>OU015742.1:145525740-145538959 GCA_907169655.1 Acomys percivali
CACACACACACACACACACACACACACACATACACACACACATAATCTGACACACAAGATTTTGTGTTCCTTGATATTTAAAATGGTTAACACTGGTTTGTGTTTCAAGATTAAAAACAAGAAAATACATTCCCTATGCTGCATTCATTAATTTTACCATTTGCCTTCTATTGTTATGGGAATAAACTCACATTTAAAAATTACAATGGACTATAGATTATCTTTCAAATGTTGATTATCAGAACTGGGCACTTGGAAGACAAGTATTTTACCACTGAGATATACTCCATTCCACACAGAGTAATAATTAATTCTTCAGAATGTTGCTTGTGTATCTCTTTCTTCTCTCTATAACAAGAAAGTTATGTGACATTTACTCTGGCCTCCATGTGTATGTGTATACATAGGCATACATACACACATATACACACAGACACACACAAAAGCTGTCTACTTTTCATTGTAATATGCTTTGCATTGCTGTTCAGGAACCCTAAAGTTAGATTAAAAACACATACATGTATATATTTAATACTTACATGCATATATGTAAAAATTCTATATATTTAAGATATTTTATCTATATTTATATATAATTTTACATATAAAGATATTTTGCTTTTGGAATTTTCATCTTGGATCTATAGAAGATCAATACCACATTTTCCCCAGGGGACGAGAGTGAAGAGTTAGGATGTGCTAAATGTGTCACAGAACTGTCTCATATTTACTGTCTGATACATTGTACCCAGAGGTAAGCAAACAGAAGTCCTTGTCCTCAAGGACCATGATGACTATAGAAAACAGAGACAAAAAATGTAATTCCTTACAATTCAAAATGCCATCTTCAGACCACACACGGGCAGCGTCATGGAGAAACTTAGAAGTAGAGCCTCAGAGACCATCCCCAGATTTGTGAATTTAGATTATGCACTTGCACTAAACCCTGTTGATTTTACATTGAAAATCGATAAACAGCAGACTAATATGAATTAGGTAGAGCCTGGAGAAGCAAGAGACAACATTTAGGAAGGAAAGGCAGCCTTTCTGCCCTTTACAGAAAAGAAGTTATAAGGTGGTTCTCTCCTACCAACTGGTCTCTGTGGATATCAGTTAGGTCATCGGGATGACTGGAAAGCATTTCCAACACTGATCCATTTTACTGGTCCCAAATAAATGTTTTAAAGGAATATTTTCTTTAGAATGTCTTTGGCTTGCATATCATTGAGAAAAGTAATATTAATATTGTTAAGCCAGGATGACAAAAGCATGACTATGTGAAGCAATGACCAAAAAAAAAAGGTTTTCTTTTTAGTTTTTAATTTTCTTTAAATATGTTTTGGATTATAATTTATTCACATTGCATCCCAATTGTTATCTCCTCGCTCCTATCTTCCTGGACCTACCCTCTCTCTTCTGCCATATTCCTCTCTGCTAGATGTGGGGAGGAAGCTCCTTCTTACCATCTAATCATTGCCTATCAGGTCTCATCAGGATTGCCAGCATCCTCTTCTGTGTGCCTGCAAGTCTACCCCACCAAGCGGAAGTGACCAAATCCCAGCACCAGAGCTCATGTCAAAGACATCAGATCCTACACACTCCTCCATCCACCCCACTCCGACATGGTGAATGTGGAGAATGAGCTGTCCATCAGCTACATATGAACGGGGGAGCTAGGTTCTCTATGTGTATTGTCATTGGCTGGTACATCAGTTTCTGCCGACCACCCACCTTCATAGTCTTCCTAGTGAGCTTCCGACCATTCACGGTTGTTCCATCCCCTCACCACTACACTTCCACACAACTCTGAGTGCTCCATCCAGTTTGGCTGTGAATCCTAACATCTGTCCTGGTCCTAAACAGAGTGCAGTCTCTCAGAGGTCATCTATGTTGGTGTAATACCCACTTATAAGTGAGTATATACCATGCTTTTCTTTCTGGTCTGGGCTACCACACTCAAGATGATCTTTTCTAGTTCCACCCATTTGCTTGCAAATTTCAAGATTTCTTTGTTTTCAGTAGCTGAGTAATATGCCATGGTATGAATGTACCACAATTTCTTTATCCATTCTTTCGTTCAGGGAAATCTAGGTTGTTTCCAGATTCTGTTTATTATGAGTAAAGCTGCTATGAACGTAGTCGAGCAAATGTTCTTGTTGTATGGTGGAGCATCTTTGAGGTATATGCCCAGGAGTTGCATATCTGGGTCTTGAGGTAGCACTATTCCAAATTTCCTGAGAAAGCTTCAGATTGGTTTCCAAATTGGTTGTACAAGTTTGCACTCCCACTAGTAATAAAGGAGTGTTTCCCTTTCTCCTATTTCTTGCCAGAACATGTCATTAGAGTTTTTGATCTTAGCCTATCAGATAGTTGTAAGATGGAATATCAGAGTCATTTTGATTTGCATTTCCCTGATGACTAGGGACACATATCATTTCTGTATGTGTTTCTCAGCCATTCAATACTCCTCTGTTGAGAATTCTCTGTTTAGCTCTGTGTACCCCATTTTTGAATTGGATTACTGGTTTGGTTGTGTTTAATTTCTTGAGTTCTTTATGCATTTTGAAAATTAGTTATTTGTTGGATGTAGGTTTGGTATAGACCTTTTTCCAGTCTGTAGACTGTCATTTTGTTCTGTTAACAGTGTCCTTTGCCTTACAAAAGCTTTTCAGTTTCATGAGGTCTCATTTATTAATTGTGATCTTAGACCCTGAGCTGATTGTGTTCAGTTCAGGAAGTTGTCCCCTGTGCCAATGAGTTCAAGGTTCTTCCTCATTTTTCTTCTAACAGATGTAGTGTGTCTGATTTTATGTTGAGGTCTTTAATCCACTTGGAATTTAGTTTTGTGCAGGATGATAAATATGGATCTATTTGCATTTTTCTACATGTAGGCATCCAGTTAGACCAGCACCATTTGTTGAAGATGCTATTTTTTCCATTGTATGGATTTCTCTTCTTTGTCAAAAATCAAGTGTCCACAGGTGTGTGGGTTTCTATCTGGGTCTTTGATTCAATTCTATTGATCAACCACACTAATTCTATGCCAGTGTCATGCTGTTTTTTTTATTACTGTTGCTCTATATACAGCTTGATATCAGGAATAGAAGATTCCTCTGGAAGATTCTTTATTGTACAAGGTTATTTTAGATATTCTGGATTTTTTTTTTGTTTTTCCATATGAAGTTGAGAATTGATTTTTTAATGTCAGTAAAGAATTGTGTAGGTATTTTGATAGAGATTGAATTAAATCTGTAGATTGTGTTTTATAAGATGGCTATTTTTAATACGTTGATCCTCCTGATCCACGAGCATGGGAGATCTTTCCATCTTCTCAGATCTTCTTCAGCATATTGCTTCAGAGACTTGAAGGGATTTTCATACAAATATTTCACTTGCTGAGTTAGAGTTACTTTATATTATTTATGGCTATTGTGAAGGATGTAGTTTCCCTGATTTCTTTCTTAGTCCATTTGCCATTTGTATAGAGGAGAGCTACTGATTTGTTTGTTTGTTTGTTTGTTTGAGTTAATCTTGTATCCAGCCACTTTGCTGAAGGTGTTTATCAACTGTAGGAGTTCTCTGGTGGAATTTTGGGGTCATTTATGTATACTATCATATCATCTTCACATTCATATGGTCTGTGCAGGTCAGTCAGGCTGGCTTCCAAGAATGGATGTGTCACTTACTGCAATTTTTCACTTATGAGGAAAGAAATAATATAAGAACTATTCCTCCTAGAATCATAGTTAAATAGAATCATTTCCTGATGATGATCATTTGTAAATTGAGGCACTTAAAATAATTCATATAATATTGCAAAGTTTCACATATTGGAATCAATAAGGTCACAGAAATTGTTTTGGTGGGTTTGTGTCCATCAGATTTGAAGAGGGATCTTGCTTCTTTCCAATGTTCTTTTTTTCTTCTTTTGTTCTGGATTTGTATTGAATATTTTGTTTGTCTAGGGAACTGAATATGACCTGACCAGGGAAGGGGAGATTTACAGAAACTGAGAATTTCTTCTGCATTGCTTTGCCCTTGTAAATTATATCTGTGTCCCAAAGTATGATTTCTTTCACACAAAGACTATATAAATTGTGTGTAAGGCTGACAGAATGATGTCCATATTAACCTGTCACTATTGCTCAAATGCAGATGGAAAGCTGATACCAAAGCCTATACTTTGCAGAAAGCACACAGGTATAGAAATAGCAAATTATTTTAAAATAGTTCATGTTATCACTTCAGACTACTATGCTTCCTCAAAGGATAATATACTTTGTGATACAGTAATAAAGATAACTTGGTGTTTTAGCAATATGACAAGTAGTTCCCCCCCAAAAAAATTTCTAGATCATGATCTGGTTATTTTATTGAGACCTAGTGGCACTCAGAGGAAGGATAGCAGGCTACCAAGAAGAGACTTGATACCCTATGAGCATATACAGGGGGAGGAGGTCACCCTCAGTCATAGTCATAGGGGAGAGGAGTAAGGGGAAATGGGAGGGAGGGAGGGAGGAATGGGAGGATACAAGAGAGGGGATAACCATTGAGATGTAATATAAATAAATTAATAAAATAAAATTAAAAAATAAACAATTTTCTAACTATAACAGGATAAAGTAATTAAACCTAATATCTTTTTACTTATATTTAGGTAGGAAATGAGTTTTCTTAACTGTGATGTATAAGCACATCAGATGTTTTTAGAAGATCAGGTATGGTGGCTGGTAGTACACACTTTTTATACCAGGAAAGAGGGAGGAAACAGTTCAGTCTCTGTGATTTCTAGGACACTTCATCTTTACAGTGAGTTTCAGACCAGCCAGGGATCCATAGTGAGACTGTTTCACAAAACAAAACAAAACAGAAAAATTCAGAGAACACAGGGACATGAGGGAATTAGCTGCTGTGGTGATAGAAAATCTAAAGATAGTGACTATCAACAATCAGGTGATATATGGTTAATGCCATTGAAACCAACTAATATTGTTGAGTAGGACAGTCAAAAGAGTCACTGGTAAGACAGAATGCCAAGATCATGATTGTATTTTAGTTACAGTACCATAATGGGATTATACTTGGTATCTGAAATCACAGAACAAGATGTTAAAAAAGGGATTGGCTGCTCGGCCCTGCTGTCTTTCATCTTGTGACTTCTCTAGTCACTGCCTGATGCAAATTTTGCTTTGTGGCTACTAAACCAACCTTCAGAAACAAGAAGGTTGAAGAATGGAGCTGCTGGCAATTATGTCCAGAACCTAAAAAAAAAAAAAAGAATCTTTTGGGTTTTTATGAACACAACGTAAAACAGCAGCTTTAAAGCAATTTTGCTATAGTAGAGATGGGAATGCACACATTGGTCTCAAGCTTAGCCTTTCTGAGGAACCTCACACCTGCATTTTTCACTCATCAAAGAGGTCAGTGACTAGCAAAAGAAATCATAGCATAAAGAGAATTATATTAATCAAAGCAATTTCTGGTGAAAAGATGCATGGAAATCTTGAAGCAAATGATAGAAAGAAAGCTTCACTCTTCAAACTACTGAACTGGAAACAAAGCTTCAGATGATAACTATATGATTTTACAAAGGTACCTCAAATTGCACAGGAAATTTTTTCTTTACAGTAATGTTTCAAGCTATTTAAAACAGAATCTCAGTCGAAGAACTGAACAAAGATGCTAGGATTGAACATAGAAGACAGTTGAATTTGGCTGTTATCCACACAAGAATAGAAGCCAAAATTATGCTGACTAAAAATGGAGCCAAGCGATGTCATATAGATTTGAAAACCATGTTGTGCCAAGGAAGATGCTAATGTTTTTCAATTCTCAGGTTTAGCTAAGATCCTAGTTGTTTGATTTCTTAATCCAGTTTATGTATACTAAACATTTATGCATCTTTGTAAAGCCCTAGCTACTTATTTACTTTCATTTCTTTCTTTCTTTCTTCCTTCTCTTTCTGTCCTTCCTTCTCTACCTATATACCTGCCTACCTACCTTCTTTCCTTTTCTTTTTTCCTTTTGCCCTGTCTTTCTTTCATAGCTTAGACCATTTGGTCTAGGCTGCAAGCTTAGGTGAATAACATATTCTACTCTTTGTTTTGTTTGTATATAACTATTATCCTATAATGTATGATTTACTAGACAGTATAAACTCATTTTGGTAGTGATATTTTCAAAATGTTTAATACTCTTTCAAAATTAGTCACTGAATCATTAACAACAAAAAAGTACTTTGCTAAGACTTCATGAAAGGCCAACATTTCATGTGATTTTCTACCTTATTCCAAAATGTCTTATAACTGAATTAAATGGCAATAGTTATCTTGGCTTATGGTGGTGATTAGAGAAACAAAATAGAGAAATTCCTGCGATATCACAACAATAGAGCTTGTAAACATGCTCAAATTTCCATGTGTACACATGTATGTACACATTGTCACATGGTAACATTTTAAACCTCTGAGGAGGTATTATAATATTTGTGACATTCAGGTAAGAAATGATGCTTGGCTAGAAAGAAATATCATTTAAATTGTTTAATACTTGCCATTGTTTGTTTTGTAACTGTATGGAATAGTTAAAGTAATCAAATCACTCAGAATGTGAACCTCATAAGGTTAAATGACACGTTGATATTTATTACAGTGTTTTGTTCCCTAATGATTTCCAGAGAGTTTCAAGGGAATATGAAATTGAACAAATTAGAAGAAGTAAAAATAGCATTATAAAAAATAAAGGAAATTAGAAATCTTTATGTGTGGGGGTGTATGAAGTACTTACTGCAGGCAGTTGTTTTAACAGGATAAAAAACCACTAAACATACACATTATGTAAGGTATTGATAAGATGAATGGTTTGTGGCAACATATTTTATAAATACTATAAAATATATGTGAGATGTTAGTGTAATTATTTCTTTTGAGAAGAAACATGTTTGATTCCACTATTTCTTTTCAATGGTTCTAAGAACAGAAAAGCCTATAACAGATTTATTAGATTTATTATGTATTTTAAGACCTTTAACACCTTAAAATATGTGTTTAAAATTTCTCTTCCTCCCTCAACACAATGTTCTTAGTATGGCTTCCAGCTATATTATAATTTATAGATTGCCTTTGGTTTTGTTATGTTTTTGTTTTGTTTTTTCTTTCTTTTACTTGTTGATATATCTTTCCAGCCATATAGTGTTTATTTGTATATATGTTCTGTCATACTCCATGCAAGCATTATAGTTACCATAATCTACAAATGTTGACAATTGTCATAACATACATATTTTATGTTGATTCATTTAAATGGATTTTGTTGTTATCATATACTAACTAATTATTCATAATATATCACCTAAAACTTATTTAGTCATTAATTACACTTTCATTATATTAATCAATAGAAATATATGAAGCACCTACTTATGAAATAAGACACATATTACATATTTAGGACACAAATAAGAACTATCATAAAATCTCCTTTTAATGCTGTATCCCATCTGAAAAACTACATACAGTAGACATTTAACTTGAGATGTAAAAGATAAAGAAATAAGCATAAGTCATGGTAAGAATTATTATACACATATTAATATAAATATTAAATTGAGAGTAAAACTAAAATTTTAACAATCAATACTATTCAAAGACCTAAAAAAAGAAAGAAACAATAAATGAAAATTAAAATGATGCTAACAAAACTACTTTTTTCCGTATACATTTATATTATTACACATAAATAAAATAAACTATACACAGCAAGAAGAACCATGAAAAATTGGAAATTATATAAATGTTATACTTATAGTGGTTTGGCTATTTGTATTTGGAAAACTTGAAGAAGACATTTTTCCTATCTTTGTTAGGAAAGAATAATCTTAAATTTGAATTATATACCAATGGATCAAAACTAAACTTACTTTGCATCAATATACAAAATTCTCTGCCAGTGAATTAAAAATAACCTAATTTGTGAGTAACAATTAAAGCCTTAAGTTCAGGAGTGGATTCAATAATCTACTTTGTTCTGTCATCCCTATAATGTCTATATCCAGCATTCTTTCTTTTCAACCCTTATATCTACACTCATGAAAGAAAAAGAAAAGAGAGACATCCCTGACATCCAGCTCATTTTCTAACTGTATAAGACCAATAAAAACTTATTACCAACTACCAATGAAAATAAACATCTGTAGCCCAAGAGGGCAAACAAAAATCTACCCAACCCCCTCTTAAGGGAAATAGAGTATTGTTGTCTTAAAGTTTCTTCCCACTGATTTGTAGTGAATAATATATTTGCAGTGGCCCAAATAAAATGGGGAAATTGTTAAACAAGGCAGGAATAGCATTTGTTGTCCAGTTTCTAAATGTAGAGAAATTCCAGGCTTGAAAGGAGTCTTGTGTGGGACAGTCTGAAATGCTGTCAAATCCCAATTGGGATCTGAAACTTACTTCAAAGCTGTCCTGTTTTGATGAGTAACAGTAACTGAAGCACCTGGAGCTGGAATATGAAGGACACAGGATGCCAGCATCCAGCATGCTGAGAGGAATGAATCCTGTCAGGGCTGATCCATTGTCAGGGTACAGTTTTTCTTCTGAAAAAATATAATTTCTCACAAGCATTATAGAGTCCTAAAATTATAAACTTTGGCGGTGTGTGAGATGCACAGAACAATTAAGGCTGGTTCTCTGCTTTTTGTATGAGCAGAAGACATCTGCAAATCTTCATTCATGAAGTGCAAAGAATGGCATCTAATAATAAGTCACAGGGATTCTGTTACCAACAAGAAGCCTTGTGTATGTGAAGACATTCATGTCTCAGCTAGTCTCAGAGCTTTGGCCATGTAGTACGATTAGCAATATAAATTAACTGCTTGTTCTACAGTTTGAATTCTTTACACACCAATTGTAGCCCCCTCCCTTAACACCCTCCTGATCTCACTCTCTCTCTTAATTCCTCCTCCCTCCCCTCGTCCTCAGAAAGGGTAGGCCTCCTCCCCTAACATCTGACCTCAGCCTATCAAGAATCATCTGTACTGCTTGTGTCCTCTTCCTGTGTGGCCTGGAAAGGCCACCTTGCCAGTAGGAAAGTGATCAATGTTGAGAGGCCTGAGTCTATTTCAGAAGTAGTACCTACTCCTCATATTGTGAGACCCACAGGGAAACTGTGCTGCCTATCTACTATATCTGAGCAGAGCATCTATGTCAATTTCATACGTGGACCTTGGTTGACACATCAGTTTCTGTATTGTAATGTAGTTATCCTGTATTAAGTAGTTAATATCTGCTTATGAGTGAATTTATATCATGCTTGTCTTTCTGAGTCTGAGTTACATCACTCAGGATGATTGTCTCTTGTTCCATCCATTTGCCTGTAAATCTCAAGATTTACTTGTTTTCAATAGCTGAATAGTGTTCCATTGTGTGAGTGTACCACAGTTTCTTTATCCACTCTTCATTTGAGGGACATCTAGGTTTTTCCAGAGTCTAGATATTACAAATAAAGCATCTATGAACATAGTTGAGTAAATGTCCTTGTTGTGTGGTAGAACATCTTTCAGGTATATCCCCAGGAGTGGTATAGCTGGGTCTTGAGGTAGCACTATTCTCAATTTCCTGAAAAAGTTTCAGATTGGTTTCCAAGGTGGTTATACAAGTTTTCACCCCCATCATCAATGGAGGAGTGTTCCCCTTTCTCCATATCTTCACCAGCATGTGCTGTCACTTGAATTTATCTTAGTCATTTGGATAGGTGTAAGACAGAATCTCAGAGTCTTCTTTTTATTTGCATTTCCCTGATGACTAGGGATGTTGAGCATTTCTTTAAATGTTACTCAGCTATTTCATATTTCTCTGTTGAGAATTCTCTTTTTAGCTCTGTATCCTATTTTTTAATTGGGATATTTGCTTGGTGGTGTTTAATTTCTTGAGCTCTTTCTATATTTTTTATATTATCCCTTTGTCAAATGTAATGTTGGTGAAGATCTTGTCCCAGTCTGTATGTTGTCATTTTGTTCTGTTGATTGTTTCTTTTGCCTTACAGAAGTTTTTCAATTTCGTGAGTTCCTATTTATTAATTGTTGATTTTAGACCCTGAGCTGTTGGTGTTATGTTCAGGAAGTTGTCTCCTGTGCCAATGAGTTCAAGGCTCTTCCCGAATTTTTCTTCTAACAGATTTAGGGGTCTGGTTTTAAGTTGAGGTCTTTAATCCACTTGGACTTAATTTTGTGCATGGTGATAAATATGGGTCTATTTGCATTTTTCTACATTTAGCCATTCAGTTGGACCAGCACCATTTGTTGAAGATACTCTTTTTCCATTGTAAGGACTTGGCTTCTTCATTGAAAATCAAATGCCCATTGGTGTATGAGTGTATTTCTGGGTCGTCTATTAGATTCCACTGATCAATGAGCCTATTTCCATGTCAGTACCATGCTGTTTTTATTACTGTTGCTCGATAGTACAGTTTGAGATCAAGGATGGAGATTCCTCCAGAGGATCTTATATTGTACAGGATTGTGTTAGCTATTCTGTTTTTTGTTTGTTTGTTTGTTTGTTTTGTTTTTGTTTTTTATATGAAGATAAGAATTGATCTTTCAAAGTCTGTAAAAAAAAATTGTGCTGTAATTTTGATGGGAATTGCTTTGAAACTGTAGCTTTCCTTTGGTAAGACTGATACTTTTACTATGTTGATTCTCCCAATCCAGGATCATGGGAGATCTTTCCATTTTTTGATATTGTCTTCAATTTCTTTTTTTAGAGACTTGAAGTTTTTTTTCATGTAAGTCTTTCATTTGCTGGGTTAGTGTTACACTAAGATACTTTGTATTATTTGAGGCTATTGTGAAGGCTATAGTTTCCCTAATTTCTTTCTCAGCCTATTTGTCATTTGTATACAGGAGGGCTACTGATTTTTTTGAGTTGATTTTGTATCCAGCCACTTTGCTGAAGGTGTTTTTCAGCTGCAGGAGTTCTTTGTTAGAATTTTTAGGGTCACACACACACACACACACACACACACACACACACACACACACACACACACACATATATATATATATATATATTATCATCTCAACCATGGATAGTGATAGTTTGACTTCTTCTTTTCCTTTAGTTGTATTATTGCTCTATCTAAGACCTCAAGTACTATATGGAAGAGAGAGTGGCAGCCTTTCTTATTCCTGATTTCAGTGGAATTGATTTAAGTTTCTCTTTGTTTAGTTTAATGTTGGCTATAGGCTTGATGGATATTGCCCTTGTTACATTGAGGTATGCACCTTATATCCCTGCTCTCTCCAAGACTTTAAACATGAGTGGGTGTTGGGTTTTGTCAAATGCTTTTTCAGTGTCTAAAGAGATGATCATGTGCTTTTTTTCAGTTTACATATTTGATGGATTACATTGATGGATTTACATATATAGAACCACCTGTGCATACCTGGAATGAAGCCTGCTTGGTCATGGTGAATGATATCTTTGATATATTCTTAGATTCGGTTTGTGAGTAATTTATTGAGCAATTATTTTGCCATCAATGTTCATAAGAGAAACTGATCTGAAATTCCCTTTCTTTGTAGACTCTTTCTGTGGTTTAGGTATCAAGTTGACTATGACGTCAAAGAATGAGTTTGGTAATATTCCTTCTGTTTCTATTTTGTGGAATAGTTTAAAGTGAATTGGTATTAGCTCTTTTTTGAAGGTCTGGTAGAATTTTGGGCTGAGTGCATCAGGCCCTGGGCTTTTTTTTTTTTTTGGTTGAGATTCTTTTGATGACTGCTTCAATTTCCTTAAGAGTTACAAGACAATTTAATTTGTCTACCTGGTCTTGATTTAATTTTGGTACTTGGTGTCTATAAAAAAATTGTCCATTTCATTTAGGTTTTCAAATTTTGTGGCATATAGACTTTTAAAGTAAGATCTGATGATTCTTTGGATTTCCTCAATGTCTGTTGTTATGTTTTACTTTTAATTTCTGATTTTGTTGATTTGATTAGTTTCCCTTTGCCTTTTACTTAGCTTGGCTAAGAGTTTGTCTATCTTCTTGCTTTTCTCAAAGAACAAGCTCTTGGTTGTGTTGTTTCTTTGAATTATTCTCTTTGTTTCTAATTTATTGATTTATGCCCTGAGTTTGATGATTTCCAGCTGTCTACTCCTCTTTAGTGAGTCTACTTTTTTTGTTCTAGATCTTTCATGTGTGTTGTTAGGTTGCTAGCATGGGATCTGTCCAATTTCTTTATAAAGGCACTTAGTTCTATGAACTTTCCTCTTAGCACTGCTTTCATTGTGTCTCTTAAATTTAGGCATGTTGTGCCTTTGGACTCATTGAATTCTAGTAATTTTTAAATTTCTTTTTCTATTTCATTCCTTACCCAGATATCATTGAGGAAGAGTTGTCACTTCCTATGAGTTTTGTAGGCCTTTTGTTGATTCTGTTGTTATTGTGTTCCAGCTTTAATCCATGGTTGTCTGATAAAATGCAAGGGATTATTTTGAGCTTTTTGTATCTGGTGAGGTTGCTCTGTGATGAAATGTATGGTTGGTTTTGGAGAAGGTTCCATGAAGTACTGAGAAGAATGTGAATTCTTTTGTGTTTAGGTTAAAAGTTCAGTATATATCAGTTAGGTCTATTTGATTCATGATGTCTATTAGTTTTGCTGTTTCTTCATTTAGTTTCCAATGGGGTGATCTATCTATTGGTGAAAGAAGGTTGCTGTAGTCTCCCACTATCAAAGTTTGGGGTTTGGTGTGTGACTTAAGCTTTAGTTTCTTTTATGAATGTGAATTCTCCTGTGTTTGGGGCATAGATGTTCAGAATGAAGATATCATATTAGTATATTTTTATTTTAATAAGTACGAAGTGTCTTTTCCCATCCCTTTTGATTAGTTTTGCTTGAAAATCTATTTTATTAGATAATAGAATAGCTACTCCAGCTTGCTTATTGGGTCCATTTGCTTGGGATAACTTTTCCAGCCCTTTTTTCTAAGGTAATGTTTATCTTTATTGCTGAGGTGCGTTTCTCACATGTAGCAGAATGGGTCCTCTTTTCACATCTATTCTGTTAGCCTGTGTCTCCTCGTTGAGGAATTGAGGCCATTGATGTTGAAAGATATTAATGACCAGTGGTTATTGGTTCCTATTATTTTTATGTTGGTAGTGGGAAAGAGAGAGAAAGAGAGAGAGAGAGAGAGAGAGAGAGAGAGAGAGAGAGAGAGAGAGA
>OU015742.1:145548367-145592963 GCA_907169655.1 Acomys percivali
TCTCTCTCTCTCTCTCTCTCTCTCTCTCTCTCTCTCTCTCTCTCTCTTCCTCTCTCTCTACATCCTCCCCAAACAGGACTCCTCCTGTTCCTGTGCTGACCACTTCACTACCCCCTTTCACACATGATATCTATTCTATTTTTCCTTCACATAGAAATTTATGCATCCCAACTTGATCCCTACATGCTACTTAGCTTCCCTGGGTCTATAGATTATTACATAATTATCCTTGAATATACAGCTAATATCCATTTATAACTGAGTACATACCATATTTGTCTTTCCTTCATTGGGTTACCTTACTCAATTGTTTTTATAGTTCCACTCATTTGCCTGCAAATTTCATGATGTTATTTTTTTTTAAACAGCTGAATGTACTATACTTTCTTTATTCATTCTTCAGTTGAGGAACGTCTTGATTGTTTCCAGGTTTTGGCAACAAAGTCCTTGTGGTATGATGGAGAATCCTTTGGGTATATGCCAGAAATAGTATTGCTGGGTCATAACATAGGTATATTCCAATGTTCTAGGAAACTGCCAAATTGATTTCTAAAATTGCTGTAAAAATTTGCACTCACACCAGCAATACAAGACTGTTCTTCTTGTTCAAAATTCTTGCCAGTATGAACTGTCACTTGTGTTTTTGATCTTAGCTATTCTTACAGGTATAAGGTGGAATCTCAGAGTCATTTTGGTTTGCATTTGATGGATAGCTAAGGATGTTGAACATTTCTTTAAGCATTTGTTGTCAATTTGTGATTCTTTTGTTAGAAATTTTCTGTTTAAATCTGCATCTTATTTTTAAATTGAATTATTTGGTTTGCTGTAATGTAGTTTCTTGAGTTTATATATTTTGGATATTATCTCTCTGTCAGATGTGGTATTGGTGAAGTTCTTTTTCCGTTGAGTAGGCTGCTGTTTTGTCCTATTGCTTGTATTCTCAGTAGTACTTGTATGTTAGTAATTATGGCTTCTTAATTCTTTCTACATTTTTTGGGCTATGCTCATTCTTCTCTTCAGCCTGACATGTTGCTTTCTGTATTTTTAGACTCAGTTTGTTGGCTATAAATTTTTAGGGTTTTTATATCCTAGAATGTTTTTCTTTCTTCTTCAACTATGGTAGTTAGTTTTGCTGGCAATAATAGTCTAGGTTAGCTAGCATGATCTTTTGAGACTCCTATTGTAGGTAAAAACATAAACTCAAGGATAGCTAGGGATACAAAGAGAGATCCGATTACTAAACAAAGCAATGAAAACAATAACAAAAACTAGATGTTCAAATCTTTCTGTGCATTACTGACTATGGCATAGAGCTTCTCTTGAATGCCAACTTACTCTAGGGTCTAGGTTTTCTAATGTTAGATATTATAAGAAATTGGATGATCACCATACTGACAACCACAAAGAAGGAGGCACTGAAAGAGTCCTACATAGGCACACACTTTGCAACTGCAAGCTATTCAGGGATTCTGGGAATCAGAGTGCTCCAAAATCAGGTTAAAAAAAAAAGCAACCAACAAAAACAACAACATCAACAAAAACCAGCATGCAGTTCCCTCTGGAATTTCCCTGAGGAGGTGTCCTCAGGGAACTCTAACAGTAGGACATACATATGAAGATGCTTGCAGAGGTGAGCTGAATCGCCAAAGTTAAAAATTGTCTGATGGTCACAGAAATGAAAGATTCTTAATGTTTTAACCAGTAAGGAGTAGTGTGTCTGTAGAAAACACAATGCTCACACCAGCATAAATGGCAGGGGAATGGTCATAATCATTTCAAATGTTCAAGACCTAGACTTCAGTATACTAGAGTTATAATCGACAACTTTAAGGTGAGCATGAAATGCTAAAAAATATTTTAAAAGATATATTCTTTAGAAATGGATTGAAATTTGTTTATTATTGGCAATAAATTCCCAAAGAAAATTGTTGAAGATAAAAGAGTGTTTAATGTCCTGAAAGACAAGTTACACCATTTCTACAGAATATTACCACTAACTTTAGAACCAATATATGTTATATTTAAAAGAAGTTTGTGTAGATTTTGTTTTTTTGTTTTGTTTTGTTTTGTTTTGTTTTGTATTTCTGATTCATCTATTACACATGTAACAAAGAGTGCTACCACAAATTCTATACAATTTTGGGTATTATTATTGTTGGAGGATGTTCTGGATATGAAAGCAATTTCAGAATTCCTTGCTTCCAGTTTAAATGTATTGTAAAGAGGAAAGAAAAAAGCCAGAACAGGAAATCCTCAAACCAATCAACCAACAAAAATATAACTATCAGGAAATGCCATCAAAGTCTTAGGTGTGTGGATAATACTGTCATGGGGTTACACTTTGTGAGACACCTTACTGTCACTATATTCCAATAAAACTAGAACTTCCTTTTAAGAGTCAGTTTTTTCTACTTCCACTTCAGTTTCAAGAAGCCTAGGAGAATTTAATGATAAATACACACACACACACGCACACAAATACAGTGTGTGTAACCATATTCACAAAAATATATATTCACAAGTATATACACATACATTTATATATTTTAAATATAGAATCACACTGTTTTGAATTTACAAAATATTAAAATTCATTTTTTCTCAGAATTCTAGAAACAGAAACTACTCTGATTAAGTGAATACTATATTTGGCATAACAGATTCATTACATGTTATGTGTGATATATCCAGTTAAAAGACTGTGAATATGAGATATACAATTTACACATATCCCAACTATCCTTTATTGGATAGTTAATCACATCCTGTAATGATTTTCAACAAAGTGAATGGACTTGAATAATATCTGAAACATTTAACTATTTTAAAGTTACTCAGCTGTTAAAAACTGGCATCATGAAATTTACAGGCAAATGGATTCAACTAGAAAAAATGTTATCCTGCATGAGGTAATTTTAACTGTTAAGTAATAATCATGATATTAACAATCAAATTAGCTGATAATCATGTTACAATCCAGAGACCCAAAGAAGCTAAGTAATAAGGAAGACCTTCAAAGGAACACGTGAATTTTCTTAGGAAAGGAAAATAAAAGAAATTTTGTGAGTGGACTCAGACCAGGATGGAATGGGAATAGAAGGTATTAGGTTGGGGAAGGGGGATGGAAGGAGAGAGCACAAGGTGATTGGAATTGAAGGGCATTTAGGGGACAATGTAGAAAACTTGCACAATGGAAACTCTGGAATCTACAAAGGTGACCCTAGCAAAGACTCCTGGGAATGGTGGACACCAAACCTGATTTATCCATCTTCTGCAACCAGGCAAGTCTTTCAGTGGTGGTATTATAACACTAACTAAACATAAAACCTTCCACCCACAATCTGTCCTGCCTACAAGGACAATGGGGCAATGGTAGCACAGAACTCATGGGAGTGGTAAACTGATGACTGGTCTAACTTGACTCTGAAGCCACAAGATAAAGCTCATGTCTAACACTGCCTGGACAGCCACGAACTGGAGGTTGGATAGCCCAGAGACCTAAGGTAAAACCAAATATGACTGGGGGAAGAAAACTTAATGAAATGACTCCTAACAATATTCGGCTATACATGCAGATCTGTGTCTAGCCCAACTGTCATCAGAGAGGCTTATTCCAGAAGTTAGTGGGACCAGATACAAAGACCCACATCCAGATATTAGGTCATGAGAGAGTCAGGCTTGGAGGTCTCCATGGGGCTCCTCCCCTTGGAAATCAATAAAAAGGAATTGTACAAGCTAGAGTAGTTGAAGACACCAGGAGAGCATGGCCAGCTGAATCAACTAACCAAGGCTCACAGGGGCTCACACGACTGAAGTGACAACTGTGGAACTCATGGGTCTATGTTCTGTCTCTGCATATGTGTTATGGTTGTTGCTTGGTTTTTGGGGGGACTCTTGACAGTGAGAGTGCAGGGACAGTGGTGTCTCTTTCGTCTGCTCTCAGGACCCTTTCTCTCCTTCTGGGTTGCCTTAACCAGTCTGGATGTGAGGGTTTGTGACTGGTCTTACTGTATCTTGCTGTACTACATTCAGTTGATGTCCCCAGGAGGCCTACTCTTTCCTGTGAGGGTAGGAGGGCGTGGAGATGTCAAGGTGGTGGGTAAGGGTTTGGGGATGTGGGGATGAGTATGAGGAAGAGGGAAGGTGTGAGGGAACTTGGAGGAATGGAAGGAGAAGCTGCAGTTAGGATCCATTGTGTGAGAGAAGAATAAATAATATTTTAAATAAAATCAAAATTTTCTCTGAGTTTAATATTGTAAGCAACAACATGAAAATGTATTTTTACTTAAATCATAGTTGGGTTATTTATTAATCCAACAAATTCATTAACCCAAATTAAACAAACTACTTGTTCAGGAAGTGGTAATTTCTGCCCAACTTGTCCAAGATCCAATTTGAATATTTCTTTCAGCTCCCAGTTCCTGTTTAATCACAATATTTTAATATTTTACTTAGTGTGTGTGCATGTGCATATGTGATTGTGTGGGGGGGGAGGGGTGATGAGTGTTTGCGAAATTCAGAGGACATGTCTTTGTAGTTGGTTCTCTCCAGTCAACTTGTAAAATCTGGGATTCAAACACAGACTTTTGTGAGTGTCTCTATCTAGTGAACAATATAGCTGGCCAATCATTTTAGAGATGATGATGAGTTAAAATACACTTGACAATGTATGTAATACATGAAACCTACTACATTGACCATTTTTAAAAATAAGAAAATAAAGTTCTGGGTATTTCAAGTGATATGAGAATGTTAAGACAGACAAAGTTAACAACTGGCAAAATTCTTAGTCAACCAGGACTAATTAGAAGATATTTATTTTTGTTTTGGAAATGATATCAATGATCCATTTGTAGGATTTCAAGGTATTTTATCTGATTTTTTTGCAATTTTATGCAAGATTGTTTACATAATTTCCACCCCACACTCACTCTCCCCATTAACCTCCTCCCATGTCCCCCTCACTACTTCAATTCAACATCACGACCACGTCTTTAAATATGTATATATGTATGTATACATACATAGATATGTATGTAAGCGTATTCTATATATAAGAATACTTATTGTTCTTTAAATATATTTCTATATATTTATATGTATATATTAATATATCATAATTATTAGCTATATATTTATAGATAGGTAGACAGACAGATAGATTAATGACCTGTTTAATTCACTTGGAGCTAGCTACTCATGTATGAATGCTTAGGGATTATCACTTGGGCTTGAATAAGCCATTACGGCCTGTTCTCTTGGAGAAAGATGATCCTTCTTCTCTAGGCAGCCATTAATTACTTGTGGTGCTTCATCTAGGTAAGGGCTTATGAGAGTTCTTTCACCCATATTAAGATTTTAAACAAGGTTATCATTGTGCAGGTCTCTTTTGGGTAACTATAATGTTCAGATTTTGTGGGTGTGATTCCCTAGCAGGTATGAAAGACTGTACCTTGTAACACATTTCTTAGTTCCTTTGCTCTTTTATTCTTCTTGTTCCCTTTTCCAGTGTGCTCCCTCAGCCTTAACAAGTGTTGTGTTGTAGAAGTATCAGTGGGGGAATGGCACCCCATAATCAGTTGTTCTCTCTATTTTGATCAGTTTTAGAATTTTGTGATGGTTTCTATCTGCTACAATTATTTCAATTGATGAGGGGTGATAACTACATTCTTCTGTGAAAATAAGGATAGGCATTTGGGATACAGCTGAGAATTATACTGGTTTTTGAAGATGGCAATAGTCAGAGCTCTTCTAGTCTTATCAGATAGTGGTGACAAGGTTAACAGTACCTGGCATGAAATCCTCCCATTGAGTAAAGCTTATTTTCAGTTAGGTACCTGATGATTATCTCAGAAATGTAAGTCCCATTGTTTCACCGTTAAGACTTATTCATAATAGCCAGATCATGGAAACAGCCTAAGTGTCCCTCAGTAGAAGAATGGGTAAAGAAACTGTGGTACATATACACTATGGAATACTACTCAGCTATTAATAACAAGGAATTCCCGAAATTTGTGGATAAATGGATTGAGATAGAAATGATCATAATGAGTGAATTAACACAGAAGCAGAAAGACTCAAATGGTATATACTCACTTATATCTGCATACTAGCCCAAGGGGCATGTCCCACGAAAGCCTTCACTTACCAGGAAACTGGGACCGAGGGGAGGACATCCTATTGGGACTCTAGATGAGAGAAGCATGGGAGAATAGCAAAGTAGAAGGATCCAGAGGGTCCTAGAAACCTACAAGTAGAACATTATGTTAGGCAGATTTGGGCCAAGGGGTCCCGATCAAACTAAGGCAACAGCCAAGGACAATACAGGCGGTAAACTTTAAACCCCTACCCAGATCTAGCCAATGGTCAGAACAGTCTCTACTCTTGAGTGGAGAGTGAGATATGACTTTCTCACGTACTCTGGTGCCTCATGTTTAACCATGTCCCCTGGAGGGGGAGACCTGGTGGAACTCAGAGGAAGGACAGCAGGTTACAGAGAAGAGACTTGATACCCTATGAGCATATACAGGGGGAGGTAATCCCCCTCAGAAACAGTCATTGGGGAGGAGAATAAGGGGAAAATAGGAGGGAGGGAAGAATGGGAGGATACAAGGGATGGGATAACCATTGAGATGTAACAAGAATAAATTTTAAAAAAAATCAATAAGACAAAAAAAGCAAAAATGAAATAAAACTGTACTAAAATACCAAAAAAAAAAAAAAAAAAAAAAAAAAAAAAAAAAAAAAAAAAAAAAAGACTACCTTGCTACACTGGTCATTGTTGTGGTTCATAGACTTCACATTTCAGAAAGACTTGCTTTCTCCCACAACACCATCATAGTTTAAATTCTAATACATAGAAAGGCTCTAGGTCAGTTCCAGCTCAAATTCTCTAAGCTCAGTGTCTGAAATGTGTGATGTCTTTGGCAATACAGTTGCTCCGATATTTGAGTTCTGAAAGAAACCATTGGCAATAGCAATAGCTTATATTCTTTTGGTTGCCTCTTGGACTATTCTGACCAAAGACTTGAAGAGAGAAAGTTTCCCGTGTGTGGCAGAAGGTTTGTTTTAGATAATGTAGGTATTTTAGGGGAAGAATTGTCATCCCAATAGGCCTACTTTCATCTATATATAGATAGATGTGTAGACATAAACTTACATATATTATACGTAAAAGTAAATTAATATAAATTAACATAATTTCTTATGGCTTTTTCAAACATTCTTATAGTTTTTTTCCTCCTGCTTCTTTCTCCCCTCAATATTTCTCTCTTTCCACCTCCCCAAATAAAGTCCTCTTCTTCATTTTTCCCATTTTTCTCTTCATAGCACTTCTGTCTCTTTATTTCTTTATCTAGAGGTCTTTCTCCACTCACAATGGTCCTTTTGTACTTTCCTAGTTACTCTAGGATATGTGCTCACATCTGAAAATTTGGAGCTAGGTGAGATAAGAGATGAGAAGGACCATAAAATGCCTGTCTTTCTGTGTCTGAGTTACTTCATTGAATATGATCTTTTCTGGTTCTGTCCATTAACATGCAAAGTTCATGATTTCATTTTCTTTAGAGCTCAGTGGCATTCCCTAGCATTTGTGCCTGGTTATTTTGTGGATCTTTCACTTTCGGAGTGATAAGATAAAACCACAAAGTTGTTTCGGAAGGCAATTCCCTAATTGCTAGGGGTGCTTAACATTTTTCATTCTTATTTTTGGTCTATCTCTTAGCCATTTGTTTCCTTTTTCTGAGATCTCTATTAGGTCTCAGACTGAATTTTTGAATAGTACTTTTCTTTGTTTTTGTTTTGTGTTTTGACTCTTTGTTTTTGGGTTCTTTGTATATTCTGGATATTAATCTTCTACCAGAAGTATAGATGGTAGAGACTCGTTCCTACTCTGAGTTTCCTTTTCACTTTGTTGATCACTTTCTTTGTTGTACAGAAAATTTTCAATTTGGGAGTTCCCACTTGTCACTTATTGGCCTTAATTCTTGAGTAAATTGAGTTCTATTCAGAAATTCTATTCCTACCATTAAATTTTGTAATGTACCTCTTATGTTTTCTTGTACCAATTTCTGCATTTTGTATTTCATAGTAAGTCCTAAGGTCTAATGTTCACTATTCAAAAGCTATTTCCAAGTTAAAAATGTTTTATTGTTTGTGGTTTTCTTTTTGTTTGTTTGTTTGCTTGCTTGTGTTTTTGAGGCAGAGTCTCACTATGAAGTCCTGGCTTTTTTTTTTTTAAGTAATAATTAAATGATTCTAAAATGTAATTTTGTTCACTTTGTTTTCCCACTGTAAATAGACCAAAGCTCAATCCACTATTCAGTATCTTATGTCACTGCTTACATTTTCTTTTTATCTCTGTTATAAAGACCATGACCAATAGCACCTCAGGGGGAAAACAGAATATTTCATATTGCAACCTGCTGTTCATCACAGAGGAAAACCAGGACTGAAGCTCAAGAAACAACCCCCGAGTCAGGAATAGATTCACAGACCATAAAGAAATACTATACTGCTTACTAGACCACTGTCCATGGTGTGTTTAGTTTGCTTTCTTATATATTCATCACCTCCTATATAGGGGTAGCACTTCTCATAGCACCTGGTTCCTCCTATCAGTTATTCATCAAGAAAATGTCCTACCAACATACTCACAGGTGATATGATTAAGGCAATTCTTCAATTAAGCTCTCCTGTACCCAGATGGCTTTAACTTGTCTCTCATTGCCAAAAGTTAACCAGCACACATGCCAATCAAATGAGGGTAGCATGAAATAGGATTTGAATGCAGGCAAGTTGGCAGTTATAAATGCTGTGCTGCAATCCTTCTGCTGCCAGTTGGTTTTGCCAAGGACTAGAAATGTGTGTTAAGTAACTATGATATTCAGTATGACGAAATACCTGAGTGAACAACTTAAATGGAAAATTATTTTAGATTATATTTTTAGACATTTTATATAATGCTGGTGGGAAGAATGTGGCAGAACAGAATACCTCAGCCAAAGGCACAGAGAAAGCAACAATATCTCCTTGTCAACTTATTTTATCAACACTGCCAGACCAGTGCTTCTCAGCCTTCTTAAGCCTTTCTAATTCTTTAATAGATTCTTTAATAGAGTTACTCATAGTGTGGTAACTCTCACCCATAAAAATTTTTTGTTGCTACTTCATAACTGTAATTTTGCTACTTGTAAGAATTGTAATGTAAATAACTAAGTGTTCTGATGGTCTTTGGCAACATCTGTAAAAGGAACATTCAACCCTCAAAGAGTCACAGATTGAGAACCACTGTTCCAAACTATGATATGGTTCCATCCACAATCAGCATGGAGTTCTCTTCCTCAAGTTATACACAGAGAAGTGTGCTCTTGGAATTTTTAGTCCTTTCTCAAACCAAACAAGTTGAGAACATAATTAACCATCAAAAGTCACCCCTAAATCTCAAGCATCTGATCCCATCCCAGGAAGGCTAATGTCTATCTTTCAACACAAACTCCATCATTTCAGCTACAAGAATTCCCATAGTTTTAATAATGCCAAAATTATTATAGAGATCAAGTTCAAGGTCTTTTTGAAATTCAAGGCAGACTTTTAGCAAAAAGGTCCTGTTCAAAAAAGGAGGAGAGGAATCACATTCTTCTTGGTGCTACAGAATACAGAGCAATTTTAATCTAGCTCCAAAACAGGGCTACTTTGGCAAGAGATCACATCCAAACACCTTCCAGGACTATATGATCTGGTTGTAATGAAGACATTCCCTAGATTATTACAGTATGATCTGCGTAGAATACAGACATGCCCTTACAACACAATTTTAATTCCAAACAATGAAGGTAAAGTTAGTTTGTATAAGGAAACACCCACATTTGAAAGTGATGTCTATTTGAGGGGCAGACAGAGTGGCAAATCAGAGAAAGATTTGACAGGATGAGTCAGACATAGGATATGGCCAACTCTTATGAGAACAGACAGGAAAGAGAAACTACTTACAAGCAGTACAGTAGATTCAAGACAATACATAGGATACAGTAGAGATAGAGAGAGTAGAGAAGACAAGACCATAAAATAGGGTACAGTAGAGGGTTCAGTAGAAAAGATATTATAGTGGACAAAGGAGAATAATTGAGTACAGCTCAATGTTCAGTAGAAAAGACAGTATAGTAAAGTTCAGAATACAACAGTTCAATCAGTTCAGTGCAGAGTGGAGTTGATCAGTCAGTTGGGAATGAGTTCAGTGGAGTTCAGTTCAATACAGTTCCGTTCATGGGGTTCATAGACAGTTGTCCCAGCAGAGCACTTGAGTGAGAATCTGGGAGAAGCCAATAAATCAGTCAGCTTGGAGAGGAGTTTGAGCCAGAACATCTGAGTTGAACCAGCTATCCAGGGTTCAGCAAAACTGAGAAGGGGCCAGATATTCAGCAGCAAGAATACAAGATGACAATTACATCTGGAAAATAGAATCTACGTTTCCAACAGAGTTAACATTCTCATTCTAAAAATGGGGAAGGAGAGCATAGAAATGAGAGTTATGATCAAAGAAACACATAAATATATACCTTAAAGACTAGCATAAAGTCACATGTTGGTGCCTGTCTGGGGCAGTCATGTCTTTATGGTCTTGCCACTTGTAGCTCACAGGACTCTTCTTCTAAATTGACTCTTCTCACTGCCTGTGTCTTTCTTCAACGAGGCTTCTAGATTCTTAGCATCTTCATCTTGGAGGTTTCACTGCATCTTCAACTTCTGCTTCATAGTTTCACAGATCATCTTCACAGGGATGCCTGCAGGGGTTTGCCTCTCTGTCTCCTAGCTGGAACACTAATCCTTTCTTTGAAATTTAGATGGAGGCATTTACTCCCTCATTATTCTTGCATTTTCATGCCTGAAAAGCCAGTATTACATGGATGTCTCTAGGTCAAGCAGTGGCAAGACCCTTGAACCACAGCTATAGAAATGTCTCAATGTTTGAATGGATGAACAGGAGCCAACACTTGCCTAATTGACACTGTGTGAACAAGGATCCTCAGAGTTGTCTTCTCAAGCAGAGTTTTCACATGAGATAAAACCCCTATCTTCTTGTTTGTTTGTTTGTTTTTGTTGTTGTTTGTTTGTTTGTTGTTTTGTTTTTTGTTTTTATCATAGGGCAAATCTGGCCAATTCCTGAGAAACCATAAAGACATCTGATTGTCACATTGCAAAACACTTGTTTCCTTTTTACTAGCTCAAATCATTTTAGTAATCTTACCTTCCTCACCCCAACACTATACATATTGATTTTCCTGGAAAACTACAAAGTTTTCAAAATTTTATCTTCTGGTTTTTGCTTACTTCTCTCCTAAGTCTATTGTAAACTTGGCAAGGAAGAGACACCAATGTCTGGCCACAGGGTGAGGTGGCTTGAAATTTCCTCAGTCCAATTAACTAGCCACTCACTTTTAAATTGAGCCTTCTATGAAGTCTTAGGACATAGTCAAAATGCAGACAGATGGTTTTGATAAAATATAGTATTAATGACCCTGTCAGAGTCATCCATTGGTCATCCTGAGTTTTACTACACTACTTCTTCAAACATCTCTCAAGACAGTTTTGAAAATTTCCAAACTAACTAGGTTGGTAGTCATCACGGCTCTCTCCTGAATAATAGTTGTCTATGTTATTTAGCCTTTTGTTGTTGTGACTAAGTAGATGAAAGAGCAAGGTGAAGGAATAAAATAAAGGGCATATTTGATGACACCAGGAAGTATAGGACAGAGCAGAGAGGCTTGTATGGGGGCCACCAGGGCAGAGATAAGAACATGGTTCCTGGTTTTCTCCTATCTTCCTTTCTCATTTCATCTGTGTCCTACCCCTGCCACATTCAGAGTTCTTTCCCTTTAGTTAATTCTCCTTGGGCATGAAAATATCAGACGCACCCACTGGAGCATTTAATAATCTGTTACTCCTTCAAATCTGATCAAGTTGACAATCATAATTATCCTTACAGATTGGTAAAATATCCTTTACATTGTTGTTTGAACATAAAATTGTGAACTTTCTCGGCTTTGAAAACTCTCATTCACAGCCTGGTGATAAGAAACCATAATTTAATGCAGATCCGTAAGAACGATTAATCATATAACCACAACAAAGTGAAATCCTCATACAGTATAATAATGCTATAAAGAGATCCATGTTATGTCATTTATTCAAAATTAAAAATATTTAAAGGAGATATATTTTTTTATCACTTGAGTAGTAAGTTTAAGTGATTTGATATTAAGTAATATAAACCATGAGTTATAATTATTACATTAATTGGCTGAGGAGGCATGCTATTACAATTGCAACGATTTTTAAAAACAGTTTATTTTTAATTAGAAATCTATTTCTATAAAATAATTAGTTATATTGTGTTATCCCACAAACTTGTTTAAGATAATTTATACATAGATAATGCAAGCTTACTTTAGCATGAAATACTGTGAACACCACATACAATTTAAATTTATCATTTTATTTTAGTTACCTTCACATAAATATGTATATAATACAGATTGAGAGGCATTTACAATTCTTAAGCTGTTTTTAAAAAAGGAACTCAATCAAATATAGTATAATGACGCCCTTGGATAATTATAATGAAGTAATAACTGACCTTCACTGTGTACTAAACTGTGACATCTTGAATTCAGTTGCCAATATAAACTACAATTACCAAATCACTTGGTGGTTTAGAAAATCAAACCATATTCTCTCCAGCTATTCTTCTGGCTTGGCATTACCTTCTAAATTTCAAGCTTACCCAGGTCTGCCGTGGTGTAGCAACTGCCTACATTTATTGACAAGCAAATATTTTCTGATCTGTTGCCACAAAGAAGGGATCACCCAAACTGAGAGGCCAGATTAAAAATTGAAATCCTGTCAAATGTCCAATTCTCAGCATGACTTATTATTTCGTATTGTCATTTTCTGTACCCACAGTGTTAAGTCTTGTTAATTTTAGCACATTTAAAAGAATCCTAAATCATGGGTTTAAAACTAATGGGGCTGAACAGACATTTATTTATCCTGCAAAGCAGGCCAATAAACAATTTTGTGTTTTCAAATGCCAATTTTGAAGTTTGAAAGTCAAAGAATGCATTGGTGATTTTAAGTAAAATGGGTTTCTTTAAGTTGACATAAAAACAAATATACACGTGGTGAGAAATGTTCCTACAGGATCCATCTGATGCCCATATTTACTGAAAAGAAAGAAGAGAAAATAGATCTCTAGATCTGTGGTTAGAATTTCAAAGCCAGGTTCAGGGGGAAGATGAGAATAAAAGCATTCCATGGTCTATTTGGCCTGCTTTCCTCAGGTCTGAGACCAAACTCTGTGTATAAAACCAGTAGTTGGCAATTGGTAGTTGAAGGGTCTGTTTTAGTCACCAGGCACAGTGGCCTCATCTACTTGTTTACTCTTAAATTTCTTATTTTCAGTATTCATTTCAGTCATTAAGACACTGAGGTTAAAATTAAACACAGTTAACATTGATTCCCTAAAATGGAGTTCTCAGAAAGTTGAGAATTTACCAAGTCAGGCACATTTCAGTCTATGTAAGGAAAGCTTTAATTTACAATCACTGTGAAACCCCATGATACACTAAAATAGTACATTGTCAAAAGTACCAAACTATTGGGAAAAAATGCAAATGTGATGATATTTCTAATTTTAGTCAATCCCTCTCTGATCGTCCTGTAGCACCTTTCTTCCAAGGAGATCAGGGTGCTTTATATTTAGAAAGAAAAAAAAAACTGCAAACCAGAGTGAAAATTCTCTCAGATTTATATTGATGAGAATAGATGTCCTGGAAGATGAGATAAAGAGCATAAGGTCAAAGCAAAGAAGAAGTCGGAACAACAGGAGTCTATCCGTGAAGGACCTTGACAAGCTCAGAATCTTAACTATTCCTTTGCTGTCCTACTTTTTCCCAAACTAACCCTAAGTGAAGCACACAGAACCTGACCAAGGAGTATCTCATGCTTGATTTCTCAAGAAGTCTTTATTTACTGCCACATCCTGGCCATTTCTATCATTCCACACTATCACCAGGGCTTGGTGTATAATTTCCCTGGGGGAATTATATAGATCCAGGATTTTCTGAGGCATTTCCTTTGCATGTAGTGGCAGGAAGATGTCAATGTGAGGATGGAGAACTCTGTAGATACTTGATTATTGTTACAGAAATCTTCAAAATGTTTTGTGACACCAAAAGATACCAATGAGCAAGCTTCTCATAATTTTGAAACAAAAAAATTTCACTGTGATTTATCCAATGTTAAAATGTATAGAAATATGAAGTCTGTATTAGAATGTCTGTCTCAAACCTATATTACCTCTGGCAAGTTACTTGCAGCTCTTTTGTCTTCATATATTTTGTGACATTTATTATGTGGCATTTAGAAATAATTTACTCAATTTATATGCATGATACATAGAAACATTTTATTATATTTTTCACTAAATCTAACATCACTGGAAGAAATGTCTGTTTTTTATGTTTTCTTGGAAAGAGCCATGCTCTGGTTTCAGGATATCAGCTCGGCAATGGAGACCATAGCTGCATTATGGGACTTCCCGTAAAGTCTTTGGACATAGATGATCATTTGTATGGATTATTTTGACATGGTAAAAGGAGATAACTTATTTTGCTAGAAATATCATGACTACTGCAATGTTGATTTGTCTAACACTGGCTTACGACGTTTAATGAGCAAATAAAGATGCCCAGTATCCATGAAGCACTGGGAAAGATCTTAGTACTGAGGCACAAGGTGGGTACCTGGCTGGGAGAAATGTGAAGCAGAAAGGAAGCCTTGTATAGTAAAGTGTTCATCTCTGTCTTCTCATTAATTTGTGCAGGCACACAGATGGAATACCAAAATAATCTAAATCCATTTTGTATTTTGTAAGTTACCTTCCTCTCTTAAAAATGTTTAGAGGAAACAGAGCAATGGTGGTGCATGCCTTTAGTCCCAGCACATGGGAGGCAGGTTGGATCTCTGTGAGTTCAAGACCAGCCTGGTCTACAAAGTGACTTCAGGACAGCCAAGGATACACAGAAAACCAGTCCCAAAAAACCAAAAACAAAAGAAAGCAAGAAAGAAAGAAGAAAGAAAGAAAGAAAGAAAGAAAGAAAGAAAGAAAGAAAGAAATGTTTAGAGGAAGCTATATGCATCAAATATTAAGAATTCTATCGGTTTCATATTACAAAACTCTTAGGAAGCTCCCTCCATGGACAATATAACTTTCCAAGAGGCACTGGCAAGTTCCTTAGCATACTCTATGGCCCACTCTCAGCCTCTGATAAATAAACAGGAGGTATTGTGGGATATGGAGATTAGTCTTACACTTGTCTATCCAAATCTACCAACATGCTGGTTTGAGGCAATAGAGCCCTCAGTTCTCAGCATGTACAGGAAATCTCGTGTTCAGTTCCTAGCAAAGAGGACCTCCTCTTGTGGCACTTCACTGTAAGTGATAAAGAAATAAAGATTTATCATACACATGTCTTTTGTCTGTTTTTCCAGACAGGGTCTCTCATGTGACCATGACTGTCCTGGACTTGCTTTATAGATCAGGCTGGCCTGGAATTCACAGCAACCTGCTTGCCTCTGTTTCCCTGAGTGCTGAAATTAAAGGCCTGTGCCACTGCCTTTATATACATGCTTAATGTATGCTAAAATCAGAAATAGACGAGATGTTTCAGAGGCTCTGTGGCATTTAAGGTATTTAATTTGCTCAAATAGGTATGTGACACTAAGAATATATAGGTGCCCAATCACCTTTAATAAGTGCTTTGGGATATTATTTTTAAGTACATAACTTTCTGTTAGAAAAATTAAATACTTGTTTCCAGTAAAATCTAATCAAGTGATCAGATTAAAAACCTCAACTCTTTTGTCTCTCTCTTACCCTCACCTTCATTTATATTCTAATTTAAAGGCCTTCTCAAGATTAAATGAACCTTCTGCAATCTTTGAAAGGCTACTGACAGTCTGGCTGGCTGAGCTCCAGCGTGCAGAGTCAGCACACAGAGACACTGCATTTTCCTTCATTGATTGTAAAGTGACACCACTTTTCTTGGTTCTCAGAGACCCAGGCACAGTCAGTCTAGCTATGACATGCAGGCTAACATTACAGTGCACACCACTGGAATTAGAGTTGCTTTTAAAGCGGGAAAGCAACTTGGTAAAAATAAGAAGCCATAAAAATATTGTATATGTATAGTAGTTTCAAAGTAGCAATTAAGTTCTTATTCCATTGAGCCTAAGAACTAGTACTTAATTATTTATTCATTTATACAAAGATCAAGATACTGTAGTGTCTGTCAAGCAGACAGACAAATGGTATGTCTGGGGTGTATTCTAGTAGGAAAGAATGACTAAGCCTAAGTACCTATGTGATAGATAACAGACACCCCAAAATTCATACAGGTGAACTTTGCTCATCTTTTTCTTTGTTTTTTTGAGACAAGGTCCTGCATGTAGCCCTGGCTAGGCTCAATCATACAATCCTCTGACTTTAATCTCCAAAGTACTGTGATAATAGATATATGACATTACCATCAACCTGACTCTGAATCCCATGTACAAACCTATATGTGTGGGAAGGAGTGTAAGCTTTGTCACAGGTGAAAGCAGTCTTGGTGGGCTTTGCCCTTGGACACACCATGGATACTCCCTGAGATTAACCTTGAGATAGACTGGGTGGAGCCATCCTGGGGACTCTCCCAGGATTATTGTGTTTCTAATTGACCCTTGATGGGAGGAGGAGACGAGACGTGACCTTGCACGTAAGAGACAGGCAGAGAGGATGAGAGGGGCAGCAAGTTCAGACCCAGCTCAAGCACATGTGGAACAGGAAAAGGATCAGCAAACAGGCTGGACCAGCACACAGGCCAGAGACACCTAGGGACCTGTCCTGTGGAACGGATACTGGAAGGTTCACTCTTGTTTCCCTTTAACCGTTTTTCCCTCTTGTGTAAGATAGTTGGGTTGTATAATAAAATTAATTGTTAAAAAAAAAAAAAAAAAGAGCCAACATATAGGATTTGGATAATATTCTATGTGAGCATATAACTTCAAGAGAGTTTAATTTTAAAAATGATGAAACTTCTATTAAGTTTCTAGATAATAACCAAATATTATATGGAGAATGCATTGAATTAGTGAAGGAGGCCCAGGAGATTGGATACAGTGATATTAAATGAGAACAAGAAAATGAAGTCTAAGGCTTACCTACAGATAAGATGCTTTGCTCATGTTCTGAATGACTTGAAGAGGGTTAAATGACTATTTACAAACTAGATAAGAGATGTATGGAAAATAGTTGATGTTATATGTTTTATTTTAATGTTATTGGCTTACATATATAATTTCCTTTTGACTTTTAAAAATGATTTATTTATTATTATTTTATGTGTTTTTGTGCCTTACTTGTATGCGAGGATGTCAGATGCCCTGAAACTAGAGTTATAGACGGTTGTGAGCTACCATGTGCTGGGAATTGAATGCATGTCTTTTGGAAAAGCAGCCAATGCTCTTAAACCACTGAGCCATCTCTCCAGCTCCCCCCCCCCTTTTGCTTTAAAAAAAATAAATAACCTTACTTGTCACTTACTTTTGAGTACCACCAGCTAGGCATGTGTGCATATCCCAAGACTGATACTGTCTCAGAAATCATCTGAGCTCACAGGTGCCTTACATGTCTTTTTCAAACCTCTGTGAAATTTCATATGGGTGACCAGTCCCCTTCTGAATCCTTTGACTTTCAAGTCATTATTCTTCCACGGTTACTTCTCCTGAGCTCTAAAAACTTTTCTTGATGCTTTCTTCTTCCTATCCTCCTTTCAAGTTGTGATTCATAGTTCTGGACTTTACTAATACTAAGCCCTTCCTGGTGCACTAAACGGTTTCATTTACTTCCATGTTAATTTTAAAAACTTCTTGCCTAGTCCCAGAACTCCAAAAGCAAATCAAAATCCTCTTATCTGTTAATGGTTCTAGGATTACTGGGGATGAATATGTTTAATAAAAAGAAAAGGTGTGGATGATAGATTTTTATCATTTTTGTTTATGAGGGGGATCCAGGAAAATGCTGACAAGTCTTAGAGGTAGTTAAAATGGGAAAACAAGGGTCAGGGATTAGATGGAGTGCTAGATTAAGAGTTGATAAAATACTGAGTCAGGAATACCAAAGTCTATAAAGAACTCAAGAAAGTAGATATTTTTTAAAAAAGAAAAACAAATAATTCACTTAAAGAACTGTTCATCGTCCTTAGCCAGGGAAAGAAAATTGAAATGAGATTTAATTTTATACCTCTCAGAATAAAGATAAAGATAAAAACGCAAGTGATATCTCATGCTAGTAAGGGTGTGGAATAAGGAGAACTCTCATCCATTGCTGGTGGGAGTGCAAACATCTACATCCAACACCAAGAACCAGAGACTAGATAGCCTGGAGTCTTAGGATAAAATTAAAAAGACTTTTTGTTTTTGTTTTGATTGCTATTGTTTGTTTTTAAAGTAACATTGAAATGGCTTGTGCTATACTCATAGATCTGTTCCTTATTCATTCATCATCCGAGATCCTTCCTCCTGCAGCAGAGGGGAGCAAATACAGAGACCCATTGTCAGACATTATGCAAAGAAAGAGACCTTAAAATACACAGCTCTAGTGGGTCTCTAATGATAATGCCTTTTCTTGGGGATCTTTTCTTTCTGGTGGTTTTGCCTCTCCCAACTTTGATGTGATTACCTTTGTTTCATACTATTATATTTTATTTTGTTAAATAATAAATAATACATATTAGGTGAAAACACGGAGTGAGTAGATCTGATATAGCAGGGTAAAAACAGGAGGCAGTTTTATAAAGTGTGTGAGAGAAACTTGAATTAATATACTTGGTGAGGTTTGAGAAAGGGCTCCCCTACATCTATCTCTCTTCAGCTCTTCAGCTCTTCAGCTCCCCTGGGTGCCAACACCCTCTGGTCCCTGAAAGGGGTGGTCCAATCATCAGGCTGTACTGTGAGCCTCTCTACACCTCTGGAGAGCAATACCTCAGGACTCCAGAACGGCTAAGGTTAAATCTCCACAGCTCTGGGGCCTGAGGTCAGACACCTGGAAAGACTGAGAAGCAGAAGCTACAGAGAAAGCAGCAGCACCTAAGACCTCAGATAAGGATGGGGCTGACCGGGTGTGGGCGGGTGAGACACATTATCAGGTTGGCTGCCCCATCTTTGAGCTGTGGCAAAAACGTATAAAGCAACCATTACTACCAGCCAGGAGCGTTACACTGTCTGACACGCCAGTCAGTGCCAGAACTAGAAATCCGACCCTGTAGTTTATGTTTAGAAAAGCTGTCTTGAAGCTGGCCTTTCATCTACGCACTCCGGAGGCAAAGGCAGGCGGATCGCTGTGAGTTCTAGGCCAGCCTGGTCTACAAAGTGAGTACAGGACAGCCAAGGTTACACAGGGAAACCTTATCTCGAAAAACCAAAAAAAAAAAAAAAAAACCAAACAAACAAACATACAAAAAAAAAAACAAAAACAAAAACTCGCAAAACAAAACAAAACAAAAACAAACAAACAAAAAAAACATAACCAGAAAAGCTGTTTTGTTTAGAGTTGAAAGTTTCTTAATAGGCTCCTCCTCCACACCTCTATAATTGTCAAAGGGTCAGTTCCGGCCTCTAACTGTCACAATGGCCATCCACACCCCTCATTGGGACCCGTCCCAGATTTATGTTAATTTTTGGTGAAAAGGTTGAACAGAAACCCACCAATCCCCAAGCTTCCCCCAGGCTCAGGACTTAAATCCCTCCAATCCTCCCTCTGGAAATCTCTGCCCTAGAAAGCTCTGCCCCCACCCGCACCCCCCAAAACAGTTCTCTGCTGTCTCTTCCCAGGAGCAGAAGCAGCCATGTCCTAGTTTCGTCCCTCCACTAAATCTATTTTAAGAGATTTAGTGCCTGATGTGATTCTCTCATGGGAAGAAGAAGAGAAGAAAGTAGAAAGTGAAGAAGGAGTTTAGGTTCTAAGCTCCTCAGCTCATCGGGGGTTGGGGTAATCACCCCCTGGGAGCTGCAACATCTCTGCTAAGGAGGCCTCCTCCTGGAGCAGTGTAGTTCCTGGGCTCCTGGGTCTCAGGTTACCTTTCCCCTTACTGGACATCTGCTCAAGAAGGTCAGCAGTCTATAGTGGTATTGGGCAGCCATTTTCTTTGAATTGACATATACCTTGTAGAAAAGAAGGAAGGATCCTGAAACATTTTCTGGGGAAGGGAGACTCTTTAGTGATATAGCTTGTTGTAGGTTATACAGGGAGCTTCTGTCATGTGGCTTTTGTGAGTAGTTACCTGTGCTGAGCTGGGTCATTTTGGTGGTGTAGCCGCCTTTGAGTCTCTTTTTCGCCTATAAGCAATCCCTATTAGGTTACTGGTTTCCTAAATAAACTCAGATGAAATCATATCTTTGGTCTCTTATCAGTCTCTGGAATGAAAAGACTAGTCTCCCCAATGTGTAACAGCCGAGAGAAGCCCTCCTTAACAAATTTACAAGCACTTTTATCATCTCCATTTTGCAAGAACGTCACTGCTCTTTATTTGGTTGTATTAAATCTGAGGGAATCAAGTTTAGTTATGGTAAATGTAATTCAATAAAAAACAGACAAACGGTGGATTCCTGTGCAGTAGTAACACAGTATATATAAGATGAAAGTAGAAAGAATTCAAGAAAAAGATAGAGATTAATGCCTATAGGGATTCAGAGTAACATCAGAGAAGGACGCACATGGATTTCAAAGGACTCAATAGTGTGCCCAGACCTGCATAGTAGAGGTTTACCACCACCCAGAGCATAAAATCCCCTCAGAATCTTCACTTGAGTGCTCTTTAGGCATCTCGACCTCATAAAGCCTCTAGACACTTAACAATGTACCTCTGTACTGTAGTCAGGTACTTCCTAACTTTAACTATTGACATTTAGGTCTGGATTTGACCTTTGTTGTAACAACCTTGTGTCTTGCAGCATGTCTAATTGCAATCCTGGTATCTATTGAGTACATGCTAAGGCAACTTTCCTCATAAAGTTTGCATCAAACTTCCTCCTCTTAAAATCATTTTGGATCTTATTACTCATAGCTCTTATAGGTGGAATACCCATAGGTGGAACAGTAATCCAACCATGTTGTTTAGAAGTGGGTCTTTTGGAAAGTGATTCAGATTCAGAAAGCTTCTCTGACCTCAAAGCCCACCCACTGGTCATACATCTCCTCCAAAAAAGATCCACCTATTCCAAGGCCACACCTATTTATGAGCCTATGGGGAACATTTTCTTTCAAACCTTCACAAGAATTGAGACATGGCTGGAGGCATTATGTCGGTGGGGTTAGGTCCTTGTACCCAACACTATTTCCTATTTTGTTTCCTATTTCCAAGTCATGATGGTAACAGCTTCTCCCATGTACTTCTGACACCAAGACATTCTGTCCTATAACAGTTAACCATGAACTGAAACTATTTATACCAGGCATTTTGCAACATTGAGATAGAAGCAACTAACACTGTTTATAAGAAAAAGGGTGAATAACCAAGACACGTTCAGCAGGTCGCCTTATCACTTGATATCCTGAGCTGACTCAGGATGTTGAAGGAAAGAAAGCTGGCAACAGATACAAGGTCCTTGAGCTTGTACCTTAAGCTAAGATCTTCTTTGAAACTCATCTGTGGCATTGTGTTTGTAGCAGCAGAGAATACATTAACACATCTTTCCTAAATGCCTTTCAATATTGCCAAATATTTCCAATTGAGAACCATTTGGCTAGGATCACCCAAATAACTTTTGTTTTCCAAAATATATTATTTTTAATGCTTTTCTCTGGAGTAGCTGTCTCCCTACTTTGCCACCAAAAACTCTCTGTTTTCTCACCTGCAACCAGGCTGTTACCTTGCATATAAAAACCTTTTATGCCACTAGAGTACAATCTACCTGCTAATTTTATTCTAGAAATTGGACTAATTTTGTTTCTGTGAATTTGCATTTTATTGCCAGACCTTTGCGATTTCCTCAAGTATGACAAACAGAAGTTGTTTAAATTTGTTTAAATAAATAATGAAAGAGGAAAATCTAAACATAATATTATAATTTTCTATTATATTTCTACTGTTAGAAACTATCTTTTAAAGCCAAAAATGTATTTCTGACTGGTTCTTGAACTTTATTTCTTAGAATATATTTTACTTTTTATAATAACTTATCAGTTAGTGAGCCAATATTAGTAACTGACCTAAACTATTTATCATAACAGCTTTCAATATTAGTTATTTTACTGAGATATTTTAGAAAATATTAATATTTTAAGAGTTTGTAGTGAAAATATATACAGATTTCATATAATATTTAAGTTTCCTTAGCAACTGGCAATATTCTTTATTAACATATTAACTACTATCAAGAAAAAATATTTTAACCTATTAGCCTTTACATGTTTTAGTTAGGATGATAAATAAGGCCATTGTCACAATAAATTTGAAAAAATGAAATGTGCGGTTGGGGAGATGGCTCAGAGGTTAAGAACTCTGGTTGCTCTTCCAGAGGTCCTGAGTTCAATTCCCAGCAAACACATGATGCCTTATAACCATCTATAATGAGATCTGGTGCCCTCTACTGGCCTGTGTTGAATCACATGCAGGCAGAATACTGTATAAAAAATAAATCAATCTTTTTATATATATAAAAAGAAAATGCATTATTTTTTATTAGAAAATTCTCAACAGTCCTGAGCTTGGCATTCCAAGTGCCTTTCTCCACATTCTTGCTTCTGAATGGTATCATCAGCTGGTTTATATTTATCCCGGTCATAGGATCCATTAAGATCATTAAGATAGAATAAAGATCTGAGAATTCCAAATGTGAGTGTGTGTGTGTATGCGCACGCGCGTGCGCGCATGTGCGCACACACGCATGTGTTCATGCACATGTATAACCAAACACAAGTCAGTATTACTTATTAAAAAGACAAATTCTTCATATCTGCATTTGTAAGGTTCCATCTGTAAGCATAGTCTATCAATAGGGAATGAATGTAGTACTGTTAACTTATAGATCTTAACTCAAATAATCCTCAACAAACAAACAAAAAACATTAAATAAAATTGAGCCTAGAATAAGACATAAACAGAAATCTTTCAATGAAGCTGGCATGTACTTTATGGGATGCAGACTTAAGACAAGACCTTGACTTCACCATATGCCTGACAAATGAAGTTATCTATCAAGTTAACAAAATATTTAAGGATAAAAATGTTATGGTTATGGATAAAAAAAAAACCTTAGGAAGGACTCTTTACATCAATTTTTATTATGTCTTTAAAGCAATCTAAGAGTTCTTATAGTTATTAAGAATAGAAAGAGAAAGAAATATTTTTCATGAGAAACTAATCATCTATATAATAGGAATATTTACGCAGTGCTGGTTATCACAACATGTAAATAGTAACAGTCAAGGTTTACAATGTTCTCTATTATTGTCTACCCCACTGCTTCAGGGCTCCTGTCCCTTTGATACAGTCTGATTCAAATGGAAAGGGAACTCTTCAGCCATTCAAACTCAGAACATAGCTTCAGTTGTCTGGGAGGAAACATGTAAAGACACTGAGTCAGTATTTCCCAAAGGGAACCAATAGAAAGGAGACATATTTATGTATACAGAGAGAAATATTTTTAAAATCAGCTTGAATTAAGCTAGTAACCACAGCAGTGTAGGTAGTCCCTCAGTGACTCATTTTTAACTTTTCTTTAATTTGTTCACTTTATATCCCAGCTGTAGCACCCACCCAATTACCTTCGGGCCCCACTCTCCCTCAATCATACCCCCTCCCTCATTCCCCCTTCCCCTTCCGTAGTCCTCACAAAAGGGAAGCTCTTCTCCCTTATCATCTGACCTCAGCCTACCAAGTCTCATCTGGACTGCCTGTATCCTCTCCTCTGTGGCCTGGCAAGCTTACCTTGTCTGGGAGAAGCAATCAACATGTGGGTACCAGAGTCCATGTCAGAAGTAGCCCCTACTCCCCATATTACGGGGCCCACAAGGAAACTGTGCTGCCTACATACTACATCTGAAGAGGGTCTAGGTCCTCACCATGCATTATCCTTGGTTGGGAAAAATGGCAAGAAACTGGCAGTCTCAATCTGGTGCCAAAAGCTAAGGGGTTCCTGGAGAGCCATTGGCTCCAGTCAATGATGGAAGCCTGGAAATGCTAGTGCTGATATCAGGAAGGAATCATCATCATCATCATCATCATCATCAGCAGCAGCAGCAGCAGCAGCAGCAACTCTATATCAGGCACAAGAGGGAAGAGGAGGCAAGCTAAAAGGCAAATAATCTTCCTCCTTTTGACATGCTTCTTAAGTATGTCTTTCTTTATCAAGAATGCAATCAGGACGATTCCTCAGGTGATACTCTCTATTCACTCAGGTGATTCTAATTTACAGAAAGGTGACATTAAATTGACCATTGCACCCTTCAAAGAGGCATGCAGCACAAAGCATGAGAAAAGATGAAGAGGAAGCACATGTATGAGGTGCAAACTGAAATGATTCTCCCTCTGTTTGAGTGGAAAAAATTCATGTTCTTCTAGGTTGGACTCTTCTATCCTTTCCTCTAGACCCATGCTAATTTTCCTTTTGTTTTTATAATTTCTACTGGCTTAAATTTAGATAATTCTATTAAGTGAACTTCAGTGAACCATCACTTCATTGAATCTTTAAATTCTAAATAGGGATTATTATCTCCATTTTAGAAATAAAGAAATGAAGACAAAAGTCTTAGCAACTGCAGTGCACAGCAGATCTACAACTCTGGTTAAATTTTGTTTGGGATCATTTCACTCATTACGTATTTTCCCAAACCAGAGAACCAGAAGTGATAAAACTAACAGACAGTGAAAACCCAGTAGATGTAAAGAGCTCTTTCCTTCTTCCTCCACTTTAGCTGGGGAAAGAGCTCATAGAAGAAACATCTAGAGGAAAATGCAGTTTGAGATCAAAGAAGGCGCACCTCTCAAGAATTTGAACTTGATTCATTTTCTTTGCTGTCGTTTTTTCGTAAGCTTTCTAAAGACAAGGCATATGTGTTGCCAGAATGTGTTTTGAAAAGATAGTAAATGGCAGCATGAAGGAAAAATTAGGTAAGAAAAGGCAGCTGACGCATCCGTGTGAGAGCCTGTGGAGGACTGGATGTAAGGAAGGTATTTAAACAGGAGAGAAGTGAAGTTAGTTCTCAGGGATACTTCAAATAAAGTATCCAAGACTTGGGGCTTCTTAACAAATGGAAAAGCTAGAAGAATTAAGATGGGCTTGTTGGAGTAGCACAGTATTTCATGTAACAGAAATGGCTATGACAGGATGTCTTGAAGGTAAGGGGAGAAAATTGGCAGAATTGAGGCAAATCCCAGGAGCTGGATCACATTTTTAGGTGGGATTTTAGCATTACTGCAAACTCAGAGGTAACATTAAAGTTTGTTACAGTGACTATAACTCGGGTCTAAAGATTAATAACAAATAGAGATGAGCGGTTTTAAAAATATTTCTTAGTCACCAAATTTATTGAAATTTATGGGTACATAATATTTAATTCCAAACCTGAATTTATTGCTGTTTTTTAAATTTCTTTCTTGGCAGATTGCTTTAGATCTGGTTTCTTCAGGATAATGAGACTTCCAATGGGCAACGGAAGCTGTTCAGAATTGAGGTGGGAAAACCTGTTTTCTGGATCCTGAATGAATCTTTTTTCCCTTTGTTGGCTAAGAGTCTTGAAAAACAGTGAAGAACATTCATTTTTCTACTTAATCTTGTTACTTTGCCAGGAATAGCACAGGGGTCCCTTTAGTGAGTGAGACTGAGGGCACTAAAATGGTTGGAAGTCATTGAAAACAGTAGCAGGTTTATTTGAGCAAAATCGGCAGGGTGGTATAATATACATTTTTAAAAATGCATTTTCATTAAAATTAAAAATGAGCTTCCAAACAAACTCTGGAAAGGGTTCCAAATACAGCTTTACAAACCCCAAATGAAATCAATAGAAAGAAACCAGCCAAGCTGCAAGTTGAGAAAACACCAATTAGAGTTTTTGACAAACAGAGAAGCTCACTGTGGGAGACAGTTTTTAAATCAGAGAAGAGAAATTTGGGCTTTTTTCCTCCACCTCAGCACTGCTTCCCCTGGAACAGAAATTTATGGGATTCAGAACGCACCCCAGGAAGAAACCACAAATAAGCGGGTACTCTCGGCATTATATCAGAGCAGATGAAAGCAAATATTATTCTGATAGCTTTTCATTTTGCCCGCCAAGGAGTATTGCATTATTATCCGTGACCAGAGATTTTAATAGTCAAACTACCACACATTTGTCAAACACTCAATTTCTGCCTGGTTACCTCAGGCCTCTCTAGCCAAGGAATTTTTGAAGGAAGCTAAACTCTGTCTATTAGCCTGTTGCATGTGCTCTGTAAATCACTGCCTAGTGAGGCAGCGCACAGGGTAGGTTTTCTTAGGCCCACTTCCTCTCCAGGCATCAGCCTGCCTAGACACTTATTGACATGGTCCCATGTCTGGAAGGATCTCAGCATTTTTTCTTCTACTTGGCTCACCTTAGAAATTCCATGGCCTACTTCACATTAGAACTACCCTGCCTTGTTCTTATACCTTCTAAAATGAGCTGGGAGCTTCTTCCAAGATGAGGTAATATGGATTGCCATAGAAAACTACTGTCAAAGCTCTGATTTCAGGGCTTAGCTTCCAGCTCCAATTAAAAAATAGATTATCCAATATTAGGATAGTCTGAAATCTTGAATAATAATACGTATGCATGGACTGCTCTGCATGTTAGATATTTATACCTTTTGAGATAAGTACTTACGTACATACATATTATGAAAATATATGTAGATATGTATATATGCAGACTTGCATAATGTTACCCAAATGCTAAAGCTACTTGGAGGAGTTCATTTTAGATTATAAGTAATTATGTTTAGTAAGGAAACATCTTTCTTGTCAATTATGTTCTCAACCACAAGCTTCAGATCAAAGCTCATAACCCCTAGTGATGCCATATGCTGTGACTATATAATATTTATGTGCATATTATACAAATTCCCACAGTCCAAGAATGAAGATTCCAAGTTGTGAATGGAATCCTATCACTTTCCTTTTCTCTGAAGGTGTCATTCTCAGTCCTAGCTACTATGTTTCTTCCCCTAATAGTGTTCTCCTTGCTTCTGCACTTGACCTGCTGTGTTTGTACTCAAAAAAACAAAAAACAAAAAACAAAAAAAATCAAAAAACAAAAAACCCACAGAGAAACAAAGGATGACATCCATCACCCAGACTTACTAATGTCTCTCCACTTCCTTCAGATAAAATCCAAAATCTTTGCATCATTCCTAGGCCCAGGGATGTTGTGTCCTCTTTGTCCTACCATCCAACTGTTCTCCCTTTGGTTATCTGGTTCTGTTAGCCCTGAGCCCCTCCTTCCTGCTTTGCAGCATCCCAGGACTCCTCTACTAATGTGAGTGCTTCGAATGTTTATTTAAAAATGGGTAGTAAAGATAAGATAGATATTGATTTACATTCAGATAGGAAAGATGTTCTCTTCAAAGCTGCCAAATACAAATAGCCAAAACACTATGAATGCAACATTTATACAATTCCTGATTGTTTCGTGGTTCTTCTTGCTCTGGGTAATTTATTGTATACATGTGTGATAATATGAATATATGTTAAATAGCAGGTAGTTTGTAGATATCAATAAGTTAGATATCAATACTCAATGACTAATACATTGTTCAATTATATTCAGAATCATAGATCATAATTTTGATTTCTAATAAATTATATAAATGTATGCATATATTAATACTATTGTGATTAACTTTTTATATGAAATCATAAGAGTAGTTCTTTTCTATTTATTTATTTATTTACCTATTTATCTTCTTTACTTATTTCCTTACTTACTTATGGTCAAGGAAACATAAGAAAGTTTCAGTATGGTGTTCTGATTACTTGTAGTCCCACAATAGTGAATAGACAATGAGCACCTTCTTTTTCTTGAATATTCAAGATGTAGCATGAGTGCATCTGTCTCAGAAACAATGAAACACTGATAGTTGGTAAGTGCCATGATGCAGTCATGAACAATAAATGCCAGAGTGTGACTCAGCAAAGTGGTAGCTATTAATATTAGAATTGCAGCAGAGTACATTCAAAGTTACTTTTTGGAGTATGCTTAAATTTTGACACAAGAATACAGAAGAGTCCTGGGATGAAATACAGTCAGGATATGTCCATGAATATGAGATTTTTGTTCTTCTGAGTCATCTCATAAAGAAAACCTCCCCCATCATGCTGCTCTGAGTAATCTAGATCGTGTAGATCTAGGTCTAGATCTAGGTCATGTGGGCAAAAAGCTATGAACGGCAAAACTAACAAAAGTTTAGGTCTATGTACCACAGGTAAAGGATATGAGGAAGAAAACAAAAGGGCAGTGGGCACTTCCACTTCTGGAGACATCATGAGATGATGTAGTGAGACTCCAGAGTACAGGCCTCAGCTCAAAAGCTGATCTAGGAACCAAAAGCAAAACAAAGCCCCAGTAGTAGGTAAGAAGGAATGTGAATCCACACACCTTGCTAGGTCTAAGCCGCTGCATGAAAGGAAAGTATCTTGAAACCTGATACAGTTGAGTCAGTAAGCAAATGTCAACAGAGGCCAAACAGGAAGCACACTTGTTTCTACTTACATACTTATTCATTTAAAGCCAGGTCAACGTTTGTGCTTGAGTTAAGTTTCTATGGAAATTCTTACTCCATGCTGTTATGAAAAGGCAACTCTCGTTCAACAGGCTTTGGATCCTGGTCCAGGCTCCAGACTGTCTCAAAATCTAAACAGAATCTTAAAATCTGTTCCTGCCTCAACCAGAACTTGCTGTATTTTCTTTGCCTCCTGCTACCACTCAGTTGGATGGACACCAAGTATAGAAAATTTCAGCCGAAAAGGAACATTTTAAGGGAGTTGTGAGCCAGATTCAATTATAAATAGGAATCATCTGTGAAATAGTGTTATTATTGTATACTTTCCACACAACTTTAACAATGAGAGTGTAAGAGCTCTCTATGCAAATGGACTTGGTTTGAATGCTAGTTTTGTCACTTACCCATGTTAACAGTGCCTTAATTTTACTATCTGTAAAATGGAGAAAATAATTAGCATGCATCCTCAAACTACTGAAACAGTCTAATGAGATCATTTAGACACAGTGCTAAGTGTAATTCTTAACGAAAGGCCAGCAAATCAGTAAAAATTATTGTCATAGTGATTACAGTTTTCAGTTATTTCTAAGGATGTATATCTTGTAGGATTTCAAATAATAAAGTTGCATTAAAATGTTTTTCTACAGCAGAATAAAAGCAGTGGTTCTCACTAACTCTGCTGTGTAAGCCTCTTGCCATCCCTCACCTCAAGGGAAAGACGCAGCTGAAAGTGGGAATGAGAGTTGTTTTAAAAGAATATCCTGAGGAATGGGCAAAAATGAGATATTTGTTATTAAATTCGAGTTCCATGGTGAGAAGTTGTTATGACAATAGTTGATTTTAAAACACAATTTGATCATTTAAGAATGCAAATTATTGATGATTCTTCATGTTGGCACAAGGTAGGCCAATGTCATCATTAAAAAATAACTTTTCTGTGCTAATTACAGAATCCATTGCTTTAATGCATCCTTCACCCACTTCCTGACCTCCCCCAATTAATAGATTTAGAACTGACAATGCGTTCTCCTCCAAAGTATAAAGAATAATTTTCTCTGATCACAGAGACAATGATGAAATCAAATTTCAAATACAGTGCTCTTCTGACAGTGATTCCAATTTCCATCACACCTCCCCCCGCCCTCTCAAATTAAAGCTTGAAAAGCAGAGCTCAGAAATAAACTGACAGGCACCCATGCTTCCTTCATTTCCAGCAAGGAAGCACCAATTTGATTCCTACCATAACAATTTTTGCTGTTGCCAGTGCATCAATTTTTTTTTTAACACAGCTTCTCAAGTGATAGAAATCATCCCGTCACTTTGTTTCATAAAATTGACACCCTGGGGAAATGCAAACTGCAGTCAGAGCTCCAGCAAAGCTGCTCCCCCAACCCCTGTGAGGTACTCCAGAAGCCTCCTTTCCTCATAGGCTAATGTCAGCAAGCCCCAATTGCTTGTTCTTTTCTCCTTCTCTCACAGGCAGCAATATCCCTTGGCTTTCCTCAGCACAGTACTTGGTGTTTTCCGAAAGTGTTACTCCTCCATCGGATTCGACTGTGGGCTAATTTGAATGCAGTGACAAAGGAAAAAAAAGGAACTTGTTGAAATTATTTCACACACAGAGCAATAAACATATGGAATAAATTACTACTGAAGACGATTCAAAGAGTTTCAGAAACACCTGGATTTGTTTCTGGAGGCTGCGGGTTGGTGAGCAGAGTGTGAAGTCTAGGGTGAGGCAAAAGTGCAGGTAGCAGTAGGAAGCTTGGGCTTCCTGCATTTATTGGGAACAGCAAGGAGACACTAAGCTATTTAAGGCAAAGGTTCTCAAATATGCTGGGGGCAAGGCAGATTAGTGATGGATGAGGACAGTTTTTGAGGGAGGGGATGGAGGCTGGGGGTGGGGGTGGGGCTGGCCGGATGAAGATGGCCTCTGGCTTTGGCCAAACAAAACAAACTGAAGGAAGTCTCTCAACACAGAGAAGATATGAATTTGCAGAAACTACATTTAGCAATGGAATGAGATCTGGCCTGGACCTAACATTGGATCTGCAAGGCTGACCTCTATGACACCTGTACTCCCTACTCTCAAGAACAATTCTGAGTCATCAGTAAAGATCTAGGGGACTCTTGGAATCTATACACATTACTTTGCAGGCGTAGGTCCACCTGTTCTGAATCACTTCAGTTGATAGCTGCTGGGTCTCCCTGGGAGCACTCTAGCACATGCGCCGCATCTTCCTGTGCTATTTATCTTCAACTCAGTACCTCAAAGAGCAACAAGCTCCTGGGACATGTTTGGTACTTACAAACTTCGTTTTGCTTGACTTTGTTCCAGAAAGGAGTTGAAATACTTGTAAAAATATGAGCTAACTTTATTGAGCTTTAACATGTGCCAGGCACTGTTCCAACTGTGGTGCATGTCGTAAGTCATTTAATCCTTAAGACAGTACTGTGATGTGAAAGTCTGTGGTACAGGTACTAATATTATCTCTATTTTTCAAGTGACAGCATGGATATGGGGAGATTTTGAGCAGCCTGACTAAGGTATCTAGTTTGTAAAGGGATGGGCTAACCTGAGACTGATCTCAGCTACCTGGCTTCAACCAGGGCACTCTGGTCTTGACTCTCTACCTCAGTGCCTAACACAGCAAGGAAACAAATATATACAGTGAGAAAACATCAGTCAATGTCACAAAAGGAAACTATTTGTTGGGCTAATTAAAAGTTCGTGTTATAAGCATGCTCAATTTACTCCGTGTGGGGGAAATCTAATAGAAATGGTAAACTTCATTTCTTGACTAATAAAATTATTATACAAAAGTAAATGTATTACTCATGAATATGCCTAGCAGAACCAGTTCCTCCTATGGATGTCCTAGAGGATAATGTGTATTAAATTACCTTTCCATTCCTCTGAGTTGGTATCTACCCAAGAGGCAGGCCTAGGAACCCAAGAAAGCAAATAGCAAAGAGGACAAATGTCTTGTTAAGGTGTTCATGCCTCTCCAAAATGGTGTACACTAGCTTTATATATGGAAGTGGATTGGACACACCCATCCACTCCGTGTAGAACTTGAGCATCCACTGTATATCAAGGGTGGTTCTAGGTCCCCAAGACTTGATGAGCAAACAGGGAAGACGCTATGCCTACAGGCGGCTTACTTTGATTTGGGGGTGAGGAGACAAATGGTGGACGATGTTAGGTGATATTGAAAGATAAGGGTGAAAACCAGGCGGATGAAGAGGGTAAAGATTAACTGAGTTTAAATGAGCCTCCCTCTCCAAAAACAAGGTGAGGAAATGTCTCTGTGAGGAGATGGTAACAGAACAGAAAGGAATCTATCTGAGATCATTGTCTCTTTTTCTCTAATTACTGTAAACTGAAAATCTAAATGAAATGTCATCACTGCTTATGTAATATCAGGTCAGTAAGATTAATTGTTTTCTTGCAATTTTTTCCTTTCCCACGAGAAGCTCCTTAATTTCAAGTAACTACACATTTTCCTTGGAAGTCTGAATGTAAGCAAATAAAAGAAATGAGACAAGTTCTCACACACCAATCTGACAGTGTTCTGTAGAGCAGGTGATTAATTTAGTCTAATGTAAACCCAGAGCCTATTCTAGGACCGTGAAAAGAAAATAATTAGACAAAGAATTAGAAGTTTCAGGGGTTGACCCAGCGGGTTTTCAAATAAGCAATTTCTTAGAGCCTGTTCCCTGAGCAGTAGGCTAATTCTACACTTCTGCTCAGGAACTGTAGCATTCCATCTTGTATCGCAGGACATTACATTCAACTCAAAATGTTTTGGAGCTCTGAGGCCTTGAGTTTGTCAAGCCCATCAACAGGGAATGTATACTAGGTTTGAGTAATGAAAGAAGATGAAGTCCTGTTAATTTATTAATGCTTGTACTTGACGCAGCTGGTTCAGAATAAGTCTCCTTTATAGAGGAATGGAGTCAGTCCTGTATTTCCTTCTACCCTGTATTTTGTCAAACAATTAGCTATCTTCTTTCTAACACTCTTCACTAAAACCAAGGTAATTCCTTCTCTATTATGATCCGTTTACTGTCACATATCAAATCTATTTTAATAAACTAAAATTTTATTAAGTATTACTAACTTCTTCACTGTATCTCCTAAGCTTTGTTTCATTTGAGACCACGTAAAATAAGAACATAGCCTTAAATTTAATGTCATTTTACATGTGGGAGGGGATGCTATTGTATATTTTCAGGTGCTAAAACCTTAACTGAGGATCCTTTTGGTAATGACAAGCTTCTCCACTCAGTGCAAGTTGGGAGCAGAATGCTTTACAATATATGAAAACCAAAATCCAGACATTTAGTTTCCTTCTCACAGTGAGTCTGCCCTGTGGGATTTTGTCATCAGAAGAATTCAGTTATTAAAATGGTCTGAGATAAATAGTACAAATGGAATAAAAAGCTGAGGAAGAAAATGCATTCAAGGCTGACAAACTGAACTAAATCTAAGGGGATTAGGAGAGTGCCCTATCTCTCCTAAAATACATACTAAAACTTTGATACTTTCTTTGCAAAGTTAGAGTGTGTGCTTAATTTATAGTCTCTGCTTCATCATGCAATTTGCTATCATATGTAGGTGGAAAGAGTGTGGCAAATAAGGTGTTGGAGTCATATGACTCCACAGACCCCAGACCTCAGTGGAAAGGAAGAGCTCAGAGCTTTGTGGGTGCTGGGCTTACATGCTATGCAATGCTTTCTATATTTATAAAGCTGGAACATATGTTCTATTGCTCTTGTTCTTAAATTTCTAGACAGCCATAATTCCCAGCCTTTTGTTTGAAATAAAGGAAAAGTTGAGGGAGCTGCCAGGCTCACTAAGGACCCCCCCGCCCCTTTTTGTAGCACACTATATTCTTTACTCCACAACACTCCCACCGCCAATTTTTGGGGCTAGTTGGAAGGGCACTAGATTTGGGAAACAGGTAAATTATGAAACAGAAAGCACATTAATGTATAGATCAAATCTTCTCAAGTGCCCTCCTTACCAGAACAACGCTGGCATATGCTACTGTGGAGTGCAACAATGAGAATCTATATGTGCTTCGAAGACTGTGTTCTCAGAGTGAAATTATTTGTGTAATGCAAGTTACATTGGGTTCTTTGGGAGAAACAAACAAAAGATAAAATTCAGGTTATACATCAAGAAGAACTGAGCTAGGCGGGCAAAATCAAACGTTCACATCAGATTTCATTTGATGTGATTTCAAAACAAACTAAGTTCGGTAAACCTGTTGGCAGAGAAGTATCATTTGTCAAGTGATTAACAGGGACACAATCTGTAATTATGAATTGCTGAAAGCAGGCCTCTAATGAGAGGATGACTCACGTTTTGGGGTGAAGGGGGAGGGGTCTCTCAGAAACTGAGATTTCATTTACACAACTCTAAATAGCTAATGGCAGGTAACTCTTGCCAACTACCCAGCCAACTCTTTCAAGCTCATTAACAGGACTCCATGGTCTCACTGAAGGGTAAACCATATGGAGGTGTCAGGAAGAACTGGAGATGAGAGACTGTAATGCGTGCTCAGTCCTCTGTGAGTCAATCAGATGGGCATTCATTTGAGCCTTTGTTTATCCGACATGACCTGTTCTGAAATAAGAAGAGGAAATACATTTTTAGAGGTTATAAGGGGTTTTTTTTTTTCTCATCACTGCCTTGAAATGCAGTGTTTAATTAATTATTAAACATTCTTATTTCGCCCTTGTTTCTTCAGTTTCCCATATCTTTGTCACATTTTGTTTCTGGAAAAGCAATTGAAAAGCATTACACACATCATAATCTGTTGTTTGCTTTGAGCTCTGTTCTCAGAGGTTGTTAAATTGCTATCCGTGATTTCCCTAGTGATTGAAAACTTGTACTTCTAAGGTCATTTTAACTCTTTAATCACATGAATCTTGAGAATGCCCGAGAAAGCGACAACTACAGAGGGCACACCTTTAAAGCAAAGGGGGTTGGGGGGGACGGCGCCGTTTAATGGAGTCTTTCTAATCTGGATATCAAGTACACATTTACACAATTAAGAGTCTCACTGGATATCCTTGTGCTTCAGAAATCTTTTGAGAAATTAGAAAATCATATTAATATAAAGCAAAATGGCATCACAGATAGCTATTTAAGAAGCATGTTTTGGCTCTATCCATATCCTGAATCCTCGTGCAGAGACCATTTGGATCACCTTTGCTGAAGGTTTTATTGTTATTTCTCTTTGCCTCATTCAATGAGTATTTATTGGCCACATTTATTATGAAAATGCAGGGTCAAAGCACTAATAAAATGGCTTCAGCTGGTCAGACAGCCTAACTGTGTTTCTGAAGCTTACCTTTGAGAGGAAAGAACACAAGGTTGCTTAGACAGGAGTGGCACCCTGTAAGCAGTGGGCACTGGCAGATGCTTTACTTGCTTGGCTTATGTGCCCTGAAAGGGAAGGTTCTTTGGCAGAGGTGATAATGTTAACTAAGTCCCTCCTAGAGAGAAGTTAGAGTTTGAGGGCAGAGTGAAGTGAAAACTTCAGATTAATGAGAAAAGAATGATCATAGGCCTAGAAGACAGTGAACAAGCTAGATTTTTGAAGTAAATTAATTTAGAATAAAGCCTAGAGTTTAAAAAAAAAAAGGAGTGATGAGCTTTCATTAGTAAAGGGCGTGTGTGTGTGTGTGTGTGTGTGTGTGTGTGTGTGTGTGTGTGTATGTACCTTATGCTATGCTCAGGGCCAACATCTAGATATCACTATGTATAGTGGCTGAACCGTGAAGATACTCCCCAGTCAGAACAAGTCCTGAGAGAGGACACTATGAAACAGAGGCAGAAACAAATGGAATCATCAAAGAAGGTGGGCTATGACACTATAAAATAGTGTGTTGTCATGAATGTCAGTGAGAGTTTTCACAAAGTGTCACAGAATCAGATGTTCATGGAATGTGAGTTTTTGAACAACAGTAAATTAAAATAGATGCTCAGCCTCCTGCCTATCTTGCACTCTTGATAATACAAAGTTGGGATGTATAAGACTTGCTTCCTGAAACTCTGTGTGCTACTCCTCTGCATGGTCTCAACACTGGTGCCTGGTAGATACGAGACCTTCCTGTGTAGATGGCTGGGCCATTTAGTTTGCAATTGTGCAAAGCATCATCCTGAGCATTGGGTAGTCTGTCTTTGTATGTTCTGGTCTTCAAGCCTTACTCTGTCCTGTTAAGTGTCCTGTTTAACTCTTTTGCCTTAGGAAGAATGTGGTGGAAAAGTGTCCTCTGGACACAGCAGGACAGATGCACACATGAATTTACAGCAATTCTGGCAGCATGCACAAGCCACCTACAAGCTCAGGCCAGATCAAATACCAGCATAGAGAGAGGAAATAGGCATAAAGTCCCAGCCCCAGACATTAGTACTTCATAGGTGTCACAGGAGACTGCTTGTTTGTTTGCTTGTTTAAGAGTGGTACCCCTGGTAAATTGACCATACTCCATGGGAATGCTACACATCAATATGTGTGCAATAGAAACTGAACTTAATAGATAAAAAAACAATAAAAAAGAGGACACAAAGTCAGATGGGTATGGAAAGGGGTAGATCTGGGAGGAATGAGGAGCAGTGACTATGACCAAAATTCACTTATTAAAATTTCCAAGGATATAATCATATATGTATGTATAATTAGTTACTTGATATATATTATGTATATGTATATGTAGAGAGACTGATGTTTGTAAAGGATAAAGTGTCAGCCTTTTCTTCTTCCTTTTGAAATGCTCTATGGTACATTTGTAAGGCCCTAGTATCCATCACTAGCACTGCGAAATGGAAAAATCAAACTGCCAAATCTTTACCTTTTATATTGTTACTGTGTTGTACATAAAATTAAACGTTTGATATATTCAGTAGCTGAATATTTATACTAAAATAGCTGCATGTTTGAGGTGAATATATTATTACACACATCCATCTAGTTTTCAATAAATCAATTCAAATATTAGGTAACTATATATGTACATGCTATTAATTATAACAAATGTACATTCTGACTTAAAAGTCTAAATTGGCAGATATGAGAGACCTTTAACATTTAGTTGTAGATGGAATTAATTAAGCAATGACTGATAGGAACCTTTTTACTATGAGATATATAGTTACACTAGTTCTCTTTCCAAGACCCTCATCCTATTTAAAATAAGATTAAAACTAATTTCATTAGCCTTTACATGGAAAACCCAAGCAGCAGCCTCACACTCATAACACAGAGCTAATTAAGAGGAATGACAATGTGTTCTAATAGACATGATTTGTATCTAGATATTCACTCACCCATTATCTTGGATCTCACTGCTTTCTGGATTTGAAATATAACGTGTTACTTAATAGCCCTGCACATAAGTATTGCCCCTTATCCTGGAGTCATCCCTGTCCATCAAGAATGGTAAGTCTCCTTTCACGTCAGAAAAAATCGCTTTCCCCCAAGGCTCTCCACAGAGGCCTGATCTGGCTACAGCTACACTCACTCCTTCTAAAGAGGGAACTATAGGCCGAAAGCTCTGATGCTTCACTGGTCTGGATGGCAGGAGGTCAGCCCTGTAATTTGGGTCTCTCACAGCCGGTGATCCCCAACTCCCCTGTCTGTGTGGGTCCTGTAATCGTCCTGGGTCTCAGAATGTGCTTTGGGTCTGGCCAAAGTGTCTATAGCCTTCTGGGCCCCCTTATGGCACTGGAGCTCTCCAGGGACTGAAGCAGGTGGGGCAGAGATGGGTCTGATGGCCACTCTAGTCTCTGTCTCCCCGAGATTTCCTTAGTCCCGTAGTTTTGATGGTCCACTGGTCTGTTGTTCCCAGTAGCGTTTCAGGACCCAGACCGCTCGCAGAGTCCAGGTTGGTGGCACGAAGCCCAAACCACACACACACTGAGTCCAGTTTGCGTCTCTGGACCCAAACGGGTCTCGGGGTCTAATCCACGAACTTAGTCCAGTTAGCGCTGAGTCCAACCAGGGTCATGTGTCCAAACCTCACACTGAGCTTGCCAAGTTCAGCTAGAGTCTCAGGATAGCAGGCTACCATGAAGAGACTTGATACCCTATGAGCATATACAGGGGGAGGAGGTCCCCCTCAGTCACAGTCATAGGGGAGGGAAGTAAAGGGGAAAATGGGAGGGAGGGAGGAATGGGAGGATACAAGGGATGGGATAACAATTTAGATGTAATATGAATAAATTAATAAAATATATTAAAAACAAAAACAGAAAAAACAGATTATAAAAATGAATAAATAACTCAAATGTCCATAAAATATAGACTGTGTAAAGATCCATGTACCTCATGCACTTTAGTATTACTCAGTAGCCTAAGAACAAACTACTGCTAGGAAGACAATTTTGGTGATGCTCTAAAATAGCATCACCCTCCATGAAGTAACGATGAAGCCAGGAGGAGATAGAAACAGAAGAGTCAATTAGGAGTAGGCACGTTGGTCCTCTCCCAGCTGGAAGGTAGAAATGCCAGAAGTGTTTAAGAACTCTAATGCCCAGTTTGGTTCCGAAATTTTAGAGTTCCCTCTTTTTTTTTTTTTTTTTTTTCATTGTAAAATTTTATTTAGAATTTGGGACCTTTGCAGTTTTGGGATATCATAATAAAGCTTTGTCAACCATCCTCTGCAACTTTCTTTGTAAATACACACTTTTGGTTTAATTATATTTATACACAAGATTATATAAATTTTGAGGTAAAGAGGAGTCATTTGCTTAACTATTTAAGAAAATTAAATTTCATTAAACACTGATTATCACTTTCATTCTTCACAATAAAAATTGAGCAGTCTGGCTGTGTAGTTATTCTCTATTTACATTGACATCCAATATTCACTGCCATTTTTCCTCCATTCTTCTTATTCTTTCCCCCTTTCCTTCCTCTTTTTCTTGTCTTCCCTCACCCATCTTTCCCCCATTCTCTTGATTCTCTTGGGTATAGAGTTTTATATAATCACTATTTCATGTCTGACAATCATGGACAGTTTTTCATGTGCTTTATGTATATATTCATCCATACTGTGACTGTAGTACGATTTTCTTGTTTTCTCAGGTAGCTGGTAGCTTCTTTTTATTGTTAGTCCACACGATTTTTAATGTGCTGTGTATAGGGTTTTCTTAGGTCCATGTTCTACCAAGATTTCTCCAAGGATTTAATGTCCTTTTTAAAATAATGAACAGGAATTTTAATTCAAAGCTCGAATGTATTTTCCTAGTTTTGCATAGAAAAGTACTGTATATTTAGTGGCACAAGTAAAACACATTATTTCACAGTTTTGGAGGATAAAATAGCAAAATCAAAGTGTTGGTAGCATTGCTCTTGCTTGCTTTGGCTTTCCAGGTTGTCCTAATTGTGAGAATTGTTAGTGATATCTACCCGCTCTCCCAGAAGCAAGAGATCCCTACCACTGTTCTTTTCTTTCCTCCCTCTGAAATCTTTCCTTCTCTCCTTCTTCATTTTTGTTCATCACTTTCTTTTACGTTTTCTCTTCCTATCTCTATTTCTATTCTATCTAGAGATAGATTCATTGTCCAGCCTACCACAGAAAAGTATTTTAGTTTCACTGAATAAGTATTTTCTGGCTTATGTACAATTAGTATATTTTATAGTCTTCCATGTGATTCCACTACATATTCTTTAGTATGCACAGAAGAGGGAGGAAGGATGGGTGGGAAATGGAAGATAAAAGCAAGGGATAACAGAGTCAGTCCCTGCTCTCCACATAATTGTGGAGAATTTCCACTCCATTGGGTAGATCAGAGTAGGGGTTCGATGTTTACTACTTGTATTGTCCTTTGCCAGTGCAGTAGTTTGAGAAGAATCCCCTGGGCCCTGATCCACCCATCATAATGTTCTTGTAGGTTTCTAGGACCCTCTGGGTCCTTCTATTTCCTCATCTCCTAGGTTTGTCTTACCTAGAGTCCCAGTGGGATGTCCTCACATCTATCCCAGTCTCCTTGGACTTTCGTGGGACATGCTTTTTGACCACCTCCTCTAGGTGGGGAGGCCTGATGGCACTCAAAGAAAGAATAAGTAGGCTACCAAGATGAGGCCTCATAACCTATGACCATATAGTTGGGGAGGAGGGCCCCCCAGACATAGGGGAGGGGAATAGGGTAAAAGTGGGAGGGAGAGAGGAATGGGAGGATACACGTGAGGCAATAACAATTGAGTTGTAATGTGAACAAATTAATAAAATTAAAAATTAAAAAGCAAGGGATAACAATCAGGATGTAATATGAATAAGTTATAATAAATAAAATATACATTTAAGAATGCAAAACGTAATTTTCAATAAAGGGTTGAAATCCAGAGTTAATCATATACAGAGAGGACATGCATATTAATTCTCTCTTTGGAATTAACATATTTCATTCTCTTTATGCACCTTTCACTTTGCAAGAGTTCCAGTTTAAACATGAGCAGAAAAACTGTGGAAATGACAAATACAGACAATGAAAAACATAACAAGATTTAAATAAGGATATATGTATTATGAGCAACCATGTAAATCTTGCTAAATGGAATTGCATTAGAGTTATTGAAACAACTAAGTTTGCAAATGCAATATGACTTATTTTAACATTATTTACAAATGAAATAAACTAAAATGAATATTTTCCTAAAATAATTTTAGATGTGTTACTTCTAAAAGTGTTTCTGTTTTAAAATAAAACATATGGGCAGGTAGGAATGTTTTAAATAAAAGGCAGAAATCCTGTGTGGTCTTAATACAAGAGTATGTCAGGTTTGAGTTGAAATGTCTATATAAAACCTGAAACTGGTCCAATATTTTTAAGTGTTTGATTCCAAAGATCATATATTGTAAGTAGTTAAAGTGCTAATTAACAATGTTTTGTATTGCTTTAGTGTTTGCTTTTACAGTTTCTACACATAAGTATGACTAGTCCCTCAAGAGAACAGTCTACCTGATTACAAAATAGGAAGAAAAATAATAGATGAAAACAAACAAAACACTTTAAGCAATTAAGCTGAACTGACATATCACGAGGCTCCTTTAAATAACCTGTTTTATACCTAGTGACAAGTAGTTCCATTAGCCTGTGTTGGTTAGTTTTTATCAACTAGACACAAGCCTAAACTTATCTAGGAATAGGAAATCTCAACAGATTGTCCTATAGTCAAATTTGCTGGGTATTTTCTTGATTCATTATTGATGTTGTAGAGCCCAGACCATGAGGGTGATACCATCCCTGTGTAGATTTTCCTAGGTAATATAAGAAAATAGACTGGCAAGTCATGGAGAGAATGCCAGTAAGCAGTATTCATCAAGGCTCCTGTTTCAGTTCCTGCCCCCAGACTCCTGCACTGAGCTCTTGCCTGACTTCCCTAATTGATGGATTGTGATAGAGCAAAGTAAATGCTTTTGTCTGCAACCTGCTTTTGATAGTGGCCATTACCACAACAACAGAAACCAAACTAGGGCACAGCCTTAAACAGAGAAGCTTCTCCTTGTAGGACACAGAGGTTAATACAATGGCTCAAGGCTGTACAAGATAAGAATAAAGGAGACTTGAAGACTGAGTCCTAAAGGGGATGTGTGTGTGAGCTCCTTAAAGCTCAGGAAACTTTGCAGAACAGAGGGTGGGAAAAGATGTTGGAGCTGGAAGGTAGGAGAGGGGCCATAAAATGCCATTGCCTAGGCTAAACACAGGCATAGCAACCATGATCTCATGGCAGCTGGCACTGGCACAGTGCCCACACAAGGGAAGTCTGCCCAACGCTCAGCTTTTGAGGAAAAGGGGCCTCCTGGGTGCTGCCTCTTATTGTTGATCTATTGGGAACTATCAGACTCTATGAGGTGGAGAGACACAATATCCACGTGCACTGGCTGGTGAGTGAGAGGGAAATAAAGTAAGGGGTAGAGCAACCAGAAGACTTCAGACACAAGCATGAAATTCTCAAAGAGCAAATTACATTAACCGAAATAGGGGAAAAAAGTTTAAAGCTGTGTAAAAATGTAATAATTTCCAGTGTATTACTATTTTCAGAAAATAGTTTAGGGCAATAAAATAACCTCTGTGTTAGCACTTTCAAGTTTCAGTTTGTATAGAGATCCTTGGGTCTCCATTGAAAGGAAGTGTCTTCACTCCACTCAAAAATGTATAAGCAGAACCTCTCTAAGGATATCAGGAATCTGCCTTTAAGAAAATGCTCCTTGTGGGGCTCCTGAGCCCTCTGGGTCCTTCCATCCCCCCATTTTTTCCATACCACTCTCAGCTTCCATACCACTCTCAGCTCTCCATCCAAAGTCCAGCAGCAGGGAGTCCCAAAATCTGTCCAGATCCCCTGCTGGCTGGATTCTCTCAGAGGACATCTATGTTGGGCTAATATCTACTTATAAGTGAGTATATACCATTGCTGGTTTTCAGGGATTGAATTACCTCAGTCAGGATGATTGTTTCTGGTTTCATCCATTTGCCTGCAAATTTCAAGATTTCTTTATTTTTAGTAGCTGAGGGAGGCAATCAAGGCCAGCAAATCTGGACCCAGGGGGTGCTGCACAAACTGTTGCACCAACCAAGGACAACACGTGCAGTGAATCTAGACCCCCTGTTCAGATGCAGCCAATAGGCAGCTCATTCTTCATGGTTGTGGGGGAAGGGGGAGGACTGCCTCTGACATAAACTCTGGTGCCCCTCAATTTGATCACTTCCCCTTGGTGGGGAGGCCTAGAGGTCACACAGAGGAAGGGGAAGCAGACTATCTTGAGGAGACCTGATAGACTGTGGTTGTATGGGGGTGGGGAGAGAGGTCCCTTCTATCAGATGTCTAGGGGAGGGGAATAGGGCAAGAGAGGGAGGGAGAGTGGGAAGAGAAAATACAATTGAGATGTAATCTAAATAAATTATAATAAGTTGAAAGAAAAAAGAAAAAAAGTCTCAGGAAGTCTTGAAGTAAGTGATGTTTTTAATTCTGCAAAAGAAACCATTGACAGACAAATTTGAAGTTATAGTTCACACTATTACAAGGGAAAATACTTAAGAATAATTATTGATCAAAAGGCTGGATTCTAAGCAACAGTGTGCATCAAGTGACCAGTAAACTTTGGTAATATTTATACATTAGAGAGTCACATAAAATGTCATAAGAACAAAGATTCCAAGTCTCCATACATAAATGTACATTTTATTATGTTATAGAAACACAGGTCCTGTTTACTGAAAAGCTTAGGGTAGAAATTGTGAAAGGACAAAAAGGACTGGGCTCTAAAGACACAGCTTTAAATAATGCTGTGGATTGGGAGTGACTGTAATAAAAGCTGTGCAGTACTCACCTATGGTGGCATAACAGGTAAGATTTTAAAAATAAATGTACTCAGATTGTTAAAATGACACCAGAAATTGTTAAAGTATGACAGCGTGAAGCAGAAGCAAAGCCTACCCAGGTCTATCTAAACTATAATGGTTTGAATTAGAATGTTCTCCCATAGGCTCAGTTATTTGAACACTTGATCCCAATCAATAAGACTGAGAATACTAAGGATGTGCCAGTTTTCTGGAAGAAGTATGTCACTTGAGTTGGAATACTTACCTTCTCTCTCTCTCTCTCTCTCTCTCTCTCTCTCTCTCTCTCTCTCTCTTGTTATCACTCTAAAAATCCCTTACATTTAGAAATAGCATTGATCATGCTGTTTTTATGATGGAAATTTAAACATAACTAGTATGTAAGCTGATAGAACTTTCTATCCATGGAAAAGCTGAATTGAATAAGTTACACATTTATGGTACCTTCATTGAATAAGGTCAGCTGACTGCTATAGTGATCTATTTTCTGAGATGTTCTAGGAAGCTTAGATAAGTTTAATGCCCAACCCAGAGACTCGAGCTATACAATAGTCATCCTTAACTATACAGTAGACATAAGCTAATTGTCTTTCCTCAGATATACGGCTGTCCACTTGTCATAAGCTGCAAGTCTCAAGCCATGTATGCCCTCCATGTTTGTGACATGTGGGCTGATGCTACCCAGACTTAATTACGAGTTTCAACTCAAATCTAAAAATGGATACGGTTTTCAGCACTTGAAAAAAAAATCTTTTTGTACAATGTATTTACAGGGATCTTCATTTGTAGCTGTACATTTAAATATATATATATATATATATATATGTACAGATCAAAAAATAATTCAATATTCCATTAGTAATCAAAAGTCTTATATGTAAAAAAAATATATACTGACTTGGAATCTTCCTATGAGAAAAGAAACAAAAGTACCTCATTAACATAATGAATATTGATAAGATTTTGAAATAGTATTTGGACACATGTTTAAATAAGGTATTTTATTGAAATTGAAACACATCACTGTTTTCTTGTTGTTGTTCTTGTTGCTTTTACTTTGTACAATACAGCTGTTTGAAATGACCCCATGGCTTACATTGTATTTCTCTTCAATAGGACTAGTAGGCTACTTTGAGAAGCTTGCTGCTTGTATAAGCTATCCTTATTTTAGTCTGGTATTTTTGCCATTGCACTGTATAAAATTAAGAAAATGTTTGTCACATTTTAACTACTATTACAACTATTATCAGATGTATTTGCAGAGTGGAACCTTAAAATAATGAACATTCTTGATGGAATCAAATGAATATGTTCTTGCTAGCTTTTGAAACATGGTCTCAGAGAAATGAAGCTATTGTATTTGCCACCATATGTTACTGTGTCCCTGTACTCAGAACATCCAAGA
>OU015742.1:145592973-145604357 GCA_907169655.1 Acomys percivali
AGAGAGAGAGAGAGAAGACATAGACAATTTGTCAATCCTAAAGGATTTCTTAAAAGGGAAGTAGATGAAAATGACCTCTCAGAAAGTTAGGGAAGAAGTCAGAATGCTTCTATACCCAAAGTTGCAAGTTGATGAATATAGACACAGTGCTTAGGATTTAGCATAAAAAGCATGCCTCTAAATTAGCAGTCATATTGTTAACCTTGGATACCAGTGACAAGTCTGATACTTAAGTATAATTATCTTTTAGTAAAAGTATATGACTTTGGTTGTAGTTTTCCGTAGTGATCTCTGATTCAAAGAGGAGTTTCTTTGATGAGGGATGAGTACTATACTTATTGGTTGCTATAAGAACAAATGTTTAGATTACTGATAAGTATTATGATAGTTTTGTAACTTGATGGTTGTAGGTTCTACTCCAAGATCCATGACTTCACTAGAATTAAGGAGTTGTCTAGGTTTCTAGTACCAGTCATGGTTTCCCTCTTGTTGAGTAGGCCTTAAGGTCAATTGGAGAGCTGTTGGTTACCACCAAGGTATGTGTGCCACTACTGCACCTGTAGGTTTTTTATGCCATGCTAGTCATTGGGGTGGTTCATAGGTGTTATAGCTGAGTATGATTTCTGGTTGCCTTGTACATTTGAAAGCTAGAGCAGTGGCTGAAATCTGGTCCTTAGGAAGGAGATATTTAGTTCAGTCCAGCTCTGGTGTCTTTTAACTCTGTGTCTAAAGTACACCTCTGAAGGACAACCAAGGGCTATGTTAATAAGCCTTGGGAGTCCCTTAAACAGCCATGACCAATAACTTAAAAAAAGGGTCTCTCATGTCTGATATTGACGGTTCTGTTAGGTGTTTTCGGTACTTGTAAGGAATATTATTAGCTTAGATGAGAAAAATTCATTAAAACAATATATGCATATTTATATATATAATTACATGTGTTGTATTTTTTAGGTAAATTTTATCATCATCTTTTCCATCAGTTTGTTCTAGTCTGTGAATAGTCTAGTCTATTTTTTTATGTCACTCAAATGTTTATGCTATGTTAGTTCTTGCTTTTTTTATTTCATTGTGCTGTCCTTTTGTGTCACATTTAAAATTCAGAATTGTTTGCTTGTAGCTTATAATTTTTATATTAAATTCTGTGGTCCCCAGGTTTGTCTGGGTAATTCTTTTTTTTTTTTAAATTTTTTTTAATTTTTTATTTTTAATTAATTTATTCTTGTTACATCTCTATGGTTATCCCATCCCTTGTATCCTCCCATTCTCCCCTCCCTCCCATTTTCCCCTTATTCCCCTCCCCTATGACTGTTCCTCAGAGGGATTACCTCCCTCTGTATATGCTCATAGGGTATCAAGTCTCTTCTCAGTGACCTGCTGTCCTTCCTCTGAGTGCCACTAGGTCTCCCCCGCCAGGGGACATAGTCAGATGTGAGGCACCAGAGTACTTGAGAAAGTCAAATCCCTCTCTCCACTCAAGTGTGGAGACTGTCTTGTCCATGGGCTAGATCAGGGTAGGGGTTTAAATTTTTCCGCCTGTATTGTCCTTAGCTAGGGCCTTAGTTTGAGCGGGACCCCATGACCCAAATCTGCGTATCATAATGTTCTACTTGTAGGTTTCTAGAACCCACTGGATCCTTCTACATTGCTATTCACCCATTGTTCTCTCATCTAGAGTCCCAATAGGATGTCCTCCCCTCGGTCCCAGTTTTTGGTAAGGGAAGGCTTTCATGGGACATGTCCATTGGGCTAGTATGCAGATATAAGTGAGTATATACCATTTGAGTCTTTCTGCTTCTGGGTTAACTCACTCATTATGATCATCTCTAGCTCAATCCATTTGTCCAAAAATTTCGGGAATTCCTTGTTTTTAATAGCTGAGTAGTATTCCATAGTGTATATGTACCACAGTTTCTTTATCCATTCTTCTACTGAGGGACATTTAGGCTGTTTCCATGATCTGGCTATTATGAATAAAGCTGCTATGAACATGGTTGAGCAAATTTTCTTGCTGTGTGCTGGTGCATCTTCTGGGTATATTCCAAGGAGTGGAATAGCTGGGTCTTGAGGAAGCCCTATTCGTCTGGGTAATTCTTATTGACAAACTTTTCTACAGGACCACAGGGTCATTTTGGAGGGAAGATAGTGCCTTTATCTTTCATTATGTTTATATTTTTGCAATAAAATTCGGACATGTAGACTTCTTTTGTTAGTCCAGTGTCTGATAGGGACAGAACAGAGTAGGGCAGAAGAAAATATGTATGAGTGCGTTGGGTCTAGAAGTGGAAATGGATTAGGTGGGATGAAGTCAACTGGACTAAGCTTATGTGGAGGATGTGCATCTGCTCCAGGTCTGTAGTGTGTAGTGATATTTGAAAGTTAGCACAAGGGTACATTGTGGGCAGGAACAGGCTGATGCACTGGGTTACAACCTATACAAATATGTGAAGGACCTAGATGTGTAGCAAAGTTGGATGTAGCATGGGGAAAGTGGGTCCTGTGTGTCAATAGTAGACAGAGATCATGCTGGTGGATGCCCAAAGTTTGGCTGTACTGCAAGAAGTGGTGGCCAGACTAGTCCAGGCCATGGATAGGGACTCAGCCTAGATCTGGAGTGTTAGGAGTGCATTTAGGGGTATATTAGGTCTCACCTGGCTATACCTTGGGAAAGGGTATGCAGAGTTTGTCTGGGTGAAGAGATTTTATGTTGCCTATTTTCAGTTCTCTTATCATACATCCATTACTCTAATGAGAAGCAATAACTGTGGAGTTCATTGTCTCTCATACAATTTGTATGTGTTATTGGCATTTATCTTTGTTAAGACACTTTCTTACTTTGTGCTTTATATCTGTGTGAGTGGGGCTTCCGGACAAGCTAAATGTAGCAGTGCTTATCTGAAGCTTTGTTTTTGTTTGCTAAACCTCACAAAGTACTGATAAGCTTTTGAGATTTCTTTTTGAAGTTTCTGGGTCTCTAAATATATGGGGGATTATTGGATAAAAAATACCTTCATAGTAATTTTAAGTGGCTCTCAAATAGGTGATCTAAGCATATTGCTCAGCTTTTGCATGATCTCAGAATTGACTGGAGGAAATGTTGCCATTGTGATTTGTTCTACACACATAAAAAATAGGCATTGAAATTAGAAAAATATTCTGCAGCTGCACACCTGATACTCTCCATCCATTGCTTGGGTATTCAAATCCATTACTAAAGCCATACTCTTCATCCCACACAATGTTTTGTTCATGCTAAGATGCACCACACCTGAAATGTGGGTCCTTACCTATTACCTGCTGTAAGCATCATGTTATACAGAAACAGTTAAGGAACATTTTGTGAAGGAAATTGTGTACGTTAAAAGAGTCTACATATTAATTTAACCAAACTCTGAAAAGTTATGTCTTCCCACATAATGACTGAATATGACATTTACTTTCCATTATATGTTTATATTTTCTGCTTTTGTCTTTCAAAGTGTGAGTGGGGCCATTTATTTATGAACACACTGAATTGATAGACTATGCTCCAGCCAGTTCTTTATAGTTGGGGTTGGAACTCATCATATCTTGTTCCACATGACATTCCAGAAATGTACAACTTTTCATGTAGAGCAGCTGTTCATGTCTCATTTCAGACATCATTGCATACATTCCTTCTTCAAGTTCTAGTTGAAAATATGCTTCTATGTTTTATATACCATTTAATCTTATGCCTGCCTCCTAGTATTCACTATTTATATTAATTTTATAAGATGCTTTAAAGTAATTTGGGTTAAATATTCAATATAAAGTAATGCTGTTCTGCTTTCAATAACATGACACAGAGTATAATCATTAGCCCATGGACTCCATCCAAGTTTTCTTTCAGTTTTATAATAAATCATCTAAAAACAACAGAGCTATGTTCCAAACTATATCCTAATCATTGCTTCTTCAAGATTTATTAAGTATTTGTAGAGTAACAAAGGATTATCAATAATATTTTATTGTCATATATGCATAAATTTGGCATTTGTATACATTCAGTGGTATATCAAAATAGTTTGCAGAAACAAAGCAAAATATTTAATAAAATTTTCAATTAAGTTTTGGAAAGTGTTGTGCTCACAACTATAAAAGTTGCTTTGAGTACATATATTAAAGGCATTCAGATACCTTTATTTGTCCCCTGGTATTTCTTGATGTGATGTGGCCTGTCAACACCTCTTTCTGAATAATCATGACATGGAACTTACATGTGAAGCTTTGTTAAGTATATAGAGTTTTATGGCAACTGATCTTGGTTTGAAAATTTAAAACATGATTGTGGCAACTTAGTAATAATTCATGAAAATCCATTTAGAATGGAGTCCTAGGGACAGAAGAAAATTCTCTTAGAAAAAGGTACACAAACTTACCAATAATAAATTCAATCAAAGGTTTGAGGTTTAATCCATTCTGAGTGACAGAGGTCCTGAAAAAACACTTTCTTTATTTAAAACTTTTGTTCACATATTAAGTTTTGATGAAATATGACCACTACAATTAATTCTTATTATAGTTGCAAATACAGTGGCAAGATGTATAATGATCTATTAAATATTTTCAGAAACTCAGTAATGAAGTGATACATGAACTAGGTATTATTTACATTGTTAATCTCTCACAGTTCTTCACATTTGAATAACTAAATAATGATACGTTTTGCCATATGTTTCCATTTAATGAAGCCTTGTATTGATACTTAAATGCTTCATTAAGTTTCAAGCTGCCAAAATAAGTAGTTTTCCTCTTGTCATAAATGTGACATGGTTTAACTAAAAAGTCTTGTCATTTTAAAAATTAAGAACACTTTTATTCCACATGTGTAATAAGCAACATTTCTCTCAATATTTCAGGTTTAGACAAAAAAAATTTTTTTTAGGAATCTGACATAGTAGCTTGGGACATTTTAAGCACAATTTTCTTGTCAGCAGAAGGTTGTATGAGTTGTTATAACTATCATTTCATCATAAACTAAACAAAGTTTATATGTAATTTTCAAAAGCTTCTTGGAGTGACATCTGTTTCATTAATAATAATAATAAGCTTAAAGTCCTAGTCTATGCTGTAAACATCAAATAAAAAACTGTAATTTCAGCAAAATCATATTTTTGAGACATCTAGTTACCTTGACAATGACAAGCTCAGAAAAAAAATGAGTGCAGACTCACTGGAAAAGCAAATGTGGTTTGGGACACCGACGTCAAACTTTGCCTTCCTGCATCTCCAGTGAAATACCCAAGGTTGCCTTCTTTTTGTGCATGATACAGGCAATGTAGTTGATGCTTATTTTGAACAAAATAGGAGGTTTGATATCTTATACATTATTTCCTTGATTACATCTGCTAGGAGAAAATTCAAGTATGGATAAATATAGAGTTCAAGCTAATTCATCAAATATATAGAAGTTGACAAAATACTATATTTTCAAACAATGAGGTATATAAAAGAAAGTGGAAAGTCCTATGTTCTAATATCCAATGTTTGATACAGGGATTTAAGTATATAACAAATGTGAGGAAACATTACAATATAGAATTAGTGTAAATAGTCAAAACTCCTAAACTCAATTTCTCAATGGTAATTCATGAAACTTATTTTATTTTATGTCCCCAAATTTTTTCAAAAATATTGAACTGGTTATTTGATTTAACTTATACCAAGACTATAAGTAATCATATATTTCATTTTCTCTTGTGTTCATGAATTCATAACCTCAAGTAACCTTTTAGCTCCATTGATAGACAGCATAATATTAAATAGCATTCCTATATAAGAAAATCTGTATAACTGGTAACATACTTCAATGTAAGAGAAGAGAATGTACGTGGATTTGTGGATGAATGTTTTACCTAAACATTTTAAAATTCAAGCATCAGACCAAATACAAAACATATTAAGTAAATTATCTGAGCAAACAAAATAAATTTGAGTTTGAATTTGGGCCTCAGTAGATCTTTTATTAGCCCTTGCCAGTGAAGTCTCCATTAAAAATGAGCACTGGCAATGATTTTATAACACAATTCTAAATCAAATATTCTTTCAAGTGTATTATGATTTAATATAATCTTACATATTGTAGTGTTTTTTAATTTTTATGCCCTCTCAATGTCTTCTTGTTTCCATATCATCATTTGTAAGTTGCCTAAAAGGTAAAACCATGATCTCTCTCAGTTCCTTTTCCTTCTGTTATGAAAAATTCCCTGAGCCAAGAGGAAGTGTTTTCAGTCAGTTCACAGTTGAAGGATACCATCCATCAAGGAAGGAAAGTAAGGGTGGCAGGCCTTGAGAGAGCTTGTCACATTGCATCTGAAGGCAAGAAGAAGAAGGGATGTATTAATGCTCAGCTAGCTACTTCTTTTTACAGTGCAGTACACAAGGCCAGGAAATGGTGCTGCCCAGTTTCAAACTGAGTTTTCGCACCTCACTAAACTCCAAGACAAACTATTCTATTACATGTATGTCTAGAGCCTGAGTGGACCTACGCCATTCCTCATAAGAGTTTTCAGAGATGACATTAGGTCCTATGAAGTTCATGTCTCTTTAGTTTTTTTTTCTTTTCATTCCAAGGGGCTTACCATTACCTTTATGAAATTCAGCATTTTTTATTAAATTTAAATTTTTTTACATATACACTTACGTTACTACACATATAGTCAATAAACAACCTACAGCAAGAAGAACCATGAAACAATAAGCAATTATATATATACATATTCCATTCATAGTGTTTTGGCTATTTGTATTTGGCAGCTTGGAAGAAAATACCTTTCCTATCCTGGTGAGTCTAAAATTCTGAATGTAAATCAATATGTATCATATCTCATTATTATCAACTAAAACATCTATCTAGACCTAAAAACATCTTTTCCCATAAACAACTAAGCTTAATTGTAAAACTAAACTATCTGTTCTTCATCCTCTTAGAGACTTGAAAGGAATAAAATTAATTACCTGCATATATCAGAGAGTGCAGGTTATCATTGGATCACCATCCTCAGCCTCAAAAGTCCCAGTGCCCTAAGGCAAGGTTTTCAAACCCAACCAAAGGCGGGATAACTGGCTTTATCTACACTACCTCGTACTGATTCTTGGGCTACAGAGTACCAGCACCAGCATCTGGTGACACAGTGGGGAGCACAGGGTGTGGAGTAAAGTCCCCTAGAGCTGAATCCAGGTCACCTGCCTGATCCAGGGAAGTATACCAGAAACTACCTCCCAACATCAAAGAGAGCAAGATGACTAGAGGTTAGCATAAAAAAAAAAATCCAAAACAATATGGCATCTCCAGATCTCAACTATCCCAAAGAAATCAGCCCTGAGAACTTAAACACAATTGAAACACAAGAAAATGACCTCATATCCATAGTAACGAAGATGATAATGGAGGAAATTAATAAAATCCATAAGCAAATGCAGGAAGATGCAGCCAAACAGAGTGAAGACATTAAAGAGGCCTATGGTGAGGCACTAGAAGAAATTCAGCGAAATACAAACAATCATACGAAGTTAATCAATAAAACAGTTCAAGATCTGAATATGAAAATTGAAACAATGATAAAAGCACAGACATAAGAAAGCCAAGAACAAGAGAACTTAAAGAAGAAAGCAAGTAATGTCCTGGTAAGTTTCTCTAACAGAATTCAAGATATGGAGGAATGAATCTCAGGAGTGGAAGGTCCTATGATAGAACTTGAAACAATCATCAAAGAAAATGCTTAATCTGAAAAATTTGTGACACAAAACATCCAAAAACTCAAGGACATCATGAAAAGAAATCTTAGGATAATAGGCATTGAGGAAAAAGAAGACATCTGGCTCCAAGGCTGATAAAATATTTTCAACAAAATCATACAAGAAAATCCCGCCAGTTAAAGGGAAGAGATGCATATAAACATAAAAGAGGCGTACCGAACACCAAATAGAATAGAAAAGGAAAGAAAATCCTCCCACCAAATATTAATCAAGCCACAAAATGTGCAGAACAACCACAACAAAAAAGGGGGCCAAGTAACATATAATGGCAAACCTATTAGAATTACACCGGACTACTCAGCAGAGATCATAAAAGCCAGCAAGGTGAGGACAGTGGTCCTGCAAGCCCCAAGAGACCACAGATGCCAGGCTAGACTACTATACACCAACAAAACTTTCAATAACTACTGATAGAGAAAACAAGATGTTCCATGAAAAAAAAAAAAAAACAGATTCAATCAGAATCAATCCACAAATCTAGCCTTACAGAAGTTACTAGAAGGAAAACTGCAAAGCAAAGTGACAAACTACAACCAAAATTACATAGGAAATAGATAACTACACTGTTACAAAAACATAACCACACAAACATCGAAATCAAGGGACATAACAATCATTGATCGTTAATATTTCTCAATATCAAAATCTCAATTCTCCATAAAAAAAAAAACGCAGACTAACTGAATGGATGCACAAACAAGACCCAACATTCTTATGCATTCAAGAAACACATTACATTTACAAGAATAGACATTACCTCAAGATAAAAGGCTGGAAAAAGGTATTCCAAGCAAATAGACACAGGAAGCAAACTGGTGTAGCCATTGTAATATCTAATAAAATAGACTTTCAATCAAAATTAATCAAAAGAGATGAGGAACGACACTTCATACTCATCAAAGGTAAAGTCAACCAAGATTACATCACAATTCTGAACATCTAAACTCCCAATACAAGGGCACCTACATTTATAAAAGAAATATTAACAAAGTTTACACCACACATTGACCCCTACACATTGATAGTGGGAGACTTCAGCACTCTACTTTCACCAAAGGATAGGCCAACAAAAGAGAAAATAAATCAAGAAATAATAACACTAATCAATGTACTGAATCAAATGGATCTAACAGATATCTACAGAAATTTTCACTCTAACACAAAAGATTATGCCTTCTCAGCACCTCATAGAACCTTCTCCAAAATTGGTCATTTAGTAGGTCACAAAACAAGCTTCAACAGATACAAGAAGATTGAAATGATACCTTGTATCCTATCAGATCACCATGGACTAAAGCTGGACTTCAACAACAACAGAAATAATAAAACACCTACATACACATGGAAACTAAGCAACTTTTTGCCTATGACAATTGAGTCAGGGAACAAATAAAGAAAAAAATGAAGGACTTCTTAAATTTCAATGAAAATGAAGGAACAACATACTCAAATTTATGAGAGACATTGAAAGCAGTACTAAGAAAAATTCATGGCACTAAGTACCTTCATAAAGAAATTGGAAACATACAAGCAACTTAATGTCACATCTGGAAGCCCTAGAAAAAAAGAATCAGAATCACCCAACAGGAATAGACATCCGGAAATAATCAAACTCAGGGGTGAAATTAATAAATTAGAAACAAAGAGATCAATTCAAATAATCAACAAAATCAGAAGCTGGTTATTTGAGAAAATCAACAAGATAGACAAAACCTCATCCAAACTAACTAAAAGACAGAGAGACACTATTCAAATCAACAAAATCAGAACTGAAAAGGGAGACATAACAACAGACGCTGAAGAAATACAAAGATCCTACTTCAAAGGCATATATGCCACAAATTTTGAAAAATCTAAGGGAAATGTAAAATTTTTTGATTAATTCCACTTGTCAAAAATGAATTAACATCAGATAAACAATTAAATAGTTCTATCTCTCCTATAGAAATAGAAGTAGTCCTTAAAAGTCTCCCAACCTAAAACAGCCCAGGGCCAGATGACTTCAGTGCAGAACACTATCAAACCTTCAAAGAAGAGATAATACTGAAATTCTCAAGCTACTCCACAAAATAGAAATGGATGGAACATTACCAAACTCTTTCTGGGAGACCACAGTTACCTTGATACCTAAACCTCACAAAGACCCAACAAAGAGAATTTCAGACCAATTTCTCTTAAGAACATTGATGGAAAAATACTCAATGAAATACTCACAATCCAAATGCAGGAACACATCAGAGATATCATTCACCATGACCAAATAGGTTTCATTCCAGGCATTCAGGGATGGTTCAATATAAGGAAATCTATCAATGTAATCCACCATATAAGCAAACTAAAAGAAAAAAACCACATGATCATCTCCTTAGATGCAGAAAAACCATTTGACAAAATCTAACATTCATGTTTAAAATTTTGGAGAGCTCAGGAATACAAGGCACATACCTAAACATAATAAAGTCTATATACAGCAAGCCAATAGCCAACATCAAATTAAATGGAGATCAACTCAAGGAAATTCCTCTAAAATCAGGGACCAGACAAGGCTACCCACTTTCTCCATATTGCTTCAATATCGTTCTTGAAGTTCTATCCAGAGCAATAAGACAACAAAAGGAGATTAAGTTGAATGGAATGGGAAAGGAAGAAGCCAAATTATCACTATTCCTAGATGATATGATAGTGTAGATAAATGTCCTTCAAAATTCCACCACAGAACTCCTACAGCTGATAAACACCTTCAGCAAAGTGGTCAGATACAAAATTAACTCAAAAAACTTAGTAGCCTTCCTGTATGCAAATGACAAATGTGCTGAGAAAGAAATTAGGCAAACTACATGCTTTAATATAGTCACAAGCAATATGAACTACCTAGGAACAACTATGACCAAGCAAGTGAAAGACGTGTTTGAATAAGCAGGATACCAAGATGAGACTGGATATCCTATGACCATATCATGGGGGAGGAGGTCCCCCTCAGTCATAAACCTAGGGGAGGGAAATAGGGTGAAAGTGGGTGTGAGAGAGGAATGGGAGGATACAAGTGATGGGATAACAATTGAGTTGTAATCTGAATAAATTAATAAAATTAAAAAAGAAGGCTATATGAGGCACCAGAGTACGTGTGAAAGTCAGACCCCTGGAGGCACTCAGAGGAAGGCTAGCAGGCTACCAAGAAGAGACTTGATACCCTATGAGCATATACAGGGGAGGAAGTCCCCCTCAGTCACAGTCATAGGGGAGGGGAGTAAGCGGAAAATGGGAGGGAGGGGGGAATGGGAGGATACAAGGGAGGGGATGACCATTCAGATGTAATATGAATAAATTAATAAAATTTTTTAAAAAAGAAAGAAAAAAGAAGGCTATATTAAATAATGATAATGAAAATTAAAAGCATTAATTTTTTTATTTTTTTTCATTTAATTGCTATTTATTTTCATAAACATGAGATATTTCAAAGTGTTCTAAGTTGCAGCACTAAATATATACATTTTGAAGAAATTAAACATAGAACTTTGTCATTTTACCCAGTTCTGTGCACCAAACAGGCTAGGAAAATTATATATATATATATATATATATATATATATATATATATATATATA
>OU015742.1:145604367-145628199 GCA_907169655.1 Acomys percivali
TATATATATATATATATATATATATATATATATATATATATATATAAGTTTCTTTACAAAAGTTTCTTAGTTCAAAAAGTGATAAAGTAATATCTACTCAAACGAGTCATTCCTTCTTTTTACAATGGTGCTTAAGTTCTAGCAGATGCCACAGAAGGGGCTTTGACATTTGATGCTTCTGGGAACACTTGTGTAAATACCTTTGATACACTTGCCTTTTGTATATGTCCTGGGTAATGAGAGGTGGCTCTTGCAGCCAGTATTAGACTGGAAGTTTACACCTAAGTACTATAAGAATACCTCAATGTTTGAGAAGCATGTTTTATATACAAATATATTGTTAATCTGTTATATACTGTACTAATTCCTACATGGCCTGTATACTTTATTATGACGCTGATACATAACTAAAAAAGAAAATTTTTAAAAGAAAAAACCTTGCTATTCTCCCATGCTTCTCTCATCTAGAGTCCCAATAGGCTGTCCTCCCCTCTGTCCCAGTTTCCTGGTAAGTGAAGGCTTTCATGGGACATGCCCCTTGGGCTAGTATGCAGATATAAGTGAGTATATACCATTTGAGTCTTTCTGCTTCTGGGTTAACTCACTCATTATTATCATTTCTAGCTCAATCCATTTGTCCATAAACTTTGGGAATTCCTTGTTTTTAATAGCTGAGTAGTATTCCACAGTGTATATGTACCACAGTTTCTTTATCCATTTTCTGCTGATGGACACTTAGGCTGTTTCCATGATCTGGCTATTATGAATAAGGCTGCTATGAACATGGTTGAGCAAATTTTCTTGTTGTGTGCTGGAGCATCTTCTGGGTATATTACAAGGAGTGGAATAGCTGGGATTCTAGATGAGAGAAGCATGGGAGAATAGCAAAGTAGCAGGATCCAGAGGGTCCTAGAAACCTACAAGTAGAACATTATGTTAGGCAGATTTGGGCCCAGGGGTCCTGCTCAAACTAAGGCACCAGCCAAGGACAATACATGCAGTAAACTTTAAACCCCTACCCAGATCTAACCAATGGACAGAACATTTTCCACACTTGAGTGGAGAGTGGGATATGACTTTCTCACGTACTCTGGTGCCTCACATTTGACCATATCCCCTGGAAGGGGAGACCTGGTGGCACTCAGGAAGGACAAAAGGTTACCAAGAAGAGACTTGATACCCTATGAGCATATACAGGAGGAGGTAATCCCTCTCAGTAACAGTCATAGGGGAGGGGAATAAGGAGAAACTGGGAGGGAGGGAAGAATGGGAGGATACAAGGGATGGGATAACCATTGAGATGTAACAAGAACAAATTAATTAAAAAATAAAAAATTAAAAATTAAAAAAAAGGAAAAAAGAAAAAATCAAGGTCTCTGAAGAAGGAGATTGAAGATAATATCAGAAGATGGAAAGATTTCCCTTGTGCATGGTCTGGGAGAATTAACATAGTAAAAATGACCATCTTACCAAAAGCAATGTACAGATTCAATGCAATCCCTATCAAAATGCTATACAATTTTTAAAAGAGATTGAAAATTCAATTCTCACTTTCATATGGAAAAATAAGAAACCCAGAATAGCTAAAACAATCCTGTAAAATAAAAGATCCTCCAGAGGAATCTCTTAACCTAATCTCAAGCTGTACTATAGAGCAACACTAATAAAAACAGCTTGTTACGGGCATAGAAATAGGCAGATTGAGCAATGGAATTGAATTGAAGACCCAGAAATAAATCCACACACATATGGACACTTGATTTTTGACAAAGAAGCCAAATCTATACAATGGAAGCAGAATAGCATCTTCAACAAATGGTGCTGGTCTAACTGGATGTCTACTTGTAGAACGATGCAAGTAGATCCAAAGTAGATTAAATATCTCAACATAAAACCAGAGACACTAAATCTGTTAGAAGAAAAAGTGGGAAAGAGCCTTGAACTCATTGGCACAGGAGTCAACTTTCTGAACAGTGCTCTAATAGCCCAGGTTATGATGTTAGCAATTAATAAATGGTACCCCATGAGGCTGAAGAGCCTCTGTAAGGCAGAAGACACTGTCAACAGACAGCCTACAGACTAGGAAAAGGTTTTCACCAACCCTACATCTGACAAAGGTCTAATATCCAAAATATATAAAGAACTCAAGAAATTAAACATCACCAAACCGAATTACCCAATTAAGAAATGGGGCTCAGAACTAAACAAAGAATTCTCAATAGAGGAATATCGAATGACTGAGAAATGCATAAATAAATGCTCAACATCTTTAGTCATCAGAGAAATGCAAATCAAAACGACTCTGAGATTCAATCTTATACCCATCAGAATGTCTAAGATAAAAAATGCAAGTGACAGCATATGCTGGCAAGGATGTGGACAAAGAGGAACACTCTTTCATTGTTAGTGGGATGCAAACTTGTACAATTATTTTGGAAATCTATCTTGCACTTTCTCAGAAAACTGGGAATAGGGCTGCCTCAAGACACAGCTATTCCATTCCTTGGAGTATACCCAAGAGATGCTCCACCACACAACAAGGAAAAATGTTCAGTCATGTTCATAGCAGCCTTATTTGTAATAGGCAGAACCTGGAAACAACCTAGATTTCCCTCAGTCAAAGAATGGATAAACAAACTCTGGTCATTTACACTGTGGAATACTACTCAGCTATTAAAAAGAAGGAAATCCTGAAATTTGCAAGGAAATGAATGGAACTAGAAATGATCATCCTGAATGATTTAACCCAGACCAGAAAGATACACATGGCATATACTCACTTATAATTGGAAACTAGCCCAACAGAGATGTCCTCTGAAAGTCTTCCCTTAACCAGAGATTGAGATAGATACTGGGACTTCCTATTGGGACTCTAGGTTAGAGAGGTAAAGAAAAATGGGGAAATAAAAAAATCCAGAGGGTCCTAGAAACCTACAAGAATACCATTACCTCTGGTGGATCTGGATCTAGGTGTGTCAGCTCAAACTACTGTACTAACCAAGGTCAATGCATGCAGTAAACCTAGAAGCCCTATTCAGATCTAGCCAATGGGCACCACATTGTCTAGAATTGTGTGGAAAGCAGGGAATGACCCAGACATGAACTCTAGTGCCCCCTGTTTGACCACTTCCCCTTCATGGGGAGACCTGTTGACACTTAGAGGAAGAGTAAGCAGGCTACCAGGAAGAGACTTGATAGGCTGAGATCTTATAGTGGGGGTCAAGGTGGAGGTCCCCTTCTATCATAGAACTAGGGGAGGGAAATAGGACGAAAGAGAGAGAGAGAGTGGGAATGAGAGGATACAAGTGAGGGGAAAACAAATAAGATGTAATCTGAATACATTACTTAAATAAAAATTTAAAAAGGAAAAAATTGTTCACTTTTTACAACCAATTGTAAACCCATCCCTTGTCTGTGCCCTTCCTCAGTCCTCTTTTCCCCTCCCCAGTCCTAAAAAAGGAAGAGCCCTCCTCCTCTATCATCTGACCTTACCTATCAAGTCTCATCTGGACTGCGTCATCCTCTTCCTCTGAAGCCTGGGAGGGCTGCCATGCCAGAGGGAAATGATCAACAAGTGGGTACCAGAATCCATGTCAGAGGAAACCCCTATGTGGTATATACTCACTTATAAGCAGATATTAGCTGGATACTACAGGATAACCACACTACAATACACAGACATAAAAAAGCTAAATTGCAAGGAGGACCCTAGGAAGAACTCTCAATTCCTATTCAGAAGGACAAATAGAATAGATGGCAGAAGCAGTTTAAGAGAAGGAACAGGATGACAGTCTACTAAAGAGGTTGTGTGAAAGATTCTACCCAGTGGGGGATTGAAGCAGATGCTGGGACTCACAGCCAAACTTCAGGGTGGAGCACAGGGAGTCTTATGGAAGAGTTGGAGGATAGAAGGATCTGGAGAGGACAGGAACTCCACAAGGAGACCAACGGAGCCAACAAATCCTGGCCAGGAGGAGGGTTGGTGGTGCAGAGACAGATATACCAACCAAGAACCATACATAGAGAGGATCTATACCCTCTGCTTTGAATACAGCTTGATTCTGATACAGATGTGACAAAGTAATTTTGAGAAAACGACGCCCCCATTCCCAGTAGGTGGGATGGGTGTTTTTGGTGGGTTACCAATGCTCATCTTTGCTTAACGGGGTTAGTTACAATTAATAAAATTTCAGTTGGGGATTTCTTCTTTCTTTCTCTCTTACCTTCTATCCCTTTTAATATTAAGAAAAAGGGGGGACGAGGAAGGGAGGATACAGGTTTGTAGAATAAAAGGTAGATTATTGAATCTACTAACTTCAAAAATCTTATATTGGTATTGTAGATTGATGAAAATTTAAGACTTTGGAAATCTAAGACTTCAACTTTTGCTTCACATTGATAAGAACTTAAATTGTATATTATCATTCATTTTTGCCTTATGTATTGTATGTTATATGTTGACAAAATATTATATATGTTGTATGTTAGAAACTTAAGTTGATTTTGTTCAAAGTTTATTTAATGTATTATTCATGTACCACTAATGTCTTATGAAAAACTGTTCGGGAAGATCAGGGATAAAAGTTGGTATTTAGTTCCTACTAGATACAAGCTTACTTTGTCATAGAGCAGGTTTGTTTAATTCCTTGTATATGTCTTCAAAGAAATAGATTGATAACTGTAAGAATAGATAGAGTTGATCTTCAAACTCTTCAGAGATCCACAGACTATAGCATTTAACGATGAGGGCTTTCCTGACAGAGAGAGACATCCACTCCTGGCAGCATCTCCATTTGCATCATTGAAGATGGGGGCTTCAAGAGGCTCAGGTGACAGAATGGTCACTGGAAGGAAAAACTGCTCTTATCTCTACTGCTGATGACAGGCTGACTGTCTACAATGATCAACAGTGATGCTGGAAAGTTGACTGTCCAGCTTTGAAGAGACTAGATGGACCAGACCATCGGATTTTCTGCTTCAAAAAGCAGTTTGTTGGATGTTTTGGGCCGATAAGGCTGAAAACTGATTGCCCCCATGAAGGAGAGAATCCGGTGACTGTCCCAGCTGTTTGCTCTCTCTGTCTTATGGAACTTGGAAGTTACCTGCCAGCTCTTCCTTTATTAGATAGATTTTCCTTCTTGGGTCTCTGATGGGATTGAAGACTAGATAGCCACAGTGTTGCTGGAAGCTTTAGTTTAAGAATTAAAAACACATTTATAGATTGATAACTGCAATTTCTCATGAAAGAAAAGGACTCTCTTTGGTAGGATAGTGGAATACTTTCTCTCAGGTTAACAAGTATAAAAGGATTTGGTTATGTACTTGATACCTGATGAGTATGTATATATGTATATGTGTGTATATAGTTCTTAATTTTTTTTTAAAGAGAAGGGGGATATGTGGGAAAGATTAAGTTTTGTCACTGGTGGAAACAGTCTTGGTGGACTTTACCCTTGGGGCACCCCATGAATACCTTGTGATAGACTGAGTGGAGCCTTCCTGGGCTTGGAATTCAGGAAGCAGACCTGGGAACCCCACCTGGGCTATTGTTTTCCTAATGGACCCTCAACAGGAGAAGGAGACCACCCTTCTCAGGTGACTCAGGCAAGTGGGGAAGAGAAAAACAACAGATTCAGCCGGGGGTTTTGGGAGTGCGTGTGGAGAAAGCGAACATGCTGGACTATCACGCGGGCCAGAGAGACACCTAAGGACTCATCCCGTGGAACGGATACCGGAAGGTTCACTCTTTTGTCCCTTTAACCTTTTTTCTTTCTTGTGTAAGCTAGTTGGGTTGTATAATAAAGTTTAATTGTTAAGAAACAGAGCCAACAATGTTGACTAATGAACTTAATTTAAGTTGACATCAATATGTTAGTTTGACTTTAAAAACAATACAACTTGCAAAGTTAGACTATTCAAATTAACACAATCAACATCATCTCTTCTTTTAGCATAAAAATATGGAAAATCAAATTGCAACCAGATGAGCTTAGACCATTCACAAGTGATGGAACAGTGCTTCATATGGGTAACTCTTCTAGTGACACTTTCTCCTGTGAATATTAACATCAAGCAGTAGCAAAGCACTTTTTCTTGTCCTTCTTGTTGAGTTGCCCTCTGTTTATTTTACCTAAAGAGTTTAATTTCTTTCTTTTTACTTGAACAATTTTGCAATCAAATGTAAGATAGAGTATTAATACTGATGTCTTACCTATAAAACATGCTTACCTATGGTCATCTATATGCACATACATGGTCCAAATGAAAAACTGTTACAAGATAATACAATTCTAAGCCAGAAAAAGAAATCACTTTACAACACATACAGTAGTTTCTATCAAAAAGAAAACAAAAGCTTGCAAGGATGTAGGAAAAAGGTATCATTACACACTTGGGTAGGGATATAGGTTAGTATAGTTATTATGGGAAACAATACTTCGTTACTAAGAAGAAAATTAGAGACATCCACTCCATTACTTATATGAGACATCAACTCGATTAGTAGACAAATATTCAAAAACTTAAAACCAGCACATTACTTTTCACATATCCAGGAAATAGGAAGAACTTAAAGATTCCATCCCCTGTTTAATGAAGGAGAAAAACTACCATGCATATAAACATGCATGAACTAAATGAATAAGTCAGGCACAGAAAGACAAATTTCTTTTTAAGACAAATTTCTAATTTTTAATATGTTCACTTAACATCACAATTATAGCCCCTCCCTCATTGTCACCTGATCCCACCCTCCCTGCCTTATGCCCTCTCCTCCTCCTCCAGTCCTCAGAAAGGGAGCACTCCTCCCCTAACATCTGACTTCAGCCTACCAAATCTCATCTGTACTACTTGCAATGCCATCCCAGCAGGGGGAAGTGATTAACCATTGCAGGGGGGTGGGGGAATCAAAGTCCATTTCAGAAGTAGTCCCTACTCCCCATATTGTAGGACACACAAGGAGACTGTGCTGCCTATCTACTACATCTCAGCAGAGGGTCAAGGTCCACATCGTAAATGGTCCTTGATTGGTGCATCAGTCATTGTATTATAGTGTAATTATCTTGTATTATGTGGCTAATATCTGCTTATGACTGAGTATATACCATGGGTGTCTTTGTGGGTCTGAGTCAAGTCACTTAGGATGTTCTTTTATGCTTCCATCCATTTGCCTGCAAATTTCAAGATTTCTTTGTTTTTAATAGTTGAGTAGTATTCCATTGTGTCAGTGTAGCACAGTTTCTTTATCCAGTCTTCAGTTGATGGACATCTAGGTTGTTTACAAATTCAGTCTATTATGAAGAAAGCTGCTATGAACATAGTTGATCAAATGTCCTTGTATGATGAAGGATCTTTTGGGTATCTGCCCAGGAGTGGAATGGCTGGGTCTTGAGGGAGAATTATTCCCAATTTTCTGAGAAAGTGCCAGATTGTTTTCCAAAGTGGTTGTACTAGTTTGCTCTTCAACCAGCAATGGAGGAGTGTTCCCCTTTCTCTACATCCTCACCAGCATGTGCTGTCATTGAGTTTTTGATCTTAGCCATTCTGATAGGTGTAAGATGAAATCTTAGAGTCATTTTAACTTGAATTTCCCTGATGACTAGGGATGTTGATAATTTCTTTAAGTGCTTCTTGGCCATTGATATTGTTTTACTGAAAACTCTGTTTAGTTCTATAACCCATCGGGAGGGGATAAGGGAAGGATATACAATCTGGATGTGAAGAATTTAAACTGCAGAACAAGAGGCAACTTATATTGCTAATTACACTATGCTCTGAAACTGGCCAAGACATGAATGTCTAGGCATAGATAATGCTTCTTGTTGGCTACAGAATCCTTATGAATTATTATTAGATGTCATTCTTTATATGGCATGAATGAAGATTTACACATGTCCTTTTTTGGCTCATACAAAGACCAGAAAACCAGCCTTAATTGTTCTGTGCATCACACACACCTTATACACTTATAATTTTAGGACTGTATATTGCTTGTGAGAAATTATATGCTTTCAGAACAAAAGAACTGGGCACTGCCATTGGATTAGACCTGACAGAACGCATTCTCTCCTCATTCTGGACACTGAAATCCTGCATCCTTCATGTGCCAGCACCAACTGCTTCAATTGGTATTCCTCATCAGAACAAGACAGCTCCCTGGACAGCTTGAAGAATGCTTCTAATCACAATTAGTCCAGCATTTCATACTGTCCACCCAGGACTCTGTTTAAGCCTGGTATTTCTCAACACTTAGAAACTGGACCACAAATGCTAATCCTAGCTTGTTTAAAGATTTCCCCAATTTTATTTGAGCCCCTACAAAGGCATTATTTGTCCCAAATAATCCAGGAGAAACCTTAAGAGAACTACGCCCCATTTCCTTTAAGGAATGTAGGGTGGATTTTTGGTTCCTTTCTTGGGCTATAGAGAGTTATTATCAATGGCAGTTGGCTACAAGCTATTATTGGTCTTATTTAGAGAGAAAACAAGGTTGGACTCAGAGATCTCTTTTCCTTTATCTTCTACTCTTAGGTTTGTATATAGGGGTTGAAAAGCAAGAAGTGGGAATATAGAAATACATAGGGAAGATAGATCAAAAGGTAGATTAGTGAATCTACTCCTTAACTTAATGCCTCAAGTGTCACTCAGAAGGTTATTTTTCATTCACTGGTATACAATTTTGTATATATATGCAAAATAAGTTTAATTTTAGATACAGTGGTATAGAATTCAAATGTAAGATTATTCTTGACACACATTATATATATTTCTACTCTTATATGAGGTATTATACCCATATAGCTCAATTATAATACAAGGTTTACTCCCAATACTTTGAAAGTGATATTGCAGGCTGTTTTGGATAAATAAAATATACAAGTTGATTGTTAGTTGACCAACTCATGGTCATATCAGTTACTAGTCTATTTTTATCACAATAATATACATCTTAGTTGCAACACATTCTGTAGAATGATAAGTAAAATAGTTAGATAAGGTCTTCAAAAATCTCAGAGACATACAGAATATGGCATTTTAAATGTTTTATTTTAATTATTTTAAAGATTCACTGACAATGAGACAGGTTAACTTCTGGCAACAGCCAACCTACCTCAAAGAGGATGATGACCATCAAAAAACGTCCTTATGGAGGTGGCTTCAAATGTGGCAAACAGGTCACTGGGGAAAGTGTCCTCATTTCTACCACAGACAAAATTCTCCCTAAAAAAGCGCAAGCTTGGATGCTGGCATGTTTGACAACTAAACTCTGCCAAGACAGATTAAGCAAGTCCTCAATAGTTCCTGCCTCATAAATATGTCTGTCAGACATATTGGGCCAGAAGGCTGAAGAAGATGCTCCAACATTATAGAGAATTTTGGGTGACTATTCAGGTAGCATACTGTCTCTGTTGTCTTCTCATTTGGAAAGTTACTAACCTGCACTCCAACATACTCAGGTAATCAAGTTTATTCCTTCTCAGGTCTCTGATGGAGTTGAAGACCAGGTGGCTTAGTTTTACAATGAATCTTAGTTGTTTAGGGGTTAATATGTTTTTAGGCCTAGGTAGATGTTTTGAGTTGATAATGACAAGATGTGGTGGAGATTGATTTATGTTCAGAATTTTAGGCTCCTCAAAATAGTAAAGATATTTCCCTTCAAAGCTGTAAAGTACAAATAGGCAAAATAGTAAGAATGTAACATTTATATAATTCCTGGTTGTGTCATGGTTCTTCTTCCAATAGGTAATTTATTGTATATATGTGCAATAATATAAATGTGTGTATAAAAATAGAAAAATATTTAATTAAAAAATTAAGCATAAAAAAAGAAGACCAAAGGCGGGGGGAGGGGGAAGAAAGAAAGGAAAAAAAACTAACAATCAAAAAAGCCTTGGTCCTTTCGTAATGCTTTGTTTTGTTATATTTGACACTTTATATAAATAAAGTAAAAGTTAGCCACATCTTAAATAAATAAATAAATAAATAAATCCACTTAGTTTCATGTGGAGCAAGTTCTACTACCACAAACTCTAGAAGTTCCTCAGATGTCCTGACAGAGACAAAGGAATACTCTACCATATGTTCTTTTTAAAGCAGTGCTCTGGGTATTTGGGGGCTAGTCATAGCTCAAATAAGTTGATTTAATAGCTTAAATTATGTCATCTGCATTTCAGCATTTCAGTAAAATTAGTCTATATAATTTTCAAGTACTAACAATTATTATCTTTCCAAATATTCCTAAATATATATAAAAGTTTATTTAATAATGCTTTAGAATGGAGAAGATATTGAAAATTTCAGTGATTTGGCAAAATAAAGAGCGTAATTAAGAAACTTCAAATTTATTTTTATTAATCTCTCCTTTATGCTATTGAGTTTAGCAATGAAGAATTTTAAAGAAGAGATCAGAAATGGATAATTAACTATTCTCTATTTTCTTGATTCTGTGGTTTAAAAATATGTTCTCAGCAACACAAATATTAATTAAATGCTAATTAATAATTTCACCCAAGAAACATTTACAAAACAAATATGCAAATCTTTATAAACCAACGTGCACTCTGGTGATGATTAGGCTATTATTATATTCAGGCACAGTTCTGATACATGCATAAGAGTATGACCTAATGCCAGCATAGTGAGAACTTAAAACTTTTTATTGTTCCTCTAGCTTTTCAAGATTTATGTTTAAATTAGATTTACATTTACTATTTAATTTAATCTTTGAGAGTACAGTTGCCAATTTTATCTAGATCAATGGTTCACATTTTTGGTTCATGAATACCTTAGAGAATATAATAAACATTGTAAATCACTGAACAGTAAAACATCCATTATGCATATGAGGAACTTCTACACAACATTAATTGTTCAAAAGCTTCTTGAAACTCATACTTTATGAATACCTCTTCTACAAGTGGAAATCAGGAAATAAGACTTTGTTCCTAGTTGAATGTTAATAAGTATGTAATTGTCAACGATTTCTTAGGGAAAACTCTAATCACTGATCCATTAAATTTGAACATTAATTTTTAAGGTACTGTCCAACTCTGAGAAGATAGATATTAAATTTAATTCATAGTTGTGGAAATATGCTAATTATATTTAAAATATTTTTATTATATATACATTTATATTATGACACATATATAAAATAAACTACATACAGCAATAAGAAGCACAAAAAATCAGAAATTATATTAATGTTACATTCATAGTGTTTTGGCTATTTGCATTTGGCAAACAAGGGAAACGTCTTTCCTATCTTGGTGAGTCTAAAATTCTGAATGTAAATCAATATCTATCAAATCTAATCTCTATCAACTAAAAACATCTATCATAACTACATTTCTTAAAAGTATGTGCATCAACTTAAATTCCAGATAATTCCTATCTTCAGTAGTGTTTATTTTGAGAAGCCATCTGATTGATTACTCAGAGGAGAAGGCAAGCTCACACAGCAGAGAAAACCTTGTTAAAATATTTTCAAAATTATCATTATATACGGTTGCTAACCACAGAAGCTGTAACAGAGTATTATGAAAACACTTTGCATAAAAGTTCCTGAGAAACTACTGAAATTCTTTGAATCACCATAGAAAGTGAACAGCAGTAGAAAGCCAATACTGGGAAATACTACAATATACCTTCTCAGTTGCAAGGGTTGTGTTACACAATATGGACCATGAATTTGAGATTCATGGTAGATAAAATCTGGGTTGCATAGAATTTGCAAGAGGTTGTATTCTAAGTGGATAATAAAGTTATTCCACTTACAGCAACAAATAAGTACCTCCTCTAGAATGCTGTTGGCCTCTGGATTTGGATCTTCTTTAGTAATGATACAAACTGATAAATTCAATAATAACATAGATAGCAGCTGAGCAGAGAAGGAAGTCTACAATATCACAGAACTAGGACCTCTAAACATATTAGTATAAGGGAAATTTGGCACACTTTATTATAATATATTATATATTAAATATAACATGTAATATATAATAATATATAATACATTACATATATATGTAATAATGAATATACCACTTTGTGCTTAAATCCAGATTGACAATTATATTTATATCAGTTCTAAACCATCCTTCAAGTACATAATGGTCAATAATATTTTTCTGCAGTTCCTCAAACCATGTTCTATTTGCTATTCTCTGGGGTACTACACTAGACATAAAGCATGCTCACCATTTTATGTTGAATGCTTTAAGAAAATGAACAGTGAGAATGCACATTAGAATAAAGGCCACTTCACAAAGACTATGCCGTTTGAGCTCTTTTAGTAGAAGTTTGCTGAATAGACATGGTAAGATGAGTGTATTGGTTAGTTTTATGTCAGTTTGATACAAGCCAAAGTTATCTAAATGGAAGGAACCTCATTTTAAAGAGTATCCCTTCATAGACGGGTGAGGTTGTAGGCAAAAGTGTAAGGCATTTTCTAAATTAAAGATTTTTGTGGAGAGAGTTCAGGCCATTGTGAGTACACCTATGCCTGGGCTGGTGATCTTGGGTTCTATAAGAAATCAGGTTGAACAAACCATTGGGTGAAAGCTAGTATATAGCATCCCTCTGTGGCCTCCACATAGGTTCCTGTCTTTTTTTTTTTAATTAATTTATTCTTGTTACATCTCTATGGTTATCCCAACCCTTGTATCCTCCCATTCTTCCCTCCCTCCCATTTTCCCCTTATTCCCCTCCCCTATGACTGTTCCTCAGAAGGATTACCTCCCTCTGTATATGCTCATAGGGTATCAAGTCTCTTCTCAGTGACCTGCTGTCCTTCCTCTGAGTGCCACTAGGTCTCCCCTGCCAGGGGACATAGTCAAATGTGAGGCACCAGAGTACTTGAGAAAGTCAAATCCCTCTCTCCACTCAAGTGTGGAGACTGTCCTGTCCATGGGCTAGATCAGGGTAGGGGTTTAAATTTTACCGCCTGTATTGTTTTTGGCTAGGGCCTTAGTTTGAGCGGGACCCCATGACCCAAATCTGCCTATCATAATGTTCTACTTGTAGGTTTCTAGGACCCACTGGATCCTTCTACATTGCTATTCTCCCATTGTTCTCTCATCTAGAGTCCCAATAGGATGTCCTCCCCTCAGTCCCAGTTTCCTGGTAAGGGAAGGCTTTCATGGGACATGCCCATTGGGCTAGTATGCAGATATAAGTGAGTATATACCATTTGAGTCTTTCTGCTTCTGGGTTAACTCACTCATTATGATCATCTCTAGCTCAATCCATTTGTCCACAAATTTCGGGAATTCTTTGTTTTTAATAGCTGAGTAGGGTTTAATCATGCTTGAGTTCCTGCCATGACTTCTTTCAGGGATGGACTATGATGTGGAAATGTTAGCCAAAGTCACCTTTTCTTCCTCAATTTGGTTTTGGTCGTGGTGTTTCATAACAGCAATAGCAACCCCAACTCTAGGACAAGGGGTTAGCTACTTGCATGTAGCAAGAAGAACATGAGTTAACAGGCTGCATATGTGGAACCTCCAAATAAACGTGACAGAACATAAAAAGATAAGTTGGGCAGAAATGAATGAAGTACCAGTGTTTATGTGTCCAACTGTTAACAACTGAAGCCAATTCCTGCTCTGTAGCAGGTGCTCAGCTATATAGTGTTGACTGAAGTTTAATCCTCCTTTCCAGACTGGTAAAGAAATCAAAGCCCTTTCTCCTGGAGCATTGTTACTGTTGTCTTCTAAAGTTGAAAGAGACTAAGTCACCTGCTAGGAATTTGTTGAAAGCTAATTACAGAGAATGTAGGGAATGGAAATACCCATGTGGAAAGTTTAATTTGAAAGTGTTGTTAGGATATTCAAATATGTTTAATCACCTACAAGATGTTTTATGTGGGATGTATCTTTTCAAACCTCCTTCCTTGTTTTTTGTTAAATGTTTTTTTGTTAACAAATTATATTTCTCTGTTTTGTATGAATACATAACAAATGGAAGTCATCAAAAAAGCACATCCTTTCTCTTTCTCTTCAAATTGGTTCAAATGTTAGCATCAATCTTAGAAAGCCCTTAAAACTGTTGTTCTTTTCCATAAAATTAAGATACCTGAGTCCTTTACCACTGAAAGTAGTAATATCATCTGTAGTATGGCTGTAGGCATGTTTCAAAACTTCCAGGAGCAGAAAGTAGCAATTGTAATCTAAAAGTCCACAGAAAATGGAGACAAAGGTCCAGTTCCAAACATTGTACTTACTTTCGTTTATTTCTGTTGCTCGGCAACCACTCTATTCCCAATTCATATCCTCGGTCCCTCTTAAATTTTATTCTATAATTTGTGTGCATGTACATGGTGTGTGTGTGTGTGTGTGTGTGTGTGTGTGTGTGTGTGTACACTTGTGTCACTCAGAGGATAATTTCCTTCCTTTTGCTATATGGCTCCTAGGTATTAAACTCAAATTATCAGGCTGGGCAGCAAGTGCCTTTACCTGTTGTGTCACTTCTTTGATCTCCACTTTAAGTTTCAGAGCACTACGTTTTTTGAGAAATAATTCAGATACTCGTGAATCCATTTCATTCTTTTTCTGTTTATTAAACAATTTGATTTTAAGGTTCTCAACTGAGCCAGGTGTGGTGGTGCATGCCTTTGATCCCAGAACGTGGGAGGCAGAGGTAGGTGGATCTCCATGAGCTTGAGTCTAGTCTGGTCTACAACGTGAGTCTAGGGCAGCCAAACAACAAGAACAACAACAAAAAATTAGAACCAAGCCAACCAAGAACTCTTACCTGACCACACTCTTGAAGCCCCTTCCCCACTTTTTTTCAAATTAAAGCTTGCTAGACAGTTTCCATGGACACATCCACCATTTACTTTAGGTTGACCTCTGAGTGAGTTTATTACTTCCCTGATCCAGATTGAACCTCAGTAGAAATGAAATGACACTAAACAGCCATCATGGGAAGGAGTGTATCTTTAAAAGCTAAACAAAATATTGACAATATTGCTGAAAATACTATAAGAATAGAGATAGCTTTTATATTCTAGCAGACTGCTAGCTTACATTCTAATTAAAAAATTAAAAACACAAGTAATATATCACATAAGTTTAGTTTTGTATTTTGCTCTCTTTCTCTCTGTATATATGTATCTATGTGTGCACATTTGTTTATAAATATTTAAACTTTAGCCAGTTTTCTAAAAATATCTTCTCTAAAAATGCCTATTCTACTTAAAACCAATTATGCCTAGAATGAAATGACTTTTCTAATTTCTTTAGCTCCTGGAAAGTTTTAATTCTGTTGTGTACATTAAGCCACAGAGTAGCATTTATTGTAATTGTAATTTAATGCTGTCAGTTCTGTCACTCATATTTTGATTTTAAAGCACTCTGTCAGTTTTTGCCATTTCCAAAATTTGCCTCAATATGCTTTAGTTTCATTATAAAATTCTTCTTCCATCATGCATGACCACTCTGTTCAGGCATTAGCTGTGTTCAACTCAGTTCATTTATCTTTGTTAACACTCTTTACTGTTTCTCGAATGTGGGTGGACACATTGTGCTTGCTGTGCATATAGAATATCAGACTTACATACCTCTTGCATTCACATTTTGATTCATATTCTCTTTCTTTATTTGAATTATGTACAGATTCATTTGAAAAATCTCAGGCTTTAAAATGAAGTAACCAAGAAATGCAAAAATAAATAAATAAATAAATAAATAAATAAATAAATAAATAAAATGAAATATCCATTTTCTCCTTCCCTGTGAGCATTAAATTATTTCAATAGCAGTAACAGAAAAGTTAGCTAATAAAAATTGATTAAAGATAATTAAGCATTAGAATCAGCAAATTCACAAAGGGCCTAGAGCAAAGTAACCAAAATGTGAGTAAAGGTCTGAAACACATTATTTAATTTGGACCTCTGCTTAGACACTCTTGACAACCTGGCTAGTGAAGACTTCGTTTTTGAGCAAGGTACTTCCCTTTCAGTTGATAAGATCTACCAAATCAATTTCAAGTCAGACTCCAAAGCACAATCTTGTCCCTTTCCTTGTGTTAGCACTGCTTTATTTTCTATTTAAATCCTCCTTCTGCAATGCTGTTTTACTTCAAATATGGCTATAGCTTTTAACAAATACCTATAGTTATTTATGATTTTTTCATAGTGGTATTATATTTTGGATAATTTCAAACTATTTGTTTTGATCATATTCACTCCACCAAACTCTTCTCAGATCTGCTTTTTTCCCTTCCCATCCATCTCATTGTCTTTGACTCAAGAATGTGATGTCTTCAGCAAAGGGTCTGATTGATTGTGAAGTTCTGGTGCCCAAATAATAGACATTGCATACAATCTGTTTCCTTATCAGATTAATTTAACTTACAAATACAAATACATTATATTGTATTTTCTTTTTTATTTTTCTGTGAATGTTTGAGACTACTTCAAGTGTAAGAGTAGCAAGTCTTATTCCCCTTTCCACTGAAATGTTTTAGAGAATATTTTTTAAATTTTATTTTATTAATTTATTCTTATTACATCTCAATTGTTATACCATCCCTTGTATCCTCCCATTCCTCCCTCCCTCCCATTTTCCCCTTACTCCCCTCCCCTATGACTGTGACTGAGGGGGACTTCCTCCCCCTTTATATGTTCATAGGGTATCAAGTCTCTTCTTGGTAGCCTTCTATCCTTCCTCTGAGTGCCACCAGGTCTCCCCATCCAGGGGATATGGTCAAATATGAGGCACCAGAGTATGTGTGAACGTTATACCCTACTCTCCACTCAACTGTGGAGAATGTCCAGTCCATTGGCTAGATCTGGGTAGTGGTTTGAAATTTACGGCCTGTATTGTCCTTGGCTGGTGCCATAGTTTGATCAGGACCTACAAGAAGAACATTATGATAGTCAGATTTAGAGAATATTTTTTTAAGAATGTTAAAATAGAATTGAAATAGAAGAAGGTACCATCTACAGCTTAGATAATTCAAAACTATTATATTAGATTTAGTATAATGCAATCATCGAAATTATGTCAGCAATTCTCTTTCTAAAAGTTATCAAATAAGCTGATTTCAGATAAAGGAAAATCCAGCAATTAGGAGAAAGAATTGGAGATCATGGTAAACATGATTATTTGACTTAGATTCTTATGGTTTATTCATGGATGTCCTCATAGAACCTGCCATCGATGGGACCTGTGTTCTCAAAACAGCTGTCTGCATCCAAAGATGGCATTCAAAGGAAGCAAAGGAAAAGGCTCTCTCACATTGCTATTCTCTCTTAATGTGGAAAACACGTGAAGATAAATAATTGCACAATGAGGTAGAAGGAAATGCTACTGGGTACGTATTTTTTTCATTGCTGTATGTGAGCAGTACATCAAAATTTCTTTGACAACTTTGTTCCATATCTACATGTCAGTTTCCTGAAGGAAAAATAATCACAGAATGTTGGGATTGGCAAACCCAAGTATGGTTGTACGCAAAAGCGCTTAGTAGTCCTAGCAATGGAGAGCCAGCCTAAGTGGAATATGGACAAAAGTGGGCATATGCAGTGTTCTCATCATTATCACAGGGAGATGAAATAGAAAGATACAATCAACAGCTCTACTGAGCATGTTTACATAGACAGGGTTCAGTGGATACAGTTTTGGTGACTGTTTTTTAAATTTGTCTCATAATCCTGAGCTATGTAGAATCATAGTACATGATTGGATTAAAATTCTTTGAATGGCCACATCGTTACACTTTTAGTTTCTCTACCATTGTCTCTTTTTAATAACCATTACTGGGCCATGTGCTTCAAGAAAGCTGGCTCTGTCATTGGGTATAGACCAGCATCATGTTATTTAGACCTACCTACTCAAGGTAACAACATGTCTAGGTTAGAGATAATAATATGGATGGCTGTTCAGCCAGTGTTTGAAGGAGCAATGCACTCAGTCACTGTGCTCAGAGAGACCTTCACTTGGTTTAATATTATATTTTTGAGTTTTGCGTTCCTAGTAATTTCACATTTGATCTTGTGCTTTGTACATGATTTTCCATCAGAAAATAAAGTGATGCATGAGGTGTGAAGGTAGAAGCCATGGGTGTGCCCATTTCCATTTCCCATGTTAAGTAACACTGCATGAAAACCAGTGCCTCTGTGATAGATGCAAGTCCAGCAAGATTAAAATTTAGGAAAATGCAGGGATTTTTAAAAAATCTTTTTACTAAACTTTCTACTAGAATCAGAATCTTCTTCAATTAGTAACGAGGCTATAGCATTCCAAGAAGCATGAATGGTCAAGTGCCCTAATATAATCTTACTTATATAATTGTCTTGTGCTATCGACTATGAATATGTAGAGAACAGAAGAGAAGGAAAGAACTGGCAGCCCATGCTTTTGCTTCCTCTCAGTCTATTCTTCTCTATGCCAAAGATAAGACTGTTGGTTAAGTGCACATGAAGAAAAACCATAAATGATGTTGAAGTGTTATTGTGTAAATTCTAATTGAAATTGTAAGAATGTAATACAGATGCAAGTACTGACTTCATATAATAACTCTAGTGATATTGTGTGATGTCACAGACATGAGGACAAGTTGTAGAGGCTTTGCTTGACAAAGTTACAAAGATATCCGGCTGATCACTACTGCCCTTAAATATTATGTATGGTCTGGGTATAAAAACTACCTTAAAATCTTCCTTTTCTCCTAAGACTTTATTTCTCTCTATTTCTCACTTTGACTATGAACCTAAATGAAATTCACACAGGTAAAACTTTTTCCCACATAAAATGTTGAAAGAAGGCATCTGGCTAAAGGCTTGCGACAATGAGAGAGTTCTTGGCTCTGACTGTGTGCAGTCAGGCAGAAACTGCTTGGAAAAAATTAGGATGTTGATAACAGTATCTGGCTAGATACTATTATCTGTAGAAAATTTTCTTTAGAATCTGCCTTGAGAGCCATAGAAGGTATGCGTGGAATATCATGCTTTACAGATATTTTACAAAAGAGGACTCCTTGGTAGTTAGTCTAGGCTTAGTTAGCACACCTGCTCGTTTAGGACTGAGAATAAGTCAAGTGTTTTTCTTTTTAAAGAACATTTAGCTCAAGCTATATTTCTATTAAAATCATGTAAACACAATGGCTTTAGCCCAGGGAAATGTATGATTAAACTTTCCTGAATATTTTTTAAGAAATAATAATCAGATCATGCTGATCATTGCCTGCATATTGATTTATTTTTTGCTGTATTCTTTATTCTAGGTTATACAGAAGTTATTGTAGTTCCTTGTTAGACTGTTCTCTTGGTGTATTGATTTTTGAATGTCCTATTGATTGTAAAAGATGAGAAAAATCATGATGTAATCTGTCATAAAAAAAATTGAACTTCATTTTAAATAAAGTACTGGCATTGGCCTACAGAGTAACAGAGACAGAGACACACAGACAGTAAGCTTATTTGAGAGAGACAGAAAAATAAAGTTCTCTTGAGCTTTAAGACTTTCAGTTTGTATGACATAAGCCTGGGTCTAGTATTTCATTTTTCCTCCATTCCTCAACCTCTCTTTAACAGCTGGTTTCAATAGCCAGTTGTTCCTCACCAATTAGTTTCCTTTAAGCAGCTGTTCACCACCTGCTCAAGTCTCCTTACCAAGGATCCATCAGGACTTTGTCTTCTCTCACCTTCACTGTTTCTGGAGGTGGAATGCAAGAATGGGAGAATCTATTACAGATTTTGACTTAAACTCCTTCCTCTATGCATACATTTATAAATTTATACCCATAATCACTCTCATAGCTCTCATGTTTCACTTCAGAAACAACATGGTAGTCAGCAGTAATTTCAACACTTAAGGAGTATTTTTAGAAATTATTTTATCAATTCCTTTAATGGTTTAAAAGAGTACTTTTATGCTCTATCTTTGACTTTTGAAAACAATATTCTATATCCTTTCGTGTTCATTTGACCTCAATAATAGCTTAGTTTGTTATTTGCCTATTGCATCAAAATCTGAGTGTGATTCTGTTTTAAGAGTGTGATCCATAGAAGATGTATGGGGTCTTTTTTCTCCTATATAGAGAAAATTTAAAGAATCAATACAATTTTGCCAATATAAATATTCTGGTTATATTTGGCATTAATATACAGTTTTAGAAGTAGGGCTCCGGAACTACTAAGAAAAACAGAGTACATACTTTTCACTACAAGAAAGCAAAGTTACAATTACCTTTTTCAGAAAATTTCAGTAGGCCCTATGGATCCATTATAAGCAAAAGCATGAGATATGATGACTGTAATCTACTCTATCAACTGCAATAATTATCCTATATACTTTCCTGTCAGGCAAGAATTTAAATCTAACACTGGGTTTTCAGTGTTCCAAATTCTATTATTTGGTAAAGGAGAAAAAAGTTCATAAAATGCACTTTATCAATAAGAGAGTAAGGACCAACCATAGCATCATGTTGTATGTAGTGTAGTACGAAGCAGTTAGAGGGGTTTCTTATATTACATATCAGATGCGTAATGATCTTCAAAACAAATTAGGTTTAAAAATGTATATAATATAACACATTCTCACACATATACCAAACAAACTTTGCATCATACCTACCCAACATACAAGTTATGTTGTATGCTATGGAATTCAAAAACATAAGAAATATCCTGAGCTGATATACTCTCTGCAGTAGAGATGGCTATTGCTGAAGAGATGACTAAAATTACATGAATTCAAGAGTCTTTCATTGAATATGTTTGTTTTTATTTTTATACTAAGACATTTTATATCCTAATTATTAGAATTTCAGAATTTGTAAACTGGAATAATATGTCAATTATTTCTTGAATTGGAAGACATTTCTTTTTAAATTAGTATATGATTTATTATAATTTTTAAAAAAGTAAACCATTTTCTTGTTTTATATTTAGGGTTTTTTTGCTTGAAAGTTAAAGATATCTTGGGCTGGCACTTGCTGCCAAGCCTGAAAATCCTGATTTTTTTTTTTTTCCCACATGGTAGGAGTAGAAAGCAGACTTCCACAAGTTGTTCTTTGGCTTCACACATGTCTTGTGGCATGGGTATGGCCTTTTCCTGGATGCACAAAATAAATGGAAAATATTTTTTCTCAAAATATATCTATAAATTCTTTATATTGGCCCTTGACTCTTCAGAGAGAGAAAGTTAGATTTTTTCCCTACAGACTCTAAAACTTAAAATTGGCCAGTTAAGGACTTTCATTTGCTGTTCTGTTACTCCTGAGTCTCTTCTTAGGCTCAAGGCAAATTCTCAACTCTAATCTTGTAAAATTAAAAATAAATTACATACTTCCAACATACAATGAGACAGAGTATACATTACCATTCCAAATACTAGGAAAGGGAGTACAGTAGGTAAATACTAAGTCAAAGCAAAACTGAAAGCAGTCAGGGCAAACAACATATTCTGTAACTCTATGTTCTGTAACTTCAAATGACTTAGACAGCTCTGAACTTCTGGCCTTACTAACTGAAACACCATTTTCCTCTTGGGCTGGTTCTATGCGCTATGTACAAATATGACATGGATCTAGTATCTTCAACACAATCCAGGCTACGTCTTCACATCTTCACTCAATGGTCTTTTTCAGATCAGCATACAAGCACTCTTTTGCCACACCCCTACCCTTAGTAGGATTTCTTTTTTAATTTAAATTTATTTTTAGTTTATATATTCACCTTAAATCTTGATCACAGCCCCCCCTCTCTCCTCCTGGTCCCATCCTCCTATCTTCCCTTCACCATGTCTTTATAAAGGAGGATCACACCAACAACCACCCACGCCAGCATAATCACACCAGGACTGAGCTCACCCTCATCCACTGAGGCCAGGCAAGGCAGCTCCATCAGGGCAATGTGATGGACAGCAGGCAACAGAGTCTATGTCACAGACAGCTCCTGCTCAACTTACTAGAGGACCTACATGAAGATCAAACTGTCCCTCCGTTACATATGCGTAGGGGGCCTACGTCCAGTCCATGCATGCTCTCTGTGAGGCTCACGGCTCTAGGTTTAAGAGACATTTCCTTAAACATTTCCTCTTCACAAGTTAGATGTTTTCTGTGTTGGGTCTTACCCTGCAGGAACCACTCCTTTTTTAAAAAAAAAGCCTTTCCTTAAACTGCTCATCTTTTTGTGTACAATAATTGTCTTAGCATTACACTCCCTGGTCTTTTTCTTTTCAAACCATGCACTTTGTATTTATTTTTGCTCTGCTTGTACTTTTTTCATTGTTAATCTGCGTAACAGTGAGTACTAATAGCCACCACACAGGATAGCTAATATTAAGCTGTCTTGAAATCTCTGCCAATGAAATTAGTCTCAAACATTTCAATTTAGTTTTGGGTATATTTGTAGGAGAGGATCATAAAATAGCCACAGACGTTGCAGAAATGATGTACTTGAACATAGGAATAATGTTAGTAAGAAAGAACCAGGGAAACCTGGAGGTAGAGATTCCAAGCAGGTCCAACAGCACACAAGAAATGAAATAGAGCTGCAGTGCTTTCAGCTGATGAGAAAGGGTAAGGGCTATCAGATGAGACCCTGAGGAAAAGCAGGCCACATCACAGCATTTGAAACTCTGTGGGGCCTCGCACACCCTGGCAAGATATTTTCAGTTAAGATCCATAGAAAAATCACCAGAAGCACTGACTACACATGTAGAATAAAAGACATACTTAAAAAAAAAAGTCATTCTTACTGCATATGGGAAACTCACTGTGAAAAAGCCAAGAATATAAAGGTACTTTATCACCCAAAGAAGAAGGCTTGGATGGTGAAAAGTGTAATGATGAGTAAGCCAGTTATTTAATGACCATATTTCAATTGGTCTAACTGAAATGGCTCTAGATATAAATTGCAATTATTATATTACTGATTGATAAAGTCTTTTAGATAGAAGGAGGAGGACATAGTCATAATACTTTTGAGAGGTCAATCAAGAATTTCATCCTTCTGAGGCTCTAAATTCACAATATTCTCATCTTTTCAAATTTAATTGAAAGTATTAAAGAAATTCACAATATTTATCTGGAAAATACCCTGAGAAAATATTCATCAAGCATTTTTTCCATCTCAATAAGAAATGTCTGCAATAGGGCTAGAGAGATGATCAGCCATTAAAGACTAGGCTCACAACCAAAAATATAAAGATGACTGCCCCAGAAACACTTCTCCTTACATGGAACAAATTAAGAGAAAAAAAATGAAAGATCAAAATAATTAAATCAGATTATCTCAGGAAGCCTTGGGACAAAGTCTTTTGCAAAATGAGTATATGGATCTATAGTGTGCCACTTGCTAGATTTCTTGGGGTGCTTTGAAACACTGCATGTAAAGTGTGCCCTGATTTTTCTTATATCATAGGCTGGTGAAAGGGAATCATTGTTTTAATGATTACTTCATCCCCTCATTCATTGGGATTGAAATGGGTTAGTATCGAGATATTCCATAGCTGAAGAGAGATATATAGGCTCAACAAATTGATTAAAAAAGAAAAGATATTCCACATTTAAAAAATCACTGAAAGATTGCCACTTTTTGTTCCTGAAACACAGAAGTCTGAAAGCAGGGTTCTAGAAAACAGATGATGGTTATTATTTGGCCTTTCTCTTTTTTCACACAGGAAATGACATATCTTGCCAATGATGAATGAACTAGTAATAATTTATGGTAGAAAGCAAACATGAATAGCTAAAGCAATGAATAGAATGAATAGATTTTTTTCTAAATAAATGTTATAGATATAAAATTGACATTATGTAAGTGTGCTCATACCACAATCTCTCTCTCTCTCTCTCTCTCTCTCTCTCTCTCTCTCTCTCTCT
>OU015742.1:145634203-145667215 GCA_907169655.1 Acomys percivali
TCTCATCAGAAAAACTGACAGTTGCATGTCTCTCTTCTGCTATCTGTTTGCTTCCACTTTGCCTTTCATTTCCATTGACTTTCTCATACAAAACCTCTCAATCACCTTTCTGTCTTATATAAAGGATGAAACAAAATAAGAGTCACAAAACCAAACAGGCACAATAGTTGGTTTTCTTCTGTGGAGTCCTCAAGTTATTATGCACCTGAGTAAAGTCAGAGCAGCATCTCTGCAAAATGTTCTGTTAGCTTGTTGATGCTTTTTGGCTAGAGATGAGACTTAAATATTGATTACAATTAAAATTTATTTCCTGTGCTTTTATTTTCAGAACTCTAGACTTGGTAAAGGTTTGAACATACCAGTATCAGAGAGATTTGCTAATTTTCCTTGACATAAGTAAAGTCTGAGACAGCAAGATGTTTTAAAGATCATCAGCAATTTGATCAATACACATTGCCAGAATCAATTCTGGACCCTGCCTCTGCCTACTGTGAGCAGTTGTCACAAAGTTCTCTGAGGAAACTGGCAAGAAATGATAAGGATTCTGTCAACAGATATATATCAACAGAAAATAATCTCCATTTAGACTTAGCACCTTCCTTTGCCTTTTGAACAGCAAATAGATAATCAGTAAAGGAATGTTGATTGAACTTTATTATTGGGGCAAAGGATATTCTGTGAGATTTTTCATTGGTTTGTATATCTTAAGATATTAAGTTAATGCCAGACATGGTGGCATAGGCCTTTAATACTAGCACTCTGGAGGCAGAAGCAGGCAAATCTTCATGAGTTTGAGGCCAGCCTGATCTACTAAGAGATATCCAGGACATCCAAGGCTCTACACAGAAAATCCTGTCTTAAAAGTCTTTATATATATATATATATATATAAAGTTCAATGTGCTGTCAGTACATGTGGTACTTCCCAGCTCAGAAGCAACATCCACTGTAACAGTGTCACCTGCAGTTTCTGGATGTGCTGTAACTTCAATGGGCTTCCATGGGTATATAACCTTGACAATCTGTTGGCTTGTCTACGGATTATGGTGAGGATGGATTTCTTTTTAAATTTTTACCAAAGAGCTGTACACATATATTTGACTTTGCAAGTTTTCTGACCCTCCCTCCAGCCTATGCCGGGCCAAGGATTCTAAGATACATAGCTTCTGCAGATGTTCTTTGGGTTATCTATGAATTCCTTATAAGTAGAATAAAATATTTTCATGTATAGATATATTTATGTTGTTGAAGGATTAAGGATTTCAACAATTGTCTAATTTACTACTGAGAATGTGAAAATGCTTCCAGAAGGAACAAAGAGGAAGGGAAAGAGGGAATAAGGAAAGGATTGAAGAAGAAAGAAAGGAAGAAGGAAGGAATGTTAAAATGAAGGGAGGAACAGAGAGAACCAGTGACCCAAAATGGATTAATTTTATCTTACTTAAAAATTTACATTTTTGGCTAGATCTGGGTAGAGATTTGAAGTTTACTGCCTGTATTGTCCTTGGCTGGTGCCATCGTTTGAGTGGGACCCCTAGGCCCAAATCTGCCTATCATAATGTTCTTATTGTAGGTTTCTAGGACCCACTAGATCCTTCTACTTTGCTATTCTCCCATGCTTCTCTCATCTAGAGTCCCAATAGGATGCCCTCCCCTCTGTCCCAGTTTCCTGGTAAGGGAAGGCTTTTGTGGGACATGCCCCTTAACTTTCACACATACTCTGGTGCCTCATATTTGACCATGTGCTCTAGATAGGGAGACCTGGTGGCACTCAGAGGAAGGATAGCAGGCTACCAAGAAGAGACTTGATACCATATGAGCATATAAAGGGGGAGGAGGTCCCCCTCAGTCACAGTCATAGGGGAGGGGAGTAAGGGGAAAATGGGAGGGAGGGAAGAATGGGAGGATACAAGGGATGGGATAACCATTGAGATGTAATAAGAATAAATTAATAAAATAAAATTAAAGAATAAAAAAATTTACAGTTTTAAACTTTTAAACTGAAATTTATTGATTGATTGTCTGATTAACTGATTTCTGGTGTGTTTGTGTATGTGTGTGTGTGTGTGTGTGTGTGTGTGTCTGTGTGTGTCTGTGTGTGCACGCGTGCACGCGCGCGCGTGAGCGAACATGCACCAATGTGTTTGGGGAAAACACATAAGTACCATGACATGTGTATGGAGATGAAAGGACAGCATGAACTAATAAGTTACCTCCTTCCACTGTATGCATCTGGAAATCAAACTGATATCATTAGGTTTTGGAACAAGCACATGTCCTTCAGATCCATCTCACCAGCCCAGGAATTCATTTAGTTAAAATAATGAATGTCTTTAAGAACCTATCATGGGCTGTCAATGATCTAAAAACAATACTCCACACTTAGGACCTTATATTAAAGTGACAGGCGAAAGAGAACATAAAGTATGTCAAGTATGAGAAGACACAAAATTTAGTCCAAAAACATCTATTAACTTAATTTTACAGTGCTAGGAAGCAGTTTGAAATTACCATTCTTAGGGAAAGATTGATCATCTTCTACTATTCTCTAACTTTTCTGAAACCATTATATCAACGTCTCACTATCAAGTACTATGATAATCCTAGGCAAATTACAGCAGGATAGACCTGTATTAGGGTGTATCTTTCTGTGTATTTGTTCAGCTTTACCTCTGTTCCACACCCATAAGATGAGAGTTGCATACACCTCCGTTTGAATTCAAGTTATACCATGCAAATACAACTCTTGCAACATTTCAATTGCTGTGACAAAATACCATGACATAGGAAACTTATGGGTTAAAAACAAAGTTTATGTGAGCTTACCGTCCAAGTGGGTTAGAGTTCCATCAGAGCAAGGGGAGCATGCCAGTGAGTTGAGGGCATAGCAGCTCAAACAGAAAGCTGAATATTTACATCTCGACTTATAAGCATGAAGCAGACAGAATGAACTGTGGGTAGCTTGACACATTAAGCTCTCAAAGCCTGCCACTAGTGGCATACTTCTACAGCAATGATGTACCTCCTAAACCTCCCTGAACTGAGCCATCAAATGGGGACCACGTACCCAAATATCCAAAATGGGGAGTAATTCTTATGCAAAGGACCACAACTTAAGAAATTGTCAAATGTTCTCTGGGAAAGTGAAATCACTCCCTAAAAAGTAATACTCTGAAAGGCAAATCTGTCAATAGTTCAAGCCAGTGGCTCGCTATGCTACCAATTCATGTTTCATCAACATGGAAAGAACATCAAAGACTCAAATGGTATAAACTCACTTATATCTGCATACTAGCCCAATAAGCATGTCCCATGAAAGCCTTCCCTTACCAGGAAACTGGGACAGAGGGGAGGACACCCTATTGGGACTCTAGATGAGAGAACAATGGGAGAATAGCAATGTAGAAGGATCCAGTGGGTCCTAGAAACCTACAAGTAGAACATTATGATAGGCAGATTTGGGTCAAGGGGTCCCGCTCAAACTAAGGCCCTAGCCAAGGACAATACAGGCGGTAAAATTTAAACCCCTACCCTGATCTAGCCCATGGACAGGACAGTCTCCACACTTGAGTGGAGAGTGGGATATGACTTTCTCATGTACTCTGGTGCCTCACATTTGACTATGTCCCCTGGAGGGGGAGACCTAGTGGCACTCAGAGGAAGGACAGCAGGTCACTGAGAAGAAACTTGATACCCTATGAGCATATACAGAGGGAGGTAATCCCTCTGAGGAAAGTCATAGGGGAGGGGAATAAGGGGAAAATGGGAGGGAGGGGAGAATGGGAGGATACAAGGGATGGGATAACCATTGAGATGTAACAAGAATAAATTAATAAAAAAATATTTTTATAAAATGAACCTTGGTATTCATCAGTCTGCAAAATGTGTGCTGAATGAGGAATTTCCTTCTCCCAGCCCCCTTGATTCTTTACCTCCTGTTTGCTCATTTCATACCCTTTTCTGCTCTCTGTTGCCTTTATTCCTTCAAGGACACATGGCCAATTCCAGTTCATAGAAAAGCATGATAAAACTATGATAGTAAAGTGATGAAAAGAAAATAAAGATAGTAAAATTAGTAACATAACACAAAGGCAAGAAATAGGACTGAGTAAGGCAAACAAGACAAAAGATGAAGAAACCAAGACACCAACTGAGAAGAGTCAAGACTACTTCTGGAGTGTGAAGCTTATATCAATTTTGGTGACTTTTATCCAGGGCTCGAATTCTGCATCGACCTCAATGTTTTTTCTTTTACTCTCTCCTCTCCTTCAGTTTTTGATAGCAACCTGACCTTAGAATGTACAATAGAGTTCTCATGCCATTTTAATATTTTATTGCATTTATGATGACAGCAATTTTATACTCAAATAGCCTTTCCCATCTGCCATTGAACATTAAGGTCAGTAGATAGGCCAGATAAACAGCTTCTGTCCAAGATATCTTGATGTTGCCCCTGTTAATGCACATCCCAGATTCAGGCCTAGAAATTGCACTCCAGTATTTTCCCTCTCAATTTTAGTTAATTCTCTTAAGGTTAGATTCTAACAAAGACTCAGAGACCTCTCTGCTTGGGTTCAGAATAATTTAAGCTTTCATATTTATTCACAGGAATCTTCACCAAAAAAATCATAAAATTTAGAGTTAGCCCCAATGGATAAAGGCTGTAAGAGAAGCATACTTAGGAGAGGCCTAAATTTCCAATTACAAGATAAGCAATGGATAAACAATCCTGTGGCTGGTATTATTCCATGCACCCATTACAAACAGATGTGGAGAAGCAACAATAAATAAAAGAACACTAACTGCACACAGTAAGATAAAAATAAAATATAGTAAAAAAGTACACATGAAACAAAGTATTTCTTTTCAAATAAATTGAAAAGGTAACAACGCCCTTTCCTAGGTTATGAGAAGACTGCCAGGTAGACTTTCCCAATTCCTATTTTCTAATTGTTAACATTTAAAGAATGCATGTAGAACAGTTAAATTAATTCACTAAAACAGTGAAGAAAACTAACTGAGTTTATGAGACTATCACACAATGTGTCTCTAAGCTTTTAACTGTGAGCTCAATCATAGGAAAACCTATTATGGGTCACACTTTTGAAGAAAACCAACTCCCCCTTTCCCTGAGGCCGTTAGCTCTCAGTGCCTCCTTGGATGAGCCTAGAGCTCTATGCCCCTCTTCTTTCCCCGTGAGGAAATGCTGGCTGCTGCATCTTGTGTGGAGCTTGCACTGACAGTCATAGCCGTTATGTGTTTATGAATGAGGAGGTCTGATCGGGTCAAGAAGACATTGTCTCACCTGTAGTCCTCCCTGACAACTGGCTCATACCCTCTCTCTGATTCCTTTCCACACTGGCCTCTCTGCTTTGGTAAAAGGAGGTGCGATTCTTTTTTATTGATTAAATAAAATTACCATCAAAATCACTGTGGGTATTCCTCAAATGGCTAGAAGTCGAGATACTGCATGATGCAGCCATGACACTTTTGCGCACACTCCCACAAAGACTCCACCTCCTACCACAGAGAGTCTTGCTTCCCCCATGCGTCGACCTCTAGTCACAATACCGAGGAAGCGGAAACAACCTGAATGTCCTTCAACTCATGAGTGAATAATGAATATTTGCTTCATATACACAACAGAATTTTCTTCATCTATAAAAAAATTAAATTACAAATTCTAACTTAATTTTTGAGCCTCAGAAAATTATACTTAAGTGAAGTAATTCTAAAGAGACAATTGGCACATAGTATCATTCACATGCAGGTCCTAGCTTGGATTCTAGTTTTGTGTGGTTAACTTGATGCACCTCTGGAATCCAGACAATGTTACTGACATTTGCTGTAAACCAATTGAAAAAAGTAGTTTGAAAACTGGTTAGACGCGAAATATTCTGCAATGATGAATAATATTACTATGGGAAGCTGTTGTTTAAAAACACAGATACACACACACACACACACACACACACACACAAATAAAACAAAACAACAACAGCAAAAAAAAAAACAAGATCTCTCCCTCCAGGTGAGGAACAATTCCTTTTAAGGTATTGATTAGGGATATTGAAAAGTGGCCCAAACAATGCAGGCTATTGTTACTCCCCTTGGCAGCATACCAGAAGTAGGAGACCAGACCTATTGCTGAAACCACAGAGTGGTTTCACAGTTTTTAGAAAACAAGGTGGAATTTATTTGGAAGCTTCTTTTATTCTGTCTAGCTTTCCTAGTCATGGTAGGTGATACATAGGCTTCTAGAGAGGTTAGGAATCAATGACCATATGACTATGAACAACAGTCCAAGTGCTGGGTGAGATGTGTCACTAGTGCAGCTGTTGCATTTGAAATAGAACAAGTAGTTACTGAGAAGGATAATGGGTCAATATGAAAGAGGAAAATCAACATAGGTGATTCACATACAAATAATTATTTTTCTTCTATACGCTTCTGTGTTATACCAATTTTACTAACAGACAGTGCATATTTAATTTTTAGGTAAGCAGAAAAGATGATGTAAATAAAGGACTTCAAAGTGTTTCTGCATGTCTCTCTTTCAGCTTTTCTATTGCTGTTGAACCAGCTTTTGGAGAAAGTCAAAACTCTAATAAAGATGTCAAGATTTCATGAGTGAAAATTATATGCATTTGTATCCATGATATTCTTAGAAAATAGTATGGAATACAGCAGTCACTATTTAAGACTTTGTTATAAGAATAATTTGCTTTGGATAAGTATGACATTGTGCAAAAAAGATTTTGAAGACTGAATTTATTAATCCTCCAGTATCATAAAATAACTTGTAAAGACTATAGTTTGCTTTAGAACAACCACAAAATTTTCAAGAAGAGACAGAGGAAATAACTTTTAGATTTTGTTTCATTTAGACTTAAATAATGAAACTAGGTATATTCCTACTTGAATTTTATAAAATAAACAGAGTCTGTTTTTAATTTTATTGTAAGCAACCCACTTAATAATTCCAAAGGTTGTTTATTGTTATTTATTCCAATGTTCAGGAAAAAAAGCTATCATGGAAACTATCAAATGCTATTATGTGGGAGCCACCTCAGTGAACACATTTTAAATAGAGATATGAGTACTATATTATCTGAGTTTTTAATTAAATGTTTTGAAATTCCTTAAAACATATGTATTGTTTGTTTTTTTTACTCCTCTTGTTTTTGACATTAACAATGCATTTAATTTTTGCATATCAGATATATTCAAAGTGTAATAATTTGTGTTAAATTTGAAAGTTGTAAAATCAGAACCAACATCTGAGATTTCTGAATGATTTACAGTTGACTTCTATTTTCTTCAGAAATACATAATTTGAAGTGAAAGCAACATTTATAGGTAAGTATTCTTCATACCTTTCTTTTCCTATAAAAACATCAGATGTGTTTTACAACTTAAATGGACCAAGATTTTGCTTTCCAGTCTCTGGTAGTCCTGACACATTCAGTGAAATATCCTTTGATTATATATCATAATTATAATAAGAAAGTGCAGCATAAAAGCTCTGCTTCTCTTCCACCAAACAGTATAAACTTTTATTTTGGAGAATCTTCGGACCATGGACTGACGTCCCTAGAATCCAGTATACTAGGGATAGAGGGGCATAAGAACAATCCTGTTCTGTCATGCCTACTTCACATCTTCAAGAAAGAAAACGAGAAGAAACAAATCTGTTTGAAATTCTCACCAGATAAATAAATGGAAGCTAACCCTCAGGATTGCTGAGAAGATGCTTTCACATAAATGCAACATAACTGAGATAAGATTGTTATGCCAGGTTTAGTTGACCTTCCTGGGAGGTCTGCCTTTTTCTGAAAGGAAACTGAGGAGGAGAGGAACTGGGGAGGTCTGGGAGGAGTAGAGGGTGGGGAAACCGGTCAGGATGTAATGTATAAGAGAAGAATAAAAACTTAAACCAAGTCAAACAAACAAACAACAAACAACAACTTCAGCACATAGACAGCGTCACCTGCCGAAATTAAAACAAAGACCAAACTCATTAACATCCTTTGTTCTGGGAAAGTCTCTAAATGTACAAACCTTGTTTTATGGCTTCTGCATCTGGCTGTTTTTGTTAACTGAAGTATGTCAACCCAGAAGATGTTTTTTTGGTCTTAAAAGTTTACAGTGAAAAGACTCAGAGCTACACAGGGATCCAGAATACCCAGTGTAGTTGCTGCTAGCTAATAAAGTTATTCTATTGGATTAAAAAAAAAAAGAATCCATAAAGTGTTCAAAAATCAACACTAAGCATTTTTATATAATGTATGCATGCCTTGGCAACCAGTTCATAAAAGAATGAATGATCCTCTAATATTTTCTTCTCATAGCTAAAATGGAAAAATAGAATTGTTTTACTTTAATTAAAATTCACATTGGAGATAGGTATAAAGATCATTTATCAAGAACCTAAAAAACAAAAGAAGATTAATTTCCTTGATTTTTCTCTCCAACAATTAAAGAGAAGATTCAATGTCTGAGATGAAATGGAAATTTCACAAATTATAAAATCTTTTCAATTGCTGCAGATGTCTAATGGCTTGGACTTTTTCTGCTCTTCTTTGATTTTTTTTTCTTTCCTAAATAAAAGGCTTTATTGCACTTAACTTTTAATGGGGCTGAATTTAAATTAAGTCACTGTGATAAAAATTTGACGACATACCTTAGGATAATTGTGAATGCCTTCCATGTTGTAAAACCAAGAACAAGCATTAATAAGAACTTACCTACTTAGTTTTCTTCAACACAGATTTACTAAAATACTTACTCATGTTTCCTGGGTAATCTGCTTATTTTGTATGTTGACTAAGATTTACAATTACAGTAAATGGGAGAGAGAGAGAGATGGATAGAGTTGATAGATGATGGGTAAAGGTAGGAGAGGGGCAATGAAATAAAAAAGAATGTGTGGAAAAAGAAATGGAAAGACATTTCACAAATTGAGTATGGGTAAGGATTACTTAAGTATTAAGCCGTATGGGGCAATTTCTGTGCGAGACGAAGGAGAGAAAACCAGCAATTGACTTATACCCACATGATAATTGTAATCCTCACCATTTTTCAAGAAAAATTCTCTTTACAACAGGTAGAAACAATTACAAAAAAGATAAGAAAAGAAAAAAACTCAACCAATCAAAATGAAAAGATATGGAGTCCAGCCCAAACATCTACAATAAAACTTTGGTATCTGAAGCTCAGAAATCATTATGGAGTTGAGGAGGAGACCAAAAGACTACAAGAGGCAGGGGAGTAATGAGTTCGCTGTGAAATTGACTCTCCTAAGAATTTCAGAATCTACACTCATAAAGTCTCACCAATGTGAGCTAATGAATGACAATAACAGAGTGGGGAAGAACGAAGAGTCCTCAACCCTCTACAACAGCTATGGAAAGCTGAGAGTGGGAGAAATAGTCTTCTCCAGAGAATAGCATACCTTTTGTTATACAGTACCACTTTGTTAATGATGACAACATGTGTACAAGTAATATTATGCAGACTTAGCAGGTTATAGGTGGGATAGTTGGGAGAAAGAAAGGGAGGGAAATTGTGCGATTATAATTCCAAAGTAAAAGGAACAAATTTTTAATCTTACAAAATGAATTTAAAACATTTCATTTAGGGCCAGGCATGGTGGCGCATTTTTTTAATCACAGCACTCAGAAGGCAGAAGCAGGCAGATCTCTATGAGTTCATGCCAGGAGGGTCTACTAAGTTAGTCCAGGACAGGCATGGCTACACAGAGAAACCCTGTCTCAAATACAAAAAGAAATAAACAATCAAAAACATTTCATTTAATGTTCAGGAGCAGAATGAAGAGGAGCATGAGCACAGTCATGGCAGGAACAAGAGAGGAGAGCCGGAATACTGACAAAGAGACCAGAGATGTGTCTCACAGGCACACTATAGTATGAGGAGAGAAATAATGAAAATGAAAAATGAAAAATAAAGATCTGAAGACACGGATAGAATGCTCTGGAGTCCAAGGACCAACTGTCCTATCCTTCCTAAATAAGCCTTTGTAATAAGTTAAGTTGGAAAATTCTATAATCCTTTATAACTCCTTGGAATTTATTTGGCTTAATATCACCAAATCTGATATAAAGGAAGCTATGGAAAGGAACTAACTCCTCGGATATCATTTAATGATGAGATTATGTTCATTTTGTAATACATAGTAGCTAAGATCACAAAATTTCCTAATAGGCATTTTAATGCTTATTAGTATTGTACCTTATAATAAAAAATACAATAATTTGTCAGGATGGGATGACATTTTCTGCCATTTTTTGAAATGTAGCATAATGTAGCTATGTTCTGCCCCATGAGATTTGAGTAAAGAGAAATCTAACTTTTCAGCTATGCTTCTAAAAGAGGATTCTTATCTTTTGCTTTTACTTTCACACTTGGTACTGATTTGAACAATGTAAAGTGAGAGTGAAGTAAAAACTATAGAGACCCATTTCGTTTTGCCAGACCATCAACCTGGTCAAAACTTTCAATGACAAAGACATGATAGCTCCTACCATTATAGACACCACTATCATTGTCTCTTGAAACTGTTCAACAAATATCCGTTCTAATACACTCTTGTACTATGGAGTTTTTTTTTTTTAGCACATGGACTGCAACAGGTTACAAATGGTGGCAGGAGCCAGATGCTCTCAGATCAAATTACAGAGAAGCACTGATCCAGTGACTTCTCACATGGTGGCCAAACATAAAGCCAGTTCCTGAGACAGATTGAAATTAGAAGCAACACTGGTAATGAGCTCATGGAACTACCTAACAGGAAGCTGTGCTCTTAGAGGTATTTGGATTTGCTTAGCATATTTAGTATACAAAAAGATTACTGAATTGGAAAGTAGGTGTCATGTTAAAAGAAGATTAGGTCAACATTAAGAGGGTCTTTTTCTTTTTCCTTTTTCCATTTTTTTTGTATCTCATAATTAAAAAGCAGTCTGTATGCCCCATCCAATAACATTTCAGAAGCGATGGGACCATATGTCCTTAAAAAGAAGAAAATAAAGTGAAATGAGAATTTGCCTACCTCCTTAGAACAAACACACTTGAGAGATGGGTGGCGTCATTGATGTTATTTTTATGATGGAGTGAGTCATAGGGCCTTGGATATTCACAGTATCATTATCATTGCAGGTTATCATGAAGTAGCATCATTTCCCTCTGAGAGGAAACCAAAGAGTGCAGTGAAAATGGCAGGTTTGTTTTTCTTTCATATTCTGTACTTCCCTTCTTTTTGCTGAAACATCATGCTAAGGTTTAGATGAGCATCTATTGAACTATATTTCAAAACTAGAGAAGAGCTATTCTGAAATAGTGCAATCTTGCTCTATTACAGGATTAAATTTTTTTAAAAAACTAAAGATCTAATTTCAAAATATTGATAATTGGCATAAAATTATCTGCAAGTCCATGACTTTTTTTTGTTTAACTTTTGGTCCTATCATTCTTCAGTTCCTATCAACAAGTAGTGAGAAATAACAGAACCATACTGACCACCAGTCAGGCTAAAGTCCATACTCCTAGGATAGGAAGTTATGAATCATCGGATGAGTGGAAGTTACAAAGATAAAGACCCGGGAAGAGTAAAATGTGAGTCAGAACAGCACAAAGAGGAGGAGTGTGGGAGGCTTTGAATTTATTCCTTTTTTTATTTTTACACATGCATATTTGTATATATTCTATAAATATGCTTTATTATGATATTTCCATATACACATACAATATACAAAGATCATTCTCACTCATGGATTTTTTCTTGTGGAGTCTCGCTATGTCTAAGGTGACCTTGAAATTGTAATGTTCTTGCCTTAGTCACCAGAGCAGTTGGGATTACAGATATACACCAACATGGATATACATATATGTTTTTGTTCTTTGGGAACACAATCTAACTTCTCAGCACTTCTTAAAATGCTCTCTTAAATTTAAATATAAAACTCATGATGAATTAAAAAATAAACAGAATATACTTTAGTATTAATATGATACAGTTGTGAAACTTTAATAATCATTAGAATTTCAGGCCCAGAAAATAATTTAAATAAAACATAGAATTTAATGATTATTCTAGTAACATTCTGTTTCAAGTTCACACAAGGGCAGAGTCAAGCAATTTGCCTGAAGTCTGTCATGTGTGCAATGCCAGAGCAGGGGTAAGGTTCCAGTTCCACAGACAAAACCTCCCAGTAAAATAGAGCTATGATTGATCATGTGCATGTGACTTTTTTTCAAATTGAAAGATTCATGTAGAGATCATGGTTAACTACGATCTTAAATGTTTTTAAAATTGTACCATCCGTTTACTTAATAATTATCATTAGCCACTCAATTTATTTTTATATAACTTTAAAAATGTTTTTAACTACACATGATTATCTGAATTACAAATATACATGATTATCTATTTATAGTTTTGCACTCTAAAGTAACTCTTGACAGGTACTGAGTCATCAATATTCTGTATCATTGTCTTTGGCGCAACTAGGATTTCTCTGAGAACCAAGGGATACTATTGCTAATAGGGACTTTAACAGCTCCCGACTCAGGATTTATATTTGAATTTTCACATGATTGGTTATTTATCGATATGTTTCTTCATTTGTGGAATCACTAACAGAGGATAAAAAATAATTGGGAAAGACTATAAATACTGAATATGTGCATGGCCTTGTTTTCTAATGTCATTGCTTAATACAGTATAGTGGGGATTTGAGTAGCACTTGTATTGACTTAGATATTATCAGCAATACTCAAATAACCTGCAGTGTATGGGAAGACCTGTAAAAGTTAGATAAAATACTGTATCATTTATAGATGAAATTATAGTGCCCCCCAAAATGCCACTCAACTGAACAAGGTGGTGGTATTTCAACAAGTCTTTTAAGGACAGGAGGGACGATTGTATCAAAACTCAGGTATAGTTCAAAGACATATAAACTTCTATTTTAACACCCCATGACACTATATTATTAATACTAATTATGTATTATAAACCAACACTAGCTTGTTTCAAAATTGTAGAATATACAGTTTGTGAAATAAGAATAATATTGACATTTATAAATATCATGGTTACAATATGGTAGAAAAACAAAAAAGAACTATAACATTTTTATATACTAGGAATGGGAGGAAAAAAAATTAAAGCTCATCCTTGTTGCCATTTTCTAAAACTCTGTTCTTAGTGTTAGTGGCACAGAGTTAATTTTTTTTCTCATGGGTGGTAATTAAAATACAAAGTAAACTCACAATTAACTCTGCACTAACTTTATTTACAAATACTTTGACACTATTAAAATATTTTTTACTCAGCCCATACTTGATATTCCATTATATAGCAGACTACCAAAACAATGAAGGTTTTTTCCCTCTGTATATATCATGTGTAATCATGTGGATTATTTGCTCCAGCATCTTTGATTTTCATGAGACATTTCAAGAAGAGTTATTACGGAGTAAACTTGTAAGCCATATAGACACTTTTCTCTGTTATCTTGTGGAAATTGATGCAAAATATTTATCAGAGAATAAATATGTGAATCTTTATGATTGGAGGCGGCAGATATTTAACTCACCTTCTATCACTGCTTTCCAAATGAATAGGACCTGCTACCCAAAAAACAAGCAAAGCAATGAGGAAGGAATACACCCAAACAAGAGGTATTCACAAAGTCCCAGAAACCAGCATGGTGTCCCTCCATTTGTTCTCTGAAGAACACCATATTAACACAGTATTCTAAACAAGCATTCTCCCAGAAACTTTCCTGTTTAGCTTACTTACTGCCCAGACTTGTAACTTACTCTATATTACTCATTTCTCAGATATTATTCTCCAAGTATCTTGAGATGATTGCCATGGAAAATTGAAGGTTTTAGAAGCTAGTGGTAACTTGTTTTGTATCATTACCATTAGAGATGGTAAAGGCAAGCACATGGCAGGTATTCCCAACACAGAATTATTGCTTCATATTGCTGCATTCAACTTAATATAACTGTACATTCAAGAAAGCACACCACTCATTATATTCATTTATGTGCTATAGTTTAGCTCTTATGCTTTTTCACATATATGTACTTTTTCTTAGCCAAAATGAAATTCTTCTTGGGATCCCAACAATACTAATGTTCTCTACTTTTGGTTGTACTAAGGACCACAAAGGAAATGCCATGTTGACACTCTCCATATCACTACAATATAAAATACAAATTTTAATATAAGTATATCAATGCTTCATGTCATCTTAAAAATTCTGTCTCCCTATATTTGATTTTATATCATACTATACTAAATTATTTTGATTCCTAACACAAAATAATAAGTAATTGTCTGTTAAAGTGTCCACAATTTTATAATTTAAATTTAAGAAGTAAATGGATACTTTGTGTTTTCACTCATCCATCTTTACCTACAATTATTTTTAAATTCAAGTGAATAATGTGAAATGAACAACTGGTTTGTGAGAAATTTTATAAGGCTTACATATTACCAATGATAATAGTTTTAAGTAAATTTTATTTTATCTACTGTATATAAGTGTTTCTGTTTGGTTGGTTGGTTAGTTGGTTGGTTGGTTGGTTTTGATTTGAGGGGATCTGTTTTTGTTTTTGCTTTTGGAAAGTATATCTTTATACCAATTAGTAGTACATAGGTGGGCAGAGAGATTGTAAAGTATCTTATAATTGGAGTTACAGAAGCTTATGAGCTGCCATGTGTGCTGGGACTTGAATGCCAGTCCTCTAAAAGAGTATCCAGTGTTCTAGCTGTTGGTCCATCTCTCTAGGCCCAAGAGCATTTAATATAAGGTTGTTTGCTATGAATTTATCTTTTTAGACAATGTTCAGCAAGATCCTAAAGAACCTGAAATACCAGCCTCAGTTCTGTCACTGACTGAATATTTAAAAAAATGACTTAGTGTTTTCACTTTTACATTGATTTAATTATGTGTTGCCCTGATGTTGACACTATTTTGTTATTGCTAGTGCAGCACACTGGACACACTCAACTTCCAATATTGTGCCTTTCTTCTGTAAAAGAGTCTTACAAGAGATAGTCCTCCATTTCTGAAGTCAACTTGTTCATTCCTTGAAACAGCACTAACACACAATACACACACACACACACACACACACACACACACACACACACATTTTATATTTCTTGTTCCCTCCCCCGTGTTTAGAGATAGAAAAAGAAATTTTTTCATTTCTCTACAGTCTTTCCGCCAGGTTATCCTCCTCATCCCTTCTACCAAGCAAATCAAATCTAGTCTGGTTGTAGGTCTTCCAGGATCAAAATAAGAAACTCTTAAAGTTTTTTTTCCAATATAAATGTGACAAATTATAGAACTGGAGCCATGATTTTTGCCACCTTGGCAAAATGTAAGTCTCTGCATGAAGATGTCTTTTTTCTCTTTCCTACAGCTCTTTCTGGTTCTGCCAATCTCTGGGTAGACACTTCCTCAGTAGCTAGCACTCACTTTGAGTTATTCACTGGAAATTGCACAATAATTGAGAGTCTTCCAAACAATAAACAAGACACTTAGTAAGAATTTACTTCAGTCTAGTTGTCTTAATGCCATTTACTGTAGCAGTTTTTTTTCTGCTTTTTTCCATAGTAAATAAAATTGACTTAGTTTATATTCTGGGTCAAATAAGTTGTGCTACAGTTGGCAACTCTCATGTGAAAATTTTCTTGTACTCTTTTTGTTGTTGTTAATGTTATTTTTCATTCACTGCTTCATAACTTGGCTCTTTTGCACATAGTCTGCATGTAATGCTATCTTGAACTTTAAAACGTATCTTTCCCTGAAAGGACTGGAAACATCTCCGTATGTAAGATCATCAGGTCTTATTTGTTTATATTCACCTTCTTTCTCAGATGATTTTAAACTGTTTGCACATACAGCAAAACAACCACACTATATAAGCAAGATACAGAAGGAGAAACAATAAAAGATATGAAGGAAAGCATTCCTGGCTTGGACTGGGCCATGAGTGCAAGAGAGAACGAGTCCTACTGAAGGCAGAAGCACTGCCTTGGGGAGGCCAGGAGGAGAGGCTTATTTATTATTACTGTTATTATTGTTTATTATCTCAAGTCTCTCTTGCCCTGGTATTTGAAAATGAATCTTTATATTTAGAAACTTTAGGAAAGTAAAAAGATTGACATCATTTTGAGCAAATTTGCAAATCTTTGAAATTGAACCAGTAAACAGACAATACTCATAGGTCAACCTGGAAGTGGGTTTCAGAGTGATACACAGAAAAATTGAGATGTTTCCTATAGGTTTCCTCTGGTTCTCTCTGACATAATGTAAGGATTTCCTTAATCTTCCAAATTCTTGCCACACAAAGCTGACAATTTAGGCCGAAGGATTTAAATGGTGATTGCCCCGACTATTTATCATAGTCAATAAAGAATATAAACTGTGAAGATGTTACAAATTATCTAATTCAGTGTAACATATATCCTACCCAACCATATGGAATGGATAGCTGAACTGAAACTAAGTAACTCAAAATGTAAACCTGTGTCAAAGAACTGGAAATAGAACAGTAAATTTTAAAGCAGTCTGCAACATGCAAAATAGTTTAAAGTAACTATTACAAATACCTATCTCATTGTGACAAATATGAAATTGATTTCTTCCATTTTCCTAGCCGTCCTAGAACAGCGAACAGTGGTCAGTCAAAAGGCCAGAATGAGTACTAGCACCAATAACATCAAGTTTCTAACACCAATCATGAACGTGTCTTCTTTCTTTGGTCCCTTGTAAGCCACGTTGGAATGCATTGCATCTACTTATTAGCATACAGATTGGTTAGTACCCAATATTCAAAATATAGGGAAATTTACTATAATTAGTTTTTATAGAAATATGACCAGAGTACTCTCTTGAAGACTTTTTAAAATACATTTTTGTCTATTTTACTTTTTCAAAATATGATAGGTCCATCATCAAATTTTATGTTCATATAAATATAAGATCCTAAATATATTTTAAAATACCTAAAACTTAATTATTTCATTTTACTGTCCTCCCCTTAAATGTATCAGTAAGGTTGATTATGTAATGAAATTAAAGGCAAATATTTAAACCACAAATCTCCAAGTAAACAACAAACCCTTATCAATAGAATTAGAATATGTAATAGTTTCAGATATCTAAATTTACTGAAGCAAATTCTTCTTAAGATGTGTTTCTGAGTGATCAGTAAAATGTGTTTGAAATAAAAGAATCATTAGTGGTTGAAAAAAATGAAAGATCAGTAGGACTTTTTTAACATAAGCATCTTGTTTCTTTTCAAAAATATATTCAAAAATAGTACATATGAAAATGTTTCTATTGGAAATGAAGTGTGGAATATTGACAAACACTCCAATATAGCAGGTTATTTGTGTTAATATAATTAAGAGATCTAGAGCTTAATTGGGGGAAAACTAACTGAGAATAAAATCAGTCAATAAATATTTATTGACCATCTGTTCCATATTACTTATAAAATGCTAAAGGCTTTTGAGTTTAAGGATAAGGAGATTCATTTTTAGTTTATGTGGCCTGGGATCTGTTCTTAAGAACATTAAAGTTCACTTTTCTTTTTGGAGTCTTAAGTGAAGGCTACTCTAGTTCTCAAATAGAAACAATCTCTTACAAATTTAATAATAAATCAAGATGACGTAGGACACCAGATGATTTGAAGGTGCTCTAATGAGTTAATGAATAATATGATGTGGCTGGGATGGGTTAGGACCCAGTGTAGAAAGTGTCTATAGTAAATGACATGGTCATTGTCACACTCACTGTTTTGTTCTTACAAACAAGCCCATGCATTGGTAAAGGTATGCATTGGTTAGTGCAATGTGGCTATGCAGCTCCTCAAGTCTGAAAGCACAGCCAGTATTCCTCTTTTTCTTTTCCTTGAAAGGAGGTGAAAATATGACAGCTCAAAATGAAGCAAATTTTCAAGATAAAACAGACACCATTTTGTGCCCACTCAGTCATCTTTCCAGGGTCATACATGTGTAAGTAGCTGTTTGTTTATAGTCAAGACCTTCTGTGGGTAAATCTGGCAGGATATCAAAGACATTTAGCATAGATATTTCATTTTCAATGCATGTGTCTATTTTTTTCTCCTGTTGATGAACCAAATATAACACATGCTGATGATTTTTAGGAATTTATTTTAAATCCTAAGTGTTTTTCCTTCTTTTCTTTTTCTGAATGTTCACAGTAGCTGGGAGACAAGTGTTTACTTACCACTTTTCTTCCAACATAGCTTTGGGTGGCTGGGTGAACAAAATACAAGACTGCATATTATTTTCCTTTTTCAGTGTCTTTATGGCTGCATCCATCTAGTTATTAATCATAGAAATAGTGAAAAATTTAATAAATTTTATCATTTAGATATCAATGTAATCTGTCCATAGAATGTCAAAAGATAGGTTTTGGAAACCATGAGACCTGTTTTGGGGAGAAATTTGCCTCTCTCATTGAAATGGGCCTTGGGAAACCATTCAATGACTCAAAGCTTCATTGGCTTGTCCACTAAAGCCAAGTAATATACAGGATCATTTCATTTGAGATGTCTTGCAGGTCAAATGAGATAACATATGCAAAGGGTTTAACATACTCCTTAGCATACAGTAAATGTTTGATAAATGTTAAAATTTGTGTTATATTTTATTGACATCAACAACAAGTTTGAATAATAGATATGAAAGTTGCAGTATAGATCATTTCATGAATTTTAGATTAGTAGATTTAGCATTGCTTTACCTATGGGAGAAAATCATAATTTTGGTTAATCAAGTTAAACTTAAAAATAGTACTTTTGTCTTCTTTCTTTCATCTTTTTATTACTGCTATTTTCCTATCAAAAGTAATATTTCCAGCATTCTTTCAGGTACAAAATATTTGTATTTATAGTTGAGGCTTGATGTCAAAGTGGCCTTCCTGTAACAATGTTTGACTCTGTTTGTTTTGAAATGTCTTAACCCAGTTTGAGTCCTGGCTAGTGGCTGGTCAGCCCGCACCCACACCCCGCCCTTTCTGAGTAGTTGATTAGCTCCACACTTCAGCCACACGCCATGCCACTGTGCACCTGCCATAACTGCAACAGGGCCAAATAGCAGCTAATAGGGTGAGATCACATATCCTAGATCCCTGGAAATAACCCGAATTAACCAATCCACAGGGAACCCAATGTGTCTGAATAGCTCCAGCCACCAGCTAGAGCAACTTTAAGCTGTCCAATGGAGCTCCAGCTCTCTTGTCATGAATGCTGACAATTCTCTGGTCCACACTGCTTTCTCTCTTAGGGAGCTATAAACAACAAAATTTGTCTCTTCTCTCTTTGGTTATCATTTCCTCTGCCACACCAAAAGTCTTTTTTTTTTTTTTAAAAAAAGAACCCATTTCTTTTTTCCTTTATGCAGTGCTTGGGGTCCAATCAGGGGCTCACACATGCTAAGCAAGGTCTCTGCCAAATGAGCTGCATGCTCAGCCGTCTTCAAATATGTTCTATTTAAAATGTTTGTGCTCTGTTATCAAATGGAGATATTTTGCTGTATGCCAATGACACCTTGTTTTAAATATTTATTTTAGTTATTTTCAGGACCAATGCACAGCAGACAAGAAACAGTGGGATACATGTGTACATGTACATGTAAGCATGCATATGTACATGGAACATTAGTGATTTAAAGAGATCATAATTTGGGAAGAGAAACACAGAAATGTTTGAAGGAGGAAGAAGGAACTGGGGCAATGTAAGTGCAGTGCTCATGTGTAACATTTTTAGAAGTTAAATTATAAACAAACCTATTGGTGAACCTCCACTTTAGACTATAAGGAATCATTTAAAAATATTATGTGGTGTATTTCATAAAAATACATATGATAGGAAAGGGTGAGGAAGTTCTGAGAATAGAAAAGGCAATTAGACGAAAAAACAGAGAGGTGTTTTTCCTCACTTCCAGAGGGAAGGAGTCAAGAGGACCTGACTCAGTATGGGCATGCAGCTTTTTGAAAGTAGATTAAGTTAGTGGAGTTTTATAAGTTAGTGGGTTTACAAGTTGTGTAAGTAACTGGTAAGCCAACCTCTGAGGTTTCCAGGTAATGTAGCATTCCTGCATTTGCTGACTCAGGCTCTAAGTAGTCCTCAATGAAGGGTCTGTCAGAAACTGACAGAGTTTTATTGGTCTCAGAGAGTATGGGCAAGCAAGAAATTGTGGTGACTCTGATGGCTTGTGACTGGTGAAGGTGCCATCCGAGATGAGACTGTGGGAGGAAATGAAACAGATACATTTTACTTGATAAGGGTTTAATGATTATAGACTGGTCTTTGATTTAGTCATTTAGTGAATTGGGTAAATGGATTCCTTAAGCCTTTCAATGCACCTGCTTCAATAGAGTTGAGAGAATAGATTCAGGAAGCGATTAAAGGATCAACAAGGTCAGCAACAGTAGGCTTGGATGCTTTGTCATTTCTTAATGATGAAACTTTCTCAGATTCACACTAAGCATCAGGAGAGAGGAGAACTTTGGACTAGTGAGAGGTGGGGACTTAACATAGCAGCCTTAGAAATAAAGAAATAATAGAAAGAGTGCTTGTGCATGAATTAAAGCTACATAGTAGTAAGTAACCAGAGAAATCTTTTGCTGAATAGAGACTGTATAAGATTTATATGGTATGTCTTTGTGAAGAACAGATCCATTTAGAACAATGGAGTTAGGGAGAGGAATCATAGAAAATTAGTGATTGTAGTCCAAGAATTTGGCCTCTGGGTTGGCAATAAAATTATTTTCTAGAGTTCTTTATATATTTTGGATATTAGACTTTTGTCAGATGTAGGGTTGGTGAAGAACTTTTCCCAGTCTGTAAGTTTTCGCTTTGTTTTCTTGACAGTGTCTCCTGCCTTACAGAAGCTTCTCAGCCTCATGAGGTCCCATTTATTAATTGTTGACGTTAAGGCCTGGGCTGTTGGTGTTCTGTTCAGGAAGCTGTCTCCTGTGCCAATATGTTCCAGGCTCTTCCCCACTTTTTCTTCTAAGTGACTTAGTGTCTCTGGTTTTATGTTGAGGTCTTTAATCCACTTGGATTTGAGTTTTGTGCAAGGTGACAAATATGGGTCCAGTTGCATTTTTTACACATAGACATCCAGTTAGACCAGCACCATTTGTTGAAGATGCTATCCTTTTTCCATTGAATGGATTTGGCTTCTTTGTCAAAAATCAAGTGACCATATGTGTGTGGATTCATATCTGGGTCTTCAATTCGATTCCACTGATCAACCAGCCTGTTGCTGTGCCAGTACCATGCTGTTTTAATTACAATTGCTTTATAGTACAATTTGAAATCAGGTATGGAGATTCCTCCACAGCACCTTTTATTGTACAAGATCGTTTTTGCTATTCTGGGTTTTTTGTTTTTCCATATGAAGTTCAGAATTGAACTTTCAATGTCTTTAAAAAATTGTGTAGGTATTTTGATAGGGATTGCATTGAATCTGTAGATTGCTTTTGGTAGGATGGCCATTTTTACTATGTTAATTCTCCCTATCCATGAGCAAGGAAGATCCTTCCATCTTCTCATGTCATCTTCAATCTCCTTCTTCAGAGTTTTGAAATTTTTTTCAAACAAGTCCTTCACTTGCTTAGTTAGAGTAACTCCTAGATATTTTATATTGCTTGTGGCTAATGAGAAGGGTGTGGATTTCCTAATTTCTTCCTCTGCAAGCTTGTCATTTGTGTATAGGAAGGCTACAGACTTTTTTGAGTTAATTTTGTACCCAGCCAATTTGCTGAAGGTGTTTATCAGCTCCCAGAGGGTCCTAGAAACCTACAAGTAGAACATTATGATAGGCAGATTTGGGCCCAGGGGTCCCACTCAAACTAAGGCACCAGCCGAGGACAATACAGGCGTTAACTTTAAACCCCTACCCAGATCTAGTCAATGGTCAGAACATTCTCCACAGTTGAGTGGAGAATGGGATATGACTTTCTCACGTACTCTGGTGCCTCACATTGGACCATGTCCCCTGGAGGGGGAGACCTGGTGGCACTCAGAGGAAGGACAGCAGGTTACCAAGAAGAGACTTGATACCCTGTGAGCATATACAGGGGGAGGTAATCCCCCTCAAGAACAGTCATAGGGAAGGGGAGTAAGGGGAAAATGGGAGGGAGGGAAGAATGGGAGGATACAAGGGATGGGATAACCCTGAGATGTAACAAGAATAAATTAATAAAAAAATTAAAAAATAAAATAAAGTTATTTTCTAAGGCTATATTTAATGTCATCATAGATATTAATTATAAGAGTATATACATGAAAGAAATATAGAGTAGAAAAGTTGTTTATAATATTTGTGATAAAATGAAATGAAAAAACAGAAGAATGCATTTAATCTTTGTTCTTAATAAATGTCTGCTGACTTTTCCTCTTCCTACACAGTTAAACAGAAATGAGCATTTTACATGTGGCCTTTTCTCTCACTCAGTGCACCCCCCACCCATAACTTCTCTACTGAGAATGTATTTTCTAAAATAGAGGTGGAATAAATGAGAGAGAGAGAGAGAGATGGAGGAAGAAAGTCATCATAGATACATTTGCTGAGAAGTCTGGCAGATGAACAAAACATGATTTCTTGATAGGCTCTATAATGGATAGTTCTTTTTCTCACTTATGCACTTATGTGAAAGTAGGGAAGATAGTAAAGTGCAGAAAACTCTAACCAAAAAAAAAAAAAAAAAAAAAAAAGAAATCTTAGCCGATCTGACTGTAGCAACTTGTAGTTGAGTTATCCAAATACTTTTAAAACTGCCTTTTTATTTCTTTCCATTCTGACACAATAATATAATGTTTCATTTCTCAAAAATAGGAATATGAATGAGATATACACAGTAAAATTGATATATTCCACATTAGTAATTTTTCTCTGCAGTAGTAAAATGATGACACATTTTATGATCAGACCTTATTAATCAGAAATCATTAAAATTATCAAGTTTTAAGTATTTTCCTTTTCATGGAGAAATGAGCCAGGAAGCATATTTGAAATTTTCACATTTCATCCACACATTAGCTGGTACAATTTTTTATTTTTAAAGCTTCATTAAACAAATATGCCAACTCTACGGATATTCTACAAACCATTCAACTCAGTTAAGATTAACAAGAAATTCAAATCCATAATAAAATATGTTCTTAGATCCATTGTGCTATTTTCTTCATTTTTTGCATATTTTTTATATTTCTGTCACATTATTTTGGGGGAGAGAAATATACTAAAAGTTGTTTTTCAGGATAATAATTTTTAAAATCCCTTAGTTATACCCCAAGTGGCTGACATGTTGCTGATACTTTTTCCTAGTAGTAGCTATGGAAGCTTCTAGCAGCTATGGAAATTCTGTGAGGCGCAGGCCATACAAGCACCAGACTGGAGAGCTCACTGGGTTCAGTGATCACTGGCACCAGGCTTTTAATATAATCTCCTCAAGTGGCCATTTACAACTTACTTTTGAGCTTAAGCTCTCTAGCTGATGTGTATTATTGAAAAAGACAAATCATTCTGATGTTTATTCTGGCATGTACCACACAATGCTCCATTAAAAACAAGTTTCTTTGCAATGGAGTCAGATGGCCTTATGAAGTTTCTCGTGCTTGTTATTTCTCTTAATTATATGAAGACTTTGTTGTTGAGGTTAAGGTTATTGTCAAAAGTCTACTTGTTGCAATAGAGATGTCCTGTGTCTCCTAGCAATGAACACAATACAGAACAAAACCTCGGGCCCAGTAATGAAGGGCTGTCTCTGCTTTTCTGTGGGACAGAACTTACCTAAGTCTCAATCTAATCTATGTCACTAGGTTTTTGTTTTAAACTTTGATTTTATACTTTGCATTGGTACATGTGTATGTAAATATATGTTCATGGGGACAGTGCACATAGGCGTCAGTGTGCTCACATGTACGTGCAGTGGAGGCCAGAGGTCATCCTTTAGTACCATTACTGTAGAGCATCTCACCTTGTTTTTGGAGACAGAGCCCTCACTGGCATAGCAGAGTCATAAGTTAGGAGAGGCTGGATGCCTAGAAACCTCACTTTTCTTCAGTCCCAACAGGAGAAGAACCACCATCCTTGCTGTTTTATATGGGTTTTGGGGGGTGAAATGAACTCATGCTTTCACAGCAATTATTTTCCAAACTGATCTATCTCATCAGCCCCATTCGTCTTATTTTTCGAACAACAGGGAAAAAAAATAAATAGAGCCTATATAAAACTAATTATAATCTAATTGAGTTCTGAAATTAAAGTGATAAGGACAAAGAATGGGATGTTTTATAATAGCTTAGAAATATCTAAATGCATTTTTATATTGGAATAGTTGGAGAAAAAAAAAACAGGTATGAAAAGATTTGAGCTTTTTGACCTAGAAACATACAGTACTGGATTGGACATCTAAATGGGGAAGTAAGATATTGTATGCGAATGTCAGTCTGAAATGTTGCTCTTCTTTCTCTCTCTTGTGTCTGTGTGTTTCTCTCTCTTCCTCTCCGTGTGTGTGTGTGTGTGTTGTGCATGCATGCATGTTGAAGGTACATGTGTCCCATGCATAAATATGTAGAGGCCTGACATCAGTATTCAAAGACTTCCTCTTTCTTTCTATACTTTAATTTTTAAAAGACAAGATCTCTCTATGGAGGCAGAGCAAGATGTTTTAGCTGGGTTGGCTGCTCTCAAGCCCCTAGGTTCCTCCTGTCTCCAGCATCCTACTACAGTGATGATAGATTCATGATCCAAGGCCTAACCTTTCCTTGGAACTATAAAAGATCAACCTGAGTGAGGTAACCTAGACCCAGAAAGACATGCATAGTATACACTCACTTATACGTGGATGTTAGCCCAACATAGATATTCTCTGAGAGACTCTACCGGACCGAGAAATCAGGACAGATGCTGGAACTCTTTGCTGGACTCTGGGCAGAGTGCTAAGAGTGGTCTAGGGAAGGAGAATAGGTGGAAGAGGGAAGGAGGGTGGGAAGAGGAAGACACCAGTGAGAGGATAACCATCTTGATAAAATCTGAATAAAGTATAATAAATTAAATAATATCTATGAAGCATAGCCATGACCTGAGAACCCAGGGCTTCTTAGCTCCTAGTTTGGTATTATACTGATATCTGAAACTGTTGCTAACTGATATCCATAAGTAGATATGGATTTGATTCAATTTTATACTCAATAAGTTCATATCCACATATGACTATAATAGTAAAAATAATACTTTGATATTTAAAACAGCACTGATGAGATGGTGTATACCTAAAATTCCAAACATGGGAACTGATAACAGAGGATTTTAAATTGAAGGCCAGCCTGAGCTAAACAGAACTATCTCAAGACCAAAACAAAAAACATTTAAAATGATGAATAATATTCACAAAGAATGTATAGAGAGTATCCTTTCACAACTGCCTTTTTTCCTTTTATTTATTTTAAATTTTTATTTTTTATTAATTTATTCATATTACATCTCAGTTGTTAGGCCATCCCTTGTATCCTCCCATTCCTTCCTCCCTCCCGCTCCCCCCCTCCTCTCCCCTATGTCTGTGGCTGTGGGGACCTCCTCTCCCTGTATATGCTCATAGGGTATCGAGTCTCTTCTTGGTGACCTATTATTCTTCTTCTGAGTGCCACCAGGCGTCCCCATCCAAGGGACATGGTCAACTATGGGGCACCAGAGTTTGTGTGTAAGTCACATCTCCTTCTCCACTTACCGGTGGAGAATGTCCTGTCCATCGGCTAGACTGGGTAGGGGTTCGAAGTTTACTGCTTATATTTTCCTTGGCTAGTGCCATAGTTTGAGGAGGACCCCAGGGCCAGACCTTCCTGTAGTTTCCCAGGACCCACTGGATCCTTCTATTTCCTCATTCTCCCAGGCTTCTCACACCTAAAGTCTCAATAGGATGTCCTCCCCTCTGACCCACTGTCCTGGTAGGTAAAGTTTTTCATAGGGACGTACCCTTTGGACTCATGTCTCAATATAAGTAAGTATATACCATTTAACTCTTTTTGCTTCTGTATGAACTCACTCATTATGATAATTTCTAGTTTAATCCATTCGTCCACAAATTTTGGAAATTCCTTGTTTTTAATAGCTGAGTAGTATTCCATAGTGTAGATGTACCACAGTTTCTTTATCCATTCTTTAGAGAAATGGGGCTCAGAACTAAACAGAGAATTCTCAACATAGGAATATAAAATGGCTGAGAAACACTTAAAGAAATGCTCGTCTTCGTTAGTCATCAGAGAAATGCAAATCAAAACGACACTGAGATTCCATCTTACACCCATCAGAATGGCTAAGATCAAAAACTCAACTGACACCACATGCTGGCAAGGATGTGGAGAAAGAGGAACACCCCTTCATTTGCTGGTGGGAATTCAAACTAGTACAACCACTTTGGAAATCTATCTGGCACTTTCTCAGAAAAATGGGAATAGGGCTTCCTCAAGACCCAGCTATTCCACTCCTTGGAATATACCCAGAAGATGCACTACCACACAACAGGGACATATGCTCAACCATGTTCATAGCTGCCTTATTCATAATAGCCAGAACATGGAAACAGCCTTTTTTCCTTTCAAAGGGTTTTCTTTTATTTCTGGGGTAGAAATTTGGGCACATGTACCTTCTACCTTTGAGCACTCTTGACATGCAGCAAGGAAATCTACTACTGTTTCTCAGTCCTGAGAGGGGCTGTTACATATTAACTGTTATCTGGCCGTACATAAGAAGATTGCCTTTGAAATAAAGTCCAGAGTGTGCTCAATGGAAAGGCAGATAAATACTATCAAAGAATTGTTTGGCAATGCCTTGATCTTTTTGATTCTTTGGGAGAAGTTTGCTAGCTTCAAAAAGAAAAGAAATGTGATATTTTAGATGGGGTAGATCAAGACTTAAATATGGCAACTCTAGGATAAATTCTGTGACTACAGCCAGATTCAGTCTCCTCCTTTTTCGTCATCATGGCGGTCATTGTTGTCTTGTGCTGCTGTTTCTCCTTCGTCCTCCTCCCACTCCCAATTGTTCCCACCCTCTCCTCTCTCTTCCATCCTTCCTTCTTCCTTTTTTTTTTTTTTGCTTGTTTTTGAGATCATTTAGTTACAATATATTTATAATAGGTTTCAACATGAGGGGTGAGGAAGAAAAATCAGAACTCAGGAAAACATACCTTAGAGAAATATTATGTCTTAAAACCACTACAAACAGCATGTTCTTTTCATGAGACTGTATATGTGAAAACTTGTCATAGTAGCAACACACATACATTCTAACACTGAAATTCTCAAATGGTAAAATATCAGTAAAATTTCTATTGGTATAATGCATAACAGAAGCTTAAGTTTAAGTGAAATCTAAAATATTTCCTTCTGTTTTGGTTTCCTCCTAAAATAAATGGCGCATAAAAGTATTTTTTTCAAAATGCTATTTTCTTACTATTAAATGCAATATCTGATCAAAGTACATCTCATTGGATATCAGGGAAGAAAGCAACTAGAAACTTGTCCTTTGTCCAAATCTATGAACAAATCCATGGATATTAGTGCTTGTTAATATTTTCTAATAATTTGCAGAGTTTTGTTCTCCTTTTGTTATGTTTGGAAAAATATGAGCATTAGATACCATGACAGTGTGTTCAGGCTGCCAAATGCCAACGGGAGCAGACTGCACAGCAAGAGCAGTGCGTTTGTTTGACAATGTGTTATACACTATTGATAATGATTTTGAAATTGAAATCAGTATTCATGCCTTTTGCTCAGTGATATGAAATTTTAGTGTCTGTTATTTTAACTTAAGATCAATGGTTAGTGTTGTTGTTTATGCTCCTTTATCCTGGGAATGTATAGGTGTAATTTGGTAATATTTCGTTTTTCAACATGTTTTGGAATTTTAACAGGAGCACCATATCCACAAGTCAATTATGTTTGTTTAATAGATGCTGCCTGTTTTACTTGGTTATATAGTGTTGGTGCACAGTTCCACACCCTTTGTTCTTAATTAGTAAGCCAGGACCACTTGTTATAATATCAGTCACTGTGTTTAGCATGAATTCATAAGACTCTGAGTTTTCTTGGTAGAATCCCATAAGTTTTATTCCTTATGTCATTAATGTCTGTAGTGTGCATTAGAGAAAATATAGAAAGAAAAAGTTAAGATTTTTAAACTGCTGCATACCTGTGCATTGCCAAACAGTTGATGAAAGGAAACTAAAGAAATGGATGTTTTTCATTTCATACAGCAATTCTCTAGTTGAAAAAAGATGATCATACTCGGTTCATACTTAATCCAAATATCAATGGTCATAAAATAGGTCCTGAAAAAGCAGATGTGCCATTGATGAAAATATGCATATGTCAACCACTGGGAAAAAAATTGGGCATCCAGCCTTCAAATTTCAATGAACACAAGAATGATGAACCTGGAGAATTTCCATGATAGATGATTTCATCTATATTACTCTGAGGAATTTTGTGGGATGCTGAAAATCATTCTGGGTTTTAGGAACTTGAAAAGTCTAGATCTTTTTTTTCTTTTCATATTTTTTTTGAGGGGGGGGGAGAGCTCTTTAGAATTCCTTCATATGCCAGAAAACAGGCTCCTCAGGGATCTAATACCTAAGGATTATTACAAGCACTCATGAAAGGAAAATGAAGCATCCCTGTTCAAATTTTGCTTTCTTCTTACAATAAAAAGCAAAATGAGTGTATTTCATATACTCATTGACGAAAATTAATGAGAGCTTTTGCAGTTGAACTTACTCATAGATAGTCAGTTTTCATTTATCATTCCTTAACTCTGTGGCTAGAGTGGCACTTAAACTGGTTCTCAACAATAAGTCTTGGGCTGATATACATTAACATTTTTCATAAAGTATCACAACAATAACCATACAGACCATTAGAATTCAAAATTATGTGTCAATTGAAAAAAAAATATTTTTAAGATACATTATTCTTCTCTCAGAATTATACTAAACAACCCAAACACCTTGGAATGACATTTCCTTCTATTTCTTCAATATTTTCTCTTGTGTCACGACGCTGTGAACTTTGACCCCTGAGCACACTCACCATGTACAGTTCCCCCAGCAATACTTTGTTCTCTGAAGTCTTCTTCTACCACACTTCCCCTCAACTCCAAATGTACTTCTCTGTCATTTTCCTGATGCATATATCCCAGGAAACATGTCTTCTTCAAGCTCTCTTTGACCTCAGTACCCTACAGTGTGACTGCATTTTATTTTTTGGTCCATGTAACTGTCTTATAACATTCAGACATTCATCTCTCTATCCACTTCACCTTTCATACATGTTAAAACACCTAAAGAGGTTGTTAATATGAGCTTCAGAAAAAAGACAGTAAATATAAATGATGTTCACTGTTTCATATATTGACGTTTTTATACCCTCGGCTGAAACAGAGCCTCCATCTTCTGTACGGACCAGTTGTTTATTGTTTGTAAAGACATATGTGAAGAGTTTAATCAATTATTTTCAATGCAGCTTAAAAATAATTTTGGTTGGTACACTTTGAATATCATCCCTTGAAAAATGAAAAGAAAAAAATAGTCTTTATTTTATCTCAAGCTTAGGATAAAAACTGAAGCTGAAACCAGAAGCTCTCATAGAACAGATGCCCTTGCAACACAGAAGCACTCACTCTAATAATGCTTGGCATAATTTTTGTTACATTTGTATCTCTGCTATAATTACATGATGACTTTAGTGGAAATTAAAGAAGTATAAAGGAACAGAATATTTTATGTGCAGTTATATGTAAATTTTCTCTTATAAATATGTAAGCTTCTTTTTCACTTGAGTATTTGCTTAGGGTTCACTACGATAAATGCAAACAAGGCTCATATTGTTTATTAAAAGATTGCTGAGATATATAACAGTAATTGTCACACCACTCTGTAGAATGCACTTCCAGAATCTGCTGTTGTTCCTATTGACTGATATTATTCAGTAGAAATTGTCACATTTAATAATTCCAATGAGAAATTAAAATATCTAAGATTTTATTTCCTTCAGATGCATAAACCATGTCTCATGTGCATTTTGTCATTTTACTAAGCCAATCTGGCTTTCAAATGAGGCCAAAACTGTAGTTTAGACTTCAAATTTTCTAAAGATATTATTCATGTCAACTATAATTTAATAAATAATAATAAAATTGCCATTTGTCACCTGCAGAACCTTATGTAATATGACACCAAATAGTAGAATAATAAGAGCACATGGCTAATTATGTTTTTACAAAATTAAATTTGAATATAAATGCCTTTAATTTCTATCCTACAATTTGATATCATTCTTTTGTCTTGTAGGTACTCTACAATACCAACCTTTTCAAGATAAAGAATCCTTTTAATTAATTATCACAACAACCAACAACCATTTGCATCTACCATTTCATAATCACTGTCTGGACTTTATGGAAAGCATATTGTCCTGGTTATTGTTTGGTCAAATTGATACAAGTTTTAGTTGTTAGGACAGAGGAAAATCAACTCAGAAAACTCTTCTATTATAGTAACCCACAGGGAAAACTGTGGGATATTTTCTGGATTAATGTTTGATATGGGGGAATCATCACACTGGAGGGAGTGCCCTGTGCCTCCCCTGGGCTGATGGACTTGGCTTATATTTTAAAGCAAACTGAGCCTCTTAGCAACAGGGAGACCTCTAAGATCTGCTCTGCATAGTACAACAGATAGCATGGACTTCTCCAACCTTCCCCCAAGCTTCTGAATAAAAGTGTTCTAAAATTAAATAAAAGTGTTCTAAAATTAAATAAATAAAAATCAAATGATTAATCTAAAAAGAGCAAGGCAGTCAGCAGTTCTTCCAGGATCTCTGCCTCAGTTCTTGCCTCCAGGCCCTGATTTCACTCTATGACTGTGCAACCTGCATTATGGAGGAAACCTCTCCTCCCCAGTTTGCTTTTGGCTCTGCCCTTTATTACATCAGTTGAAGCCTAGCCAGGATACACATAAATGTACAGACACTTAAAGATGTGAGAGTGAAATCCTTCTGTATGGCTTGGCGTTTCAGGATCACTGCCCCTATAGTGCTGTGGTTTCAGCCATGGAGATGCCCTTCTGCTTAGTTGCCACTTACCATGAATCAAAGGTGGAATGATCAAACAGATAGTGCTGTTTCTAGGTAAAACTGATGAAAAGGCACGCCACTGTCATCAATAAAGTCTGGAATCCTTAGAACATCTTTCTTTAAGTTTTGAAGTACAGTAAGGAAATGGTTACAATGTTAAATCCATCGCACAATATAGAAGGCAGATCTTGCTCCATTCTCCAACTTAGACACTCACTATTTTATATTTCATGGCATGAAAGATTAGCAGCAGATAAACATTAGAGAAAGAAGTTTTTCAAAATGCTATATCATGGTTTGCATCTTATTTCCATGATGTGAATTATAGTTTTCATTAATTAAACCTATTCTTTTACAATCACATATATTTATGTAATGCATTCTGAGTACTTTTTATCCTCATTATACTTTATCTCCCTCCCACCTGTATCAATCCATCAGTCTTTCTCCCTACATGCCCCTTTTCTATGTTCATTTCATTTTCCAATTCACTGAATTAAACAGGGCTATCTGTGTGACCATTGTCTGGAACTATGAAATGAAGCCTACCTATTCAGTACATCAGTGGGTTTACATCTGAAGACAATGACTCATCTTTGCCCAAAATTTATCAGCAAATCAGTAGTAGTTCAGCATGATGGTGTGGGACTCCATTTCTTCCTCTCCATTCCATACATACTTTGCTAAATAACAATATAAGAATCCCCTCTGTTATGACTTCCATAGGTTTTGACTGCACTACAGTACCAAAAATAGATTCCTTCCTGAGGAGTAGCCTTCAATAAAGTCAGTTGGCAGTGCATCGCCCCTGTAACAGTCCTTTCACTATTATAGAAGAGGTCATCTTTCCCAGGGGGTTGATATTGTAGTTTGTAGTCCTCACAGTTGAGTAAGACCTCTAATGTCCTTCCTCTCAGTAGTCTGCATAGTAACTTCCAGCATTATGAAAGCTAAGAGTAGGGAGCTACACATCCTAATAGGGATAACAGAGCCTCCAATCCTTGACTCTTCAAGCACAGGTAACAGCTGTTTTGTTTTGTTTTGTTTTGTTTTGTTTTGTTTATCCAGACAGGGTTTCTGTATGTAGCCTTGGCTGTCCTTGTACTTGGTAGACCACACTGTCCTCTAACTCACAGAGATCTATCTGCCTGTGCCTGTGCCTTCCACAGTGTTGGGAATAAAGGTGTGAGTCACCATGTCCAGCTAAATTACAGCTTTTCAACAAAGTATTTCAAGAAGTAAAAGAATCAAAAGAATAAGAAAAAAAGCATCCCCCCAAAATCTTTTAGTTAATTGTTAAATGTTTATATATGCTAAAATTACTGTAAAATATCCTTCTCCAAAATTTTAGTTTGTCCTTTTTTCTTTCCATGTTCTTCTACTATCAAAGCTCTAAAATAAAAACAAAACAAGAAATAGAGTTGCACTGTACTGCTAAGACCATTAGTTTCATTCTCCATTTGAACACAAATGAAGAAGATAAACAGATTAATCCCATTTTAACTAAATATGTCTAGAGGACACATAGGAAGGTAAAAACAAGATTTATAATGCTCAATAAGTACACCAAAGCTAGAGTGGTTAGCTTTAATTGTTGAAAACTTGATATTCTTAATTTATTTTTAATGATTCTGGATTTTCCTATCTTATATACATCGCTACAATTTATGTTTAACAATAGTTTGTAGATGAAAATAGTTCTGTCTTAGATGCTTCATAATTGATACACTAAAATACTCTCCAGAGTATTACACACACACACACACACACACACACACACACACACACACACACA
>OU015742.1:145667225-145731746 GCA_907169655.1 Acomys percivali
CTTTCAAAGCTAGGAAATGTCTCCAGATTCAGGATGAACTACATAGCCAGAGAGCAAGGCAGAAGCATGTGTTCAGTTTGAAGAGCATAAAATGACTCACTTTTCGAGCTGTGCTGAAAGGTGTGGAAGAGAGGATATGGCATGAGCCATCCACTTGGCCTCAGAAAACTGCAAATAACTCAGCAGACGGCCACTAAGGAAATGATATTTGAATGATGTTGGAAGCTGACTCTTTTGAGCTTCCTGATAAGACTCCAACTGGCCAAGATCTTATATTTATCTTTGAGACCAGGATCAGAGAAAAAAAGCCTAGTCATATGACAATTGACTTTGCAATCATAACCAGATGCTGTGTTAAGCCTCTATATTGTAGTCATCTATTACAGCAGTAGCAGAAAGTAACACAGATATAGCTGTGGAAATTGAAACTTAAACATAGTGATTCTCATCTGGGTGTGATGCCATCCCTGCCCATAAAGGACATTGACAATGAATCCAGACATTTATGTTTATTACCACTGAAGATGGAGTATTTGCCATATATCTAGTAAGTATAAAACAAAAATGTTGCTAAAATCAAATTCCCTGGTAGTAAGTACTGACTAGACCATCAGTAGCCTTAGTAACCTTTATCCAGAGGAATTCACATTCTATTTTCAAGGTCATGGACACATAGCTTAGTGTCCTTTTCTCCCTCAAGCCGATTGAGAATATGTTCTCTTTCCTTTGCTTAAGAAAAATCGCATATAGGAGTGAGATAATCATTAGAAGCCATCTTGTTATTTATTTAATTAATGTAAATAAAAATAGCTATTAAACCTTATCACATCAAACTTCTTTGTTCCTGGATTAACATAAATAATTATCCATGATAGTGATTAGTTTTTAAAAAGTAATAATTGCCAAAAGATGACTTACAATGATGAGTAACTCTTAAAACTGGAAGCTTAAGCATATTTAAAAAATATATTAGCAAAACACCAGAAGGTAGCATTCACCCAATTAATTTTATGTGCCATTGTGAGGATGTGTCATTGCATTAGTGATCTCCTATATATATCAAATCCTCTACTCGCTTATTTTATTGCACAAGGCCACTGAATATGTAAACCCTTTAGCCTCTTCAATATTTTAATTTCTTATTAAGTAATCTGAAACTTGGCTTCTTTGCTAAAACCCAGAACTTCATTGTTTCTACACATGACTTACAAAAACAGGATATAATCTAAATTCCCTCTTATCAGTTAAAACATCGCAAGCTGATTTGCAAGCTTCCTATTGAAAAACTTAAGCAATAATAATAACTCACAAGTGCAGAGTGGTAAAGTTCACCCACATATATTCAATGTACATTTTACCTAACCTGCCACTTCTGCTTTCTTCTTCTTCTTTAAAATAATGGCTAGTGGAGAGTGGGATATGACTTTCTCACATACTCTGGTGCCTCGCATTTGACCATGTCCCCTGGAAGGGGAGACCTGGTGGCACTCAGAGGAAGGACAGCAGGTAACCAAGAAGAGACTTGATACCCTATGAGCATATACAGGGGGAGGTAATCCCCCTCAGGAACAGTCATAGGGGAGGGGAATAAGGGGAAAATGGAAGGGAGTGAAGAATGGGAGGATACAAGGGATGGGATAACCATTGAGATATAACAAGAATAAATTAATAAAAAAAAAGTGAAGGAAAAAAATAACGGCTAGTGCGGGCTTGCCCTTGTTGCTTATCAAGTTTCATCACTGTCAGGTATTACTTTTCTTAGCTAAGATTACTTCATCATATGGTTGCATGGGTCTTTGTGTTCTTTCTGCTTGTACTAAATGATTATTTTACTTTGTTTTAATTTACACAAATGGCAAAGAGTGGTTTTTAAAGGCTTTAGCTTTTATTTTCTAGTTCTATATCTATGTGTTTGTGCCTGGGTCTGTGCATGTGGGAGTGAAAGTGCTACAAGAATCTTCGAAGAGGGTATGAAATATGTTGTGCGCTTTCTTGGTAGGTAAAGCTTTTCATGGGGGTGTACCCCTTGGCCTAGTGTCTCGATATAAGTGAGTATATACCATTTGACTCTTTTTGCTTCTGGGTGAACTCACTCATTATGATAATTTCTAGTTCAATCCATTTGTCCACAAATTTCGGAAATTCCTTGTTTTTAGTAGCTGAGTAGTATTCCATAGTGTAAATATACCACAGTTTCTTTATCCATTCTTCTACTGAGGGACACGTAGGTTGTTTCCATGTTCTGGCTATTATGAATAAGGCAGCAATGAACATGGTTGAGCATATGTCCCTGTTGTGTGGTAGTGCATCTTCTGGGTATACTCCAAGGAGTGGAATAGCTGGGTCTTGAGGAAGCCCTATTCCCATTTTTCTGAGAAAGCGCCAGATAGATTTCCAAAGTGGTTGTACTAGTTTGCATTCCCACCAGCAATGAAGGAGTGTTCCTCTCTCCCCACATCCTCGCCAGCATGTGGTGTCAGTTGAATTATTGATCTTAGCCATTCTGATGGGTGTAAGATGGAATCTCAGTGTCGTTTTGATTTGCATTTCTCTGATGACTAAGGAGGTCGAGCATTTCTTTAAAGGAAAATAATAGGCAGTAAACTTCGAACCCCTACCCAGTCTAGACGATGGACAGGACATTCTCCACCGTTAAGTGGAGAAGGGGATCTGACTTTCACACAAACTCTGGTGCCCCATATCGGACCATGTCCCTTGGATGGGGAGGCCTGGTGGCACTCAGAGGAAAGATAATAAGTCACCAAGAAGAGACTTGATACCCTAGGAGCATATACAGGGGGAGGAGGTCCCCCTCAGTCACAGACAAAGGGGAAGGGAGTAGAGGGGGAAGCGGGAGGGAGGAAAGAAAGGGAGGATACAAGGGATGGGCTAACAATTGAGATGTAATATGAATAAATTAATAATAATTAAAAAAAAAGGAACAGTAAAAAAAAAAAAAGAAATATGTTGTGCGCTTCCCAACCAGGGTGCTTGGAAAGAGCTTGGATCCTCTATGGGAGTTAATTATTCTTAATGTCTGGGATAAATCTTCAGCTTCCTCCATTTCTTTCATCCTTTTTTTCATCCATTTCTTTCTTTCTTTCTTTTCATTAGTATAGAATACACATTATAAAAATATTATTTAAAGTTTATTTATTCATTCATTTTACATTCTGACTGCAGGCCGTCTTCCTCTTCTTCCAAGTCTTGCCCTTGCTCACCCCTTCTCCATTTTCCCTTCTCCTTCTCTTCAGAGAAGGTTGAGGTTCCCCCATGGGTACCAACCTGACCTGGCACATTAACTCACTGCAAACTAGGCTCATCCTTTCCCACTGAGTCCAGATAAAGCAGGCCAGTTAGGGTAATGGAAACCAAAGGGAGGCATCAGAATCATAGAGCATCCTCTCCAGTAGTTGGTATATCCACACGTAGCAGTATGGAATATAAAGTATAAAAATATATTTGTATATTTAAGACCAGGCTGTGTATCTGCTACATATGTTCAGGGGGCCTAGAACCAGACCATACTTCCTCTTTGCTTGGTGGTCCAGTCTCTGAGCCGCCATGTACCCAGGGTACAGGACACAACAACCAGGATAGTTGACTCTGCAGGTCTTCCTGTGAAGTCTTTGAAACAGCTGGCTCCCTCAGTTGTTTCCCCGAGTTCTGTCTAATGTTTCACTGTGGATCTCTGCCTCGGTTTCCATCAGCTGCTAGGTGAAGCCTTTCATAATAGTTATGCAAGGCTTCTATCTGCAAATAAAGCAGAGTGACATAAGTAGTATCTGGGATTGCTTCTCTCTCGTGATGTGTGTCTTACATAGGGCCAGAATTTGGTTGAGCATTCCTTCAAACTTTGCTCAATCCTTGTCCCTGCACATCTTGTGGGCATGACAAATTTTGGGTAGAAGCTTTTGTAGATGCCTCGCTGCCCTTATCCCTCCACTGAAAGTCCTGCCTGGCCAAAGGAGATTGCTGCTTCAGCATCCATATGCCCTGTTACTCGACTCAGCTAGGGTGACCCCATAGACTTCCTGGGCGTCTCCCACCCAGGTCTCTGGCAAAACCCAGAGATGCATCCCACCTCAGATTTCAATTCTTTCATCAGGTACTCTCGACAGTGCTCTCGGTCCTTCTAACTCCCACCTCTTCTCACCTCTTCATCCCATATTCTATACAGTTTCCTCCCTCCATCCACCTCCAATGCTTATTTTACTTCCCTTTCTGAGTGAGATTCAAACATATTCCCTTGGGTCCTCCTAGTAATTTAGCTTCTGTGGTTCTGTAGATTTAGCATGGATGTCCTGTAATTTATGAATAATATCCACTTATTTTTAAAATATTTTAATAATTTATTCATATTACATCTCAGTTGTTATCTTATCCCTTGTACCCTCCCATTCCTCCCTCCCTCCCATTTTCCCCTTACTCCCTTCCCCTATGACTGTGACTGAGGGGGAACTTTTCCCCTGTATATGCTCATAGTGTACCAAGTCTCTTCTTGGTAGTCTGCTGTCCTTCCTCTGAGTGCCACTAGGCCTCCCCTTCCAGGGGATGTGGTTAAATATGAGTGGAGAGTGGAGTCTGACTTTCACATGAACTCTGGTGCCCCATATAATATCCACTTATAAGTGATTACACACCATGTGTGTCTTTATAGGTTTGGGTTACTCAGGATGATATTTTTTCTAGTTCCATCCATTTTCATGAAAATTTCAGGATATCATTGTTTTTAATAGCTGAATAATATTCCATTGTGTAAATGTACTACATTTTTTATATCCTTTCTCCAGTCAAGGGACATCTGAGTTGTTTCCAGTTTCTGGCTATTACAAATAAAGCTGCTGTGAACATAGCTGAGCAAGTGTCCTTGTGGTATGGTTAAGCATCTTTTGGGAATATGCCCAGGGTCTTGAGGTAGAGTTGTTTACAGTTTTCTGAGAAAGCACCAGATTGATTTCTAAAGTGGTTGTGCAAGTTTGAATTCCCACCAGCAAGGGAAGCCTGTTCTCCCTTCTACAAATCCTTGCCAGAATGTTCTGTCTCTTGAGTTTTGATCTCAGCCATTCTGATGGGTGTAAAATGGAATCTCAGAGTCATTTTGATGTGCATTTCCCTGATAACTAACAACACTGAATATTTCTTTAAATGTTTCTCAGAAATTTGGTATTCCTCTATTGAGATTTCTCTGTTTAACTTGTTCCTCCATTTGTAATTGTGTTATTTGGTTTGCTGATGTCTAATTTATTGAGTTCTTTATATATTTTGGATATTAGCCCTCTGTCTGATGTAGGGTTGGTGAAGATATTCTCCCATTATGTTACCTGTCATTTTGTCCTGTTGCCTGTGTCCTTTGCCTTACAGAAGACTTTCAGTTTAATGAGGTCCCGTTTATTAATGGTTGTTCTTAATGCCTCAGCTGTTGGTTTTCTGTTCAGGAAGCTTCTGTGCTAAAGAGTTCAAGGCTTTTTCCAAATTCTCTTCTAATAGTATAGTATAACTGGTTTTATGTTGAAATCTTTGCTCTACTTGGACTTGGGGTTTTTTCCAGGGTGATAAATATGACTCTATTTGCATTCTTCTACATGTATACATCCAGTTAGGGACCAGCACCACTTATCTATCTATCTATCTATCTATCTATCTATCTATCTATCTATCTATCTATTTATTTATTTATTTTATAACAGTATAGAGTATAAATTATAAAAGTTTATTTTATAATTGGCATTAGTATGAAATATTCCCTGGCTCATTTTCATACACAAATTATCCTAGCTATGATCTTTGATTATTTTTTCAATTGCTTTCTTATGCCATTGCACATATGACAGTCACTATAAATTTCTTAGACACCTCTTTATTTTCTAAAACTTCATGATACTGCATGTTCATCTTATTTATGCCTTTTTTCATATCTACATTCAGTTATTTCCTTAAATAAATAATCAAAATCTATTGTCCAGTATCATACTGACAGTATGTATCATGGACAGTAATTTCCTTATGTGATTGATGAAACTTAGATAGGTATATATACATGAATATATACATAATGTCTAGTTATAAATTAATATATCCATATGTATCCAACTGTTATTATTTATAAAAATGTCCCTATGCATAAATATATCTATGTCAATCTAAACCTGAATTCAACTCTGTCATTTTAAACTTGTCATCCTATGTCATAATAATTTCCCACTCTAATTTTAAGGAATGAGGCTCCCTTTTCATTATTTACTGACTCATTCATTAATTCTTATAAATGTGGACAAATTCCTGTTTGTGATTTCTACATGGGATATTCAACCAATGGTAAGAATATATAAAGAAAATTTATCTGTACTGAATATGTACTGTTTGTTTCCTTGTTGTTATCCCTAAACAATATAGTACAAATGTTTACAAAGTATTTATATCTTCTACAGCATTTTGAGCAATCTACAGATATTTACTACAATACAGGTCATTTGCAAATCATGAATCATTTTAGATAAGAGATAAATATTGTTATGAATTTTGAATTTGAATACATCTCATGGATACTGTGGGACAATTATATGTGGCTTCCGATTTGTACTTTGTACCTTAATGGCAAATAAGGTTATTGACTAAGGTTCAGTGCTTAATTATAATTACTTTATTGTTAATGCTATATATTCTATTTTCTACCTAGGTTAGCAAATTTTACCCACATATTTAGTTGAAGTGGTTTAATAAGTATGTAATAGTCATGTTATTTATTATATTTTACCACATATCTTGATCTCCTTTAGTTTTCTTTTTCAATTTATTATTATTTTGTAATTTATGTGTGTGTGAGAGAGTGTGGATGTGTGCATGTGTTTGGAGGTGCTTGCAGAACCTAGAGAATAGTGTTGGAGACCCTGGAACTAGAGTTACAGATGGTTGAAAGCCTTGCAATCTGAGTACTGAAAATCTAATTCAATCTTTTGGAAGAGTAGCAAGCACTCTTAAGTACTGAACCATCTTTCCCTCCCGAAGTTTCCTTTCTTAAATTTAAATAAATGAAGGTTCACTGTACTGTAAAATTCTACAAATTTTGACAAATACCTTGTATTAGGCAAATATTGTAATAAGGTCATATGGAATGATTTTACTTTGCTAAAGTCAAATCCTCCCTTTCTTTAACTTACTCACTGTTATCTTTCATTCTCATGCCTAATATTTTGATAGGTATGGATTTTTTGACCACTTCTGTACTGTGCTTTTTATAAAAGGCTGTGTGTGTGTGTGTGTGTGTGTGTGTGTGTGTGTGTGTGTGTTTAGTAGACAGACACACAGATACTTTTCTAAGTGCCTTTTTAAACATTTGTATTATAAGTTGGCCTTTGTACATTTTCTTCACTTGTATTTTTGTCATTGCTTAGTAGTTTACTACTTTGTGGATATCCTGTAGGTTTTTAATCACTATATATGGTAAGAACAAACTTTTGGTGACTGTTTATTGGTATAGATATAAGCATTTGTAAATCTGGTTTTGTGTGTGCAAGTTTTTATGTAAAATACAATTGTTGGATGATCAGGTGAGAGGAAAGTTAGCATTGTTACAGATGCCTGCACTGTCTCCTGGAGTGGTGAATAGGCTACATTCTACATCAATGGTTAATGAGTTTTGGTGTTCAGCATCTTTGCTAGAAATCAGTATTGCAGATTTGTTTCCAGAATTTTAGCCATTCTTAAACATGTGTACTTGTATTGCATTGTTGATTTCATTTGCATTTCCCTAAGCAAATGAGGTGGAAAATATTTTCATGTTATTTACCATATGTATGTCTTTGATGAGATGTCTATTCAAGTCTTGTACCAATTTTTCAATTTGGTTGTTTGTTTTCATATTCTTGAGTTTTCAGAAATTCTTATATATTTTCAATACATGTCTCCTTTTATATACATGTATTGCAAATATTGTCTCCTTTCCTTTGAATGTTTTCCAAAGAGCAGAAGTTTTACATTTTACTAGGGTGTATGTTCAGATTTTTTTCTTCATGGATAATGTGGTTTTGTTTTATACCTTAAGTGCTTATGAAGTGGTTGTGCCTTTGATTCTTTTTCCTGCTCTTAGGATTGTTTCCACCTTACTAGATTGCCTTCTTTACCCTCAATATGAAGTTTTCACCAGACTCATTGTATCTTGTTTCCTCCTGTTTGGTTGTAGTCTCTTGGAGGCCTGCACATTTCTGAAGGAAAAAGGAAAGGGTATGAATCTGGGAGCAAGGGGAGTTTGGGAGATCCTAGGAGGAATGGAGGGAAGGGATACTATGCTCAGGGTGTATTGTATGAGAAAAGAACCATTTTCAATAAAAATAACTATAAAAATTAAAAATAATGTATAAAGCTTATGGACACCAAAGAATCATTTAGATTTCCTTTTGTATTTTTGTATAAGAAGTTATGTGGTTTTTATTTCAATTTTGAGGCCTTTTTTATATGTTTTTGTGTCAAAAATATAGATCAACCTAAAGTTTTTTTTTTTCCTTAATAGGCTGACTTGGTATTTCACTAAATACCAAAACTATTTAGTAAAAGTTTTTCTTTTTACTCAATTAATTGCCTTTGAAACTTTGACAATCACCAAGTGTCTATATTTATGTACGTCTTTTTCAGGAGTGTTTGTTTAGTAACATTGATTCATGTAACTGTTCATTTTCTAGTACCAAACTCTATTGATTTTTGTACCTCTTTAGTACATCTTAAAATTAAGTGGTATGACTCTTCTAACTGTTTCTTCATCATTTGTTGTTTATTTTGTAACCTTTTCTCTTCATATAAACTTTAGAATCATTTCACTGAGTTCTGTAGCATAGTATATTGAGATTGCATTGGAGGTCCTTAGGTTTAGAAGATTCTACCTATTATCAATAGTATCTCCTCCATCTGTGAACCCACTCTCCATCATCCACTTCCATATTTTGTCTTTTCAATGTGTTATAATATTAAAATCTTTTAATGTATACAGCCTGGCCTCTATCTGTGATTTTGGTACATTATTAGCAATGTCTTTCTTGATATATTGAATGTAATATACAATCTATGTTCCTCTGTTGATTTGTAACTTCATAGGTACAGATTTTTTAATTAAAAAGCAGAGACATGTTTTTTTGACATGTTCTTGCAGATCTACATTTCTAGAACCTACTCACAATCCCTTGCTCCCTTCCTTCTTTCTTGAATATGGCTGATTGTCTACTCAGATGTACCAAAGAGAAAACACAATCTTTACCATTGCCTCTGTGCAATAGATTTGCTGTAAAGCATTAAAAAAATCTGTATGGTTCAGTATTTCCAAGCAGATTATACCTCTTTGACAAGTACGTTCAACTGTATTGAGAAATCACCCACAGTATCCATCAGCCAGAACCTCAAACTCACCAGGGAAAAAAGAAATTTTGTCAGATCTACTAAAGTCAAAATTTACCAAAAGAAGTGGAAAGAAAGCTGATCATGAAAAATATGAGCTGTTTAATACAAACTTCTATCATGTTAAATGCACTTTCCAGACAACCTAACTCTGGGGTTAGCAAATGGCCACTGGCTTACTTTCTTTTCCTGTTGCTGTGAAAAAATACTCTAACAAAAGACACTTAAGTGACTAAGAATGTATTTCAGCTCACAATTTATGCTGTACATCATAGTAAGGGAGTAAAGGCAGCAGGTGCGAGTAACTGGTCACATCATATCATAATCAAGGATCAGAAAAAGAAATGAACACATACTTCTGCTGGGCTCTTTTCCACAAATACAGCACAGGATCCCCAGCAGGGAATGGTACTCCAAACAGTGGAGGGGGTGCGGGGAGGTCTTCCCACTTGAATTTGCACAATGTAATCCACATGGTCATGTCCAGAGGCCTGGTGTTTCCCAAGAGATTGTAGATTTTTTTCAAAGTCACAATCAACCACTACAGATTTAGGCTCAGACCAACTGCTTCTCCTACATGATAGTTTCACCTGATTTATGATGAAATTTAAGATTGTTTTCAGAATACACTGGCATAGTATTTTTATACTTATATGTTTTTATAAACGCTTTCTTATTTGGCCATGTAGCAGAGCATCTCTGTGCTTCATCCTGACTCACTTAGCTGTTCCTGGCAGCCTTCATTCTCTTAAATTGACTATACAATGCTTAGTCGCAGTTCTACTTCCAACTTTTCATGTAGCAAAAGAACATGTGGTTAAGTCATTATATTATATTCCTACTGTGATGCAGTTTGAATGGAAAATGAAAAGAGACAGAGATTTTATATTAGCAAAAAATATAAAGTAGAGCATATACTGCAGAGTTATTGATAAGTGTTGGAATACAGTTCTCTGCACTACACACAGGCCAGTCATAGATAACAGAGGGTGGGTTACATATGCAAAATAAGCTATAGCTTCATAGTCCCAATGGAGAGCGCAGACTCGGAATTACTCTGTAGTATAATAAGAGGACTATTTTAACACAGCAAGAACATTCTATTACAAAGCAATTCAAAAATTGAAACCAACTTATTACACAGGGCAAATGCAAATGCAAAAATAAAATGAAAACTAATGTAAAAGTGTAAAATTTCATACTTTGTACATAATGATAATCATTATTACATTAGATTTGATTCAAAACTCAGAAGCATTTCTCATTTCTAATCTGATTTTAATTCCTTAAGGCTTCACTCAATATCCTGAAATAATGACCAGTAAAAACTTGATGGAAAACATGTGATAGCTTTTTGACTATGATGGTATAAAGTTTTTTTTTCTTTAATTTCTATGTATAATTTTTCTTTGTGATTTTACTTAAAATATTTTGGAATTTTAAAATGTTCTATCTTGGGGCACACTCATGTTTATTAATTTCCCCCCACAAGAACAGAACAGCTGTCATTCATCCTTTGGCTTATAATTATTACATCTTGAGTTTCTCTTATAAAAAGGTAATTTGGGGGAAGAATATTATGAATCTCATGCCAATTCTTCTTAAACATAGCTTATTGTCACCATGGTGAGCACCAAGCTTATGCACAAATATTTATGATGTTGTGCAAGTATACAAGGAAGCAGCTTGTATTTGGAAAAAATAATGAATTCTGTTAAGTGGGACCAGAGAGGATTCAGTAGAGGAGACATTTTAGTGTGGTTTGGCCTGTGGCTATTGAGATGAGAACACTTGTGATAAAGAAAATTGCATGGCCTAGAAAAACAGTTCGTTGGTTAAGAACACTTGCTGTTCAAGCAAAAAGAGCTGAGTTCCAACCTTTGCATCTGTGTAGCGTGCTGGGGATGATCTTCCTTATGCCTGTGACCACAGAAGTGTTGGGAGCTGAGTTCTGATCCTAGCATCTGTGCAGTGTGCTGGGAATGATCTTCCTTATGCCTGTGACCACAGAAGTGTTGGGAGCTGAGTTCTGATCCTAGCATCTGTGCAGCATTCTGGGAATGATCTTCCTTATGCCTGTGACCACAGAAGTGTTGGGATCAAGGACAGTAGGGCCACTGCAAATTGTGCCAAGCCAGCATAGCTGAAAAAAATGTGCTTTGTATTTAAAAGGAGATGTTGCCTTGAGGAAAAAAGCTGGAAGAAGAGTGTATCTGGAGTCCTCCTCTGGCCTCCACATGCGCATACTCAGATATACAGGACATACACCACATAACACGCACACAAACCAAAAAAGAAATAAAAGATAAGGTAAATTTTTATATTTCTTTTTATATTTCTCCCTCTCCAATACCCACAATTCAAATCATAAACATAAAACTAAGTGATTGCATGCTGATCCCTAAAGATGTTTTTTATTTTACAGCTCTGTTCATATATATATATGCCTTTATTTTATATAAGGGAATTTTACATCTAAGGTGAAATTCCTTAGTGATACTTCGTAGGCTCTTGGACAGTAGTGTTAAAGGACCAGAGCTGTGCTTTAAGACGCTTAATATCATAGCAGAATAGAAGATTTTGTGCAGCAAGGTAGAGAGTGACTAAGAAATGTAATTGTGTTAACATGAACAAGAACATGCTAATAATCAACACTGGCTATGTTGAAGGAAAATTGCATGATACATTTATAAGCAAAAGAAAAAAAGCTTGTTGAATAAAAAATAAGAATTTTTCTGCTCTTAAGATCTTTAGGGAAAATTGAAACAGTGCTGTTCCAAAGAAATTTTGCATATGAGGACCCAGAACTTATTTATATAAAAATTTTCTAGAGTTTGTCCCTCCATTTCATTACAATCTTGGCTTGTGTGAGAGTGCAAAGGGAGATTTAAATAAACAGAGCCTGTAGTTAGTTGAGAACTGCTAAAGTGTTAATATTCATACAAGCCAAAGAGGTTGAACACTAATAGACTTTTTCTCCTTAGTAGTTTTTCTATCCTGAGAATTTATCAAAAACTCACTAACACTATCTCATTCTCAGCATACTACCATTTAATGAGTAAAGAAGTAAATATTCAATTAGAGCAAAAGCTAACAAGTCATTGGAAGAAGTGAAAGAAACAAGGAGACTTCAACCACCACCTGTGCATTTAGTTATGTCCTTCTGATAAGTTTCTGAGGCCACTGTGGAAGGCACCCTACTAGATGGTCACTGGAGCTTCCACAGGAGCAGTGATTTTTCTTTTTCTGGAGGAAAACGAATCTACTTAGCAAAAGTTAATTCAGAAAACGTATACAAGGTAGAAAACTGTTCAATGTATATTTATAACCATTACCTTAGCTTTTCAAAACATGTTCAGAAAAACAATTAGACTTTCTAAATATATGTCTATGATAGATTTCTCTTGTATTTCATGTGTGAAACTTTCCAGAGTAAACTCAGAGCTGATATGAAAATTCCAGAGCTATTGTGATTGTTGCTGTCCGATTTCTAATTGTCACCAGAGGAAGTCAGAAGAGATTGTTACACTTTTCCCAAGCCAAAAATTCAGTTTTAAATTAACGTTTTATTAAATACAACAAGATAAAATTTAATAGATTAAATTCCTCTATGTATATGTTAATAATATACATTAAAAATAATTGCATTCATCTGTATATGTGTGTGCCAATTGTTTATGTAAACATTGGAAAACTCTAACCTGGAATCCAGAACCGCAAATCTGTGAGTGGTATGTCTGGAGATAGGCACATGGAAGTCAAAGGGTTTCTCTCTTTTTTCTTCTCCCTTTCAGAAGCTATACCTAAATGGTGTGTTTTCTTTCTGTATTGTCACAGAACTTGTACATTCTCAGTCCTAGCTGTGTAGGTGTAAGGAGAAAAAAGCTCAATTTGAAGTTCAACACAAAAGGAAGAATTTCTAAGATAATTAATCCAACAGTTCTGTCATGGAATATCATGTTTTCCCCATCTACGGTGATTGAAAGTTTTGTTGTGTATAGAAGTCTGAGTTGGCTTCTGTGGTCTCTTAGTGTTTGCATGACTTCCATCCAGGCCCTTCTAGTTTTCATAGTCTCTGTTGAGAAGTGATGTCTAATTCTGACGGGTTTGCCTTTATATGTGACTTGACCTTTTTCTCTTGCAGCTTTTAATATTCTTTCTTTGTTCTGTACATTTAATGTTTTGATTATTATGTGGTGTGAGAATTTTCCTTTCTGGTCAAATCTATGTGGAGGTCTGTAGGCTTCTTATATGTTTATGATAATTTCTTTCTTTAGGTTGGGAAAGTTTTCTTCTATGATTTTGTTGAAAATATTTTCTCGGCCTTGGAGCTTGGAGTTTTCTCCTTCATCTATGTCTATTATTCTTAGATTTGGTCTTTTTATAGTGTCCCATATTTCTTGGGTGTTTTGTGTCAGGAACTTTTTAGTTTTAACATTTTCTTTGATTGATGTATTGATAACTACCACCGTATCTTCCATTCTTCCATCTCTTGTATTCCGTTGGCGTGGCTTGTGTCTGTTGTTCCTGTTCTCTTCCCTAGGTTTTCCAGCTCTAAACTGCCTTAGCCTGTGTTTTCTTTGCTGCTTCTATTTCCCTCTTTAGGTCTTGAATAGTCTTATTCATTTTCTCTCCCATTTGATTTAATTTTCCTGTAATTCTTTATAGGATTTATACAATTCCTTCATCTGTTTGAATATTTTCCTGTCTGAGTGATTTGTTTTCCTCTTCAAGGCTTCTGTCATTGTCACCACCTCATGTTTAAAGTCTTCTTGTACTTCATGGGTGTTCATCTCTCCACGGCTTGTTGTGCTAGGGTCACTAATTTCTAGCGGTGTTATGTGCCTCTGAGTTTTGTTGCTACTCTTCATGCACTGCCCTCTCGGCATCTAGTTCTCTCTGGTATGATCAGGCCTAGAGGTTCCCCCAATGAAGTTGCTTGTCTGTGCCCCTCTGGGGCCAGGCAGGTTGGGAGCAAGTAAAGGGAACTCCAAACCAAAGGTTGTTTGCTACGGCTCCCCAGAGGCCTCCTCGGGATGTTGGAAAGTGAGTGTTAAGGCCTGCACCCAGCTCAGCTCAGCTGGATTCCCTGTCTGTATCCCAGTTGGGTCAGGTAGAAGAGGAATGGGCTGAGAGATTTCCAAGCCCAAAGCAGCTTAAGTGCCCTACAGTCCTTTCTGAGATGGCAGGGCTCTGCCTCTCTGTTTTGCGTTCCAGATAGGCTAGGCCAGTAAGCAGCTTGAAGCTGCTCAGGTGCGCCCCACAGACCTTTTTGAGATGGCAGCAAATGTGAGTCTTGATCTACGCCAGACTCAGCTCTGTCTATCTGCTCTCTCTCCCAGATGGGCCAGGCTGGTAAGTAGCTGTGGGGCTGAGGAGGACCGGAGCCTGGAGCTGCTGGGGTGTTCTGTAGCCCTTCCTGAGATGACAAGGCTCTGCGTATCTGCTCTGTGAGCCAGCTGTGCTAGGCCAGTAAGTTGCTGGCTAGAGGAGAGAGATTAGAGCCCAGACCTGTTCACAGAATGGCAGCTAAGGTGGCATATGGGCTGGACAGGTCTCTGCTCTGTGAAATAGATAGATCGGCCCAATGAGATGCAGGTGGGTGGCATGAGATCAGAGCCAGAAGCTGTTAGCAGGATGGTAGCTAATGCAGATTGTGGCCCGCCCAGGTCTCTGCTCAGCATGTATGCTTTATGTCTTAGCTGTGTTAGAGCAGTATACTTCAGATGAGTTAGTGGAGGCAGACCCAGGACTGAAGTTGCTCACAGGATGGCCACTAATGCGGATTGTGGATGGTGCCTGGATTCAGCTCTGCCTGTATGCTCTGTGTCACAGATGGGCCTGGCTGGGAAGTGGCTGAGGGTTGAGATAAATTGAAACTTTAAGCGCTTGGACACCCCACATGCCCTCTTAAGATATCAAGGCTATCTCTGCCTATCTGCTCTGTGATCCAGCTGGGCTAGCCTGGCAGGCATCTGGGGTGCTGAGAGAGACTGGCGCCCAAAGGTGCTTGGGTCCCTCGCATTCTTTCTTGGGAGACAGCTAATGTGGATTGTGTCCAGTGCCAGGACTCAGGTCGGCCTGTCTACTCTCCGCCCTAGATTCAGCAAGCAGTAGACGGGCAATGAGAACCCGTAGCTACACCGTCTTTCTCAAGATGGTGGCTAATGTGGGCTGTCCCTTGGGATTTTTTTGTGGGTTAGCTGGGTGGTTATGGGTCCAACCCACCTGTGTTCCATACAATGTGGATCCTTCTCCCCCGAGAATCAGCAGCACTGGTGTTTATAGATCTCAGTTTGGTCTTTAGGTTGCTATGCAGTCCTGATTGTACTGCTAATCAGATGCGGTGTGCGATCGGGCCACCATCTTGGATCTGAGCGAAGAATAATATCTGAAAACTGTGGATTGGGAGGCTCTGCTCTATGACCCCTGATCCGGAATGCTCGCACCAGGAGCCTGATGCAACACTATCCTGGAAGGGTCCCTTGGACACACCTCCTTCTGCCGTTCTTCCTACCAGACAGCCTCCAGCACCGGAGAATCAATAATATACATTTTGATACATTGCTGACTACATCTAATTTTGAAGAAACCAAATCTTTAAATTTTTATCTCTGTTTAACTTCAAAACTTAAGTGTTGAATTATTTTCCTTCTCAGGTGTTTTCTTGTTTCGCAATAGTGAGTATCATAGAGAAGACACCAGTTATATTCCTTATTGGCCCCTAGAATGATGTACACAGTAAATTTTGCGGTGATTTTGAAGCCAGGACAAAATACCAAATCATAAGCTTGTTATAGTGTTACGTAAACTATTTTTTCAAAAATAAATATTTGCGCAAAAGTAATCTGATAATCTGTTGATTACTTGAAATCTGATAATCTGTTTAAAACAAAATAAAAATCCCTAAGAACTTCAAATGATTCAGATAACCAACTTATGGTATCACGCTAAATATGTATCAAAGAAAGTAGGCATTGTCCAAATCCATGATAAATTTAAATAGTTCTCAAAATGTTGTAACATTTGTTAGGCAGAAACCCTTGAAAACATGCTTAATTCTTAATTATTCTAAGCAAAAGTAAATGATTTTACATTTATCATTTTTAGGTAAACAATATGAATGGAAGCTACTACAAACAATCCTATTGTTTTCACATATCTTACAAGAGTATCCTCATTTTCTCTACACAAAAAAAAGCTGACCTCATCATATATAATACTCTTCCATTATAAACTGCCTCTGATTTTTGGATATGGGAATCTAAACTTTCTAAATGCTCCCTGGTGGCACTCACTTCACTACAATTTAGATTTTATCAAGGAATAAATGACTTAAGCCGGTTTGAGATAATGTCCAGTGGTTCAACTTTCCCTAATGAAGAAGTCAAAAGCTGATTGTGCAACCTTCCCCGGAGATACTGATAAAGTGATCTTAATCATGTTTCAAGAGATGGGAGGGCCGGGACATGCAGGTAAAATGCCACTATTCATTGCTAGTTCTAGTAGTCAATAGTTTGAAGTGAGGAATAATCATTGGAATTCGAGTGAAAGTCTTTTAACTCTTGATAAAAAGTGAGTTTAAATAGAAATGTTATTACCTCTGAAAATACCAAAGGGACTGCTTTTCACTCCCAAATGTGTCTAAATAGATAGCAGTAAAGATTCCTCTCTATAAATAATTTCATCTCAAAAATTGCAATGGATATTTAGAACTACTGTTACTGTGATTTTTTTGATGGTAAAGTTCTTGATTCTAGAGCACTTACAAAACAAACAAACAAAAACAAAACAACACAAAACAAAACAAAAAACCAAACCATGTAACCTTAGATTGGAAGGAAAAAAGAATGGCAGGATGTGTGAGGATGCTTGAGAAAGATATTTCTAAAATACAATGACCCTATCCAAAAACTATGGGAATTAATTAGTTCTGGAACTTCTCAATAGAAACCAGGTGTGTTCTTTGGTCTTCAGCAGGCAATTTGAAACAAACCTAATCCTTGGAGTTTTTTAAAAGTCTGTAAATATGGACTACCCAACAATCTGGCTAGGAAGCTCCATTTACACAGTGGAGAGCTGCCCAATAAAGAATGTTCAAATAATTGGGGACAATATGGAAGTGTAAGACAAATAAACCCTTCCCCTCAAAATAATAATAATGATAATGAAGAAGATGACTATCATATTCCTGAGCAGGAGACCTTTGAAAAGAATCTTAATTACTTTTTCTGGCTATAGAAACTAGAGGAAATGAAGCTAATATAGAGTAATTAATAGAAGTATTGCTAATTTCTAGTTACTAAATTATATATATATATATATATATAAAATATTAAGCTTTGTATAGTAGTAACCAGCTAATTCCTAGAACATTCACAGCTTTGAGTTGTTTTCAATTTAGTTTTCATATCCATTCTGTGAGAATTAGAGAACTTCAATCAAGTTCAAATGCTACAAGGGAAACTAGTAAGATTTTTTATTGTTTTTTTTTTTTTCAAAACACAGCTGCTCCTTCCAGATAAAGTGGTTACTTTAATATGTCCTACAAAGGGTGAGAAATGAAGTACGTCAGTTGTTGAGATCACATGGAAGATATTTTCATATGAGTTGATGAGACTGGAGAGAGGCCACTACCATGGAAAAACATGTTTAAATAGTTACAAAGTAAGGATTTCAGCTCAAGTAGATAAATCTTAAAGTATATGAAGATGGCAAATTATTCTTTGCTAATATGCAGTTATAACAGTATAAATCAGGCTTATTTTAGCTAGAAGGAATTTAAAGAATTGTATTTATCATTCAGTTCTTCAGACTTACAACTAACTAGATAAACTACCATGTCCAGAACATAATCTAGCCTGATAATATCTCTCCTTGATTGTGGGAACTATGATAAGCCCATGTGCCTTGTGAGGGGAGGATTTGTAAGATGGGGAAGAAAAGATCTGGAGCCAGGTCTGGCCCAAGAGCATGAATTGCAGAAATTAGTCAGCTACATGTTCATTACTGTTTAGTTTCTGACATTAAAAACCAGTAAAATTATGCTTCCAATTTTTGTTGACTGTGATGGCTTAGAGTTAACAAAGGATTTTCAGATTATTAATAATAACAAATTTCATTTTAATTGATTTGTAAATGACTGATAAGATATCACCCAGAAGTGCATTGTCCATGTAGGCTCCTAATAAATCTAGGATGACTTTGGCAACTCTTAATAAGTCCAAAGTAATTTCTTTACTTTGTCCTCAAAGAGAAATTTATGATTCCAAGAAGGAAAAAAGAAATAGAAAAAAGAAGGGAGAGAGGGAGAGACAGAAAAAGAGAGAATGAGAGAGGTAGATACATGCTCACAAAGAGAGGAGAGAGACAGAAACGGAAACAGAGGAATATAAAGCAGAAAGAGAGAGACAGAGACAGAGACAGGGACAGAGACAGAGAGACAGAGAGAGAATAAAGAGACAGCCACGTGCTCTCACAAGGCTGGGGGGAGGTGAAGGGAGAAAATCTTAGATCATTTTTTACTGCTGGAATAAACACCATGGCCAAAAACAACTTGGGGAGAAAGGAGCTTATTTGGTTTACATTTTTATCATTGCTATGTCAAGGATCTTTGAGGGAAGTTAGGGCAAAAACCTGAGGCAGGAACTGAAGCAGATACCATAAAATAATGCTGTTTACTGGCTTGATTGTCATGAGTTGTTCAAACTGCTCAGGGATAGCATCACCCAGAGTAGGCTGAGCTCCCCCACCTCAATCTTTAGACAAGAAAAGGACCCACAGACTTGCCTAAAGACCAGTCTAATGGAGGCATTTTCTCAATTGAGTTGTCCTCTTCTCAGATGATGCTGGCTTGTATCACAATGAAGAAATACTAATAATCACAGAAAGAAAGAAAAGATGAAAGAAAGAAAGAAAGAAAGAAAGAAAGAAAGAAAGAAAGAAAGAAAGAAAGAAAAGCAAGCCAATATCAGTTGTCTTAACTGTTGCTTTCTTATTACTATTGAAGTGAAATGAATCATAAGGAGCTCAGATGGAATTTAACTCTTAAATTGAGATCAATATTAAAAAAAAATTGACTTATAAACAAAACCAACTTCTGTATATATGTCAGAGTACATAAAAAATATATATTTGCTTAAATCCATGACTGTTTTGGCAAAAGCATACTCGTTGTACCTATTAATAAATCTAAGGTAAAAAAAATTTACTACTCTTGTTGCCATACTAGCCACATTCACAATTATTCAAAATGAAACAAATGTCCACTTAGAAACAAGAAAGACGTATTACTAATTGTTCATAGGCAGTCAATTGCCAGTTAGAATAGCCACTGGTATAAACTCTACTAAACATGCTGACCCAAACGTGTCTCCAGCAATTTCCAACATCTGGTTTAAAAGTGTCCCTGCAATTATTTTCATTTTGCATAAGCAAAGCTCTTTTAACCCTGCATCTGTGGTGGTGATAAGTAGGACAGAGACATGTGGAGGGATTCACTAGATAATGCTATAGAAAATGCAGCATGGCTCAGTGTCTTTTAACTTCTGCTCTTTAGCGAATTAGCTGGCGGTGAAGGTTTCTTTGTCTTTAAAAACCTATCATTCAATGCAACTTGACTTGTTTTTGCTTTAGGGTGTTCTTGACATAAGAACCAATATGTAGTAAAGTCACAACAGTGATAAAAAGTATTTTTCTGTGGTTTTTTTTCGCCATCATTTTCCATATAAAATTTAAGTGATAAGACAAAGTAGTGATTAGATCTAATATAGATATGATACATTATCTAAAGTTTTTACTGATACAGAGTTGTCTTATCATGATAAAATTAACCTGGGAAAATTAATTAAATATGTTTAAGAAGTAATTTTTTCTAACAGTTTCTAAAGCTTAAAGATACGTAAACATGTACATTCTAAACAAAACTTTATAGTTTATAATTGTGTTTACAGAAGTATTTATGAAAACACACAAATAAATACAATATATATATGTACATTATATATATATATATATATATATATTCTAATAGCAAAGAAACCTCTCCATTACATCCTACTTTTCTATGACTGTTGTGTTTTAATTGTATGTCAGTATGCCACAACAGAAACCTACCTGATTATAATTGACACATTAACCCCAACTAAGTGAACCTATCCATATGAAAATGTTCAGAACTGTTTTGAATATATGTTTGCTTTTCTGGCTCTCATCTTTGCTTGGCTATTTATCTCAAGTTGCTGTAAGGAGACTGGAATAATCTGGGTTGGATGATGTATATTTATTAGCTCAGAATCACATCTGTGTGCTCAGATTGGAAGAAAGGTCATAAACACAATGAATGTTGCTAGGAAACCATGCCTTTTAGTTAGTTTAGCTGTGAAGATAAAAAGGATTAAAAAAAAATAAAGATGGGCTATTTGTAGAGTACAATGAATAATCATTTTATTTTGATCTTTGAATTTATCATTTAAAAATAATACTTTTCATTAGTAGGTTTTTCTATTTATTATTTATTTGGATTTCAAATGTTTGGAATTCATGACATGAATGTAGCTTTCTATGAAAAGAAAGGTTTGTGGCAATTTTCATTTAAAGAAAATAATCTTGGTGGAATTTAGAGATATCCAATCCTTGGAAGAAAGCCTGTGAATCATAAAAACATTAGTAATCAAATAATAAAAGTCAAGGAACAAGTCCCTTGAAATACCATTAAGAAGATTTTGTAAATGCAGGTGCTGTAAACAACACTGACACTTCTTTTGTGTTTCAAAACTACAAGCTGTGATCCTGTAACTTTCCACAAAGATTAGCCTAGAGGAAAACAGACTTGCATTTCTGGTCATAAAGGCTGGGTGAACCTTCATAGCTAAGCCCTCTGAGCACCTAATCAGAACTTGATGTTGCCTATGCTTTTTCTTTCATCATTTGTGGGATGCACTGAGACAAGAAAAATAGCTCCCCACTTCACCCATAGCAGTCTAAGAAGTTCTCTTGAACTTTAAGGAACACCAAATTGAGCCAAGCCAGACTAATGACTCTGACATAGAAAAGACCTTTACAACTAGCCTTCTAAAGCTGTTTGGGGTTAAATAAAGACATTTTAAACTTACTCTGTGTGTGTGTGTGTGTGTGTGTGTGTGTGTGCGCTGCTCACCATATTGCATGAATGCAAGAGTGCCCACATATGAGCTCAGAGAATACTTTCTGGAGTCAATTCTCTTTCTACCTTATTTCTGAGGTGTGGCTGCACTTCTTCTTGTGGTACTGAATACTCTGGACTAGCTGGCCTATGAGATTTCAGAATATTCTCTTGTCTGTACCTCTGTACTCCCTATATGAGTGCTTTGATTACAGACACATATATCACCTCATCCACTTTTTAATGTGGGTGCTGTGAATGAAATCCAAATCGCCATGCATGTATGGTAAGTGCATTTACTTGCTGAGCCACATTCTAGCCCTGATAGCTTACCTATATTCAATAGGAAAAAAATACTGCACTATTCACATAGTACTTATCAAGCACAGGTTTCCAGAATATGAAATATCACAGAATAAAAATAAAGCTTAAAGCAGCAGGCATAGATACTCATTCATCTGACAAACTATAATTAATCAGAAGAGGTAAAGAAAAGAACTACAAATTAATAAAATAGACAATCCATCAAGAAGATATATATTGCAAAATACATATGCACCAAATATTTAAATGTCTAATTTCATAAAACAAACAGTAAGTGGCACATAAGTCCATATAGGTCCTAACATAGTAATAGTGGGAAACTCCTTTGTTTTACTTTCCTATTTACGTAGGTCTCTGGGGCTAAAACAAGGAAAAAAGCTTCAGACCTAAAATTTACCATAGATCATCTGAGCCTAACAGGCATAATACAAAATATTTCATACAACACGGCAATCAAAGAAAGAGAGAAAAGAACTGAAGACAATGAACATACATTATGAATTAACGATGAACCATTGAAGAAATAAGTCCTAGAATGAAGTGCAAATAAAAGCACAACCCTACCAGAAACTCTGGGATGCAGACAAGACAGTGTTAAGAGGAAACTTTATAGCTATCAGTGCTCATTAAAAATTGGGTAGTCACAGATTATCAGCTTAGTAATACATCCAAAATATAGTTTAGTAAAGATAATGCTAAAAAAGGGGGGGCACTCAGAAGAAAATAAGCCAAATTCAAAAGCATGGTCATAGGCTTTTCTAGGACAGAGTATTATCAACTTATTGTCTTATATGTACTTGGCTTGAGTTTGTTTTCTACATGCTTAAGCACGGGTATGAGACTCTCATGGGTCACACAGATTGGTTCCTTTTTTATTACGTATAGTTTTATTTATAGTTTTCAAATTTTGTAAAAATCTTTATTTTTTGATTTTAAAAAATTTTTTATTAATTTATTCTTGTTACATCTCAATGGTTATCCCATCCCTTGTATCTTCCCATTCTTCCCTCTCTCCCATTTTCCCCTTACTCCCCTCCCCTATGACTGTTCCTGAGGGGGATTTTCTCCTTTATATGCTCATAGGGTATCAAGTCTCTTCTTGGTAACCTGCTGTCCTTCCTCTGAGTGCCAACATTATGATAGGCAGATTTGGGCCCAAGGGTCCTGCTCAAACTAAGGCGCCAGCCAAGGACAATACAGGCGGTAAACTTTAAACCTCTACCCAGATCTAGCCAATGGGCAGAACATTCTCCACAGTTGAGTGGAGAGTGGGGTATAACTTTCACATGTACTCTGGTGCCTCATAATACAGATTGGTTCTTACAAAAGTTATATATATATATATATATATATATATATATATATATATATATATATGAAACTTGTAAAAACTTAACAATCTTGTTTGATAGTTTCAGGCAATGCCTGCAAAGAAGAATGAGACCCTAACCAAAGCCATATGCATCCACGCCTTAGACCTGGTTTATTGTTATTTGAACATAAGATAGCTGTATATGAAAATTATATTAAATATATGTCTGCAACCTTTACTGCAAATGTTATCAACTGTACTGGAGTTCCAGCTTCTTTTGTGTTATATTAGGGTCACAACTTTGACGAATGTTTGTAAGTATATGTCAATGTAGGGCATGCTCATATGTGAGCACATGCATGTGGTAGACCGAAGTCAACTTGAGCCATCATCTTCAGGAACACTGTCTGACTCCTTTGAGACAGGATGGCTCACTGGATAGGTACTAACCAATTAGACTGGACTGGATGACCAACACTCTAGGAATTCCACTGTCTGTGCCTCTCCAGTGATAAGTATAAACTTATGCCAACATATTCAAAATTTGTGCATGATTTGTGGTGACTAATCTAACATGAAGTAGGTACTTTGATAACTGAGTTATTTCCCCAACCTCCTTGTGTCCATCATTAAAATGACTGAATTAGGCATTTCAAGAAGTCCATTGAGATAAATGTGTAGATGAGAAAATTGAGTACTGGCACACTATGCTCTATACCCGATAACTTACTGATAAAATTTCATGGAGTTATGCTTAAAACAGAGGCGTTTGCAACTGTACCCCATTGCCTTTTCTGTTATACCACATTGGAAATTCCAGTTGCAATTACTGTAGGCCTATAGGGATATTTCAGAAGCAGTTTGCCTACATAGCAACATCCACAGTTTACAATACCCGAGTTGCTATGTCTAATTAGTTTTCCATCCTAGCCTTTGTTCTCTAATGTCACTTCTTGCTGCAACCTGCCTCGCAGAGTTTCTCTCTCTGGTGATCTATGTTATTATGCTATGAGCTGTGAAAATAGATAATCAAGACGGAACTATTATGAATATAGCAAGTTAAAAAGTCATTGAGAGCCTCTGATTAGTTATACACCGTGACCTCACTGTATCATCTTGAAACATGCACCATGGATATTCAGGGCCTTATTTGTTATCTCATTATTTCTTTGCATTTATGTTATAAACTGGATAGCTTGTCAAATAAATGACTTCTGATGGCTAGGGCATAACGCTCATGCATCTTTTTCCCAGACCATGAGCTTTACTGTTCACATTGCTAAGGGTCAATTTCATACTCAATTTCTAGAATATCTATTCTAAAAAGTCACAGGGGATCTTTGATTGTTCTCTCCAGGCAATGGAACTTATAAGAAACAATCCAAGCTATAACTTAACAACGAAGGCTGCAATTTCTTTTGAAATTACATCCTTTGTGTGTGAACAGCAACTTCTCTGAGGAAGGCTTTCTCTTCTCCTTCAACTTAAGAGTTGGGAGGCTGGTCCCAAATACTTGATCCTCGGTGTTTTCTGAGTCTGATCTTGTGTATGACCTCCTTCTGGCTCTATTCCTACTTTCTTTTTTTCTTCTGAAGTCTACATGTAAGATCTACCAATAACCAGGCCACAGCATCTCCTCTCATCCAATAAGTCCAAAAGCATAGGTTTTCCAGCTGTTTTACTTAGCAATACATTTCACTTTTGTTTTCCAGGATAGTGTGGGAGAGGTGATAAGATGCAAGAGAGAGGGTAAGTGAAGCAACATATGCAGTGGTTTTGAAAGGAAGTTGAACATGAGTAAAGCAACAAGAAGATAAAGCCTTGAAGAACTTTAAAAAGGGTGTGGGTAGACTCAATAAGTCAACAAAAAATGAGGGGGCCGGTCTCTCTAAAGAAAAAGGAAATGATTGCAGATATGCACTGGGATGTAGGATTGATGGAAATGGGTAGCTGTAGTGTCTCCTTAGTGATTCACATCTGAAGATCAGGGCAGGAAGAGAATGAGTGATGTGTGGCGTTGATCTAGTTTGAAGTGAGTCTGAAATTTTAGAGACTTCTAGGGACCAAAAGAAAGACCTTTTACACACTTTAGGTTACAAGTGTTCAGTGAAGCCATCTCCACAAAGGAAACACAGGGTGAGGGAGGGGCTAGGACTAAATAAGAAAGAAGACACAACACTGCAGAAAACTAGATTCCTGGGTAGCCCAAGGGAAAATATTTCACAAATACAGAAACAGGCAAATCTTGGTCTTCCAAAGTAAAACACAATAAGAAAGAGGAGTCACCTGTGCTTAAAGCTTGGGAGATGATGGTGAAAGGGATGAGAGACTTTAAATTTCCAAACCGAGGGAATCTGAAGTCATAGACTGTCATGTGGTGAGACTAGGAAGAGGAGGTAGCTATCTTTTCTTAGGAGTTTTTCAGAAACAGAAGAAAAGTGCAGGTGCTGGCTACCTATTCGACTGATGGTTGAGAACTGCTCAGAAGTTAGAAAAGCTTACACAGAAAACCTTGCTGAATGGCATAGAAGTCTGTGAAAATGTTGTGAGACATTACTAGAGGCAAAGAATCATTTGGTAATTAGTGATAAATTAGTTATCCATCTGGAATTAGAGTTACAAGTAGAGAATATAATGTTGAACACATCTTCAGTGAGGAAACCGCCTAGTACTTAGGAATACCTGACCTCTGCATCATCCTTCATAGAGTAGGTTAGTCGGAATGCTCACCTCTGGGTTAGTGAGATTTAAAAAGATCATTCATTGAAATATTAATGATAAGCTGACAGTGGAAATACACACTTATATCCCAGAATTGGCGAGGCTCAGTCAGTCAGTCAGTCTCTCTCTCTCTCTCTCTCTCTCTCTCTCTCTCTCTCTCTCTCTCTCTCTCTCTCTCTTCTTTCTCTTTCTCTTCTGCTCCTTCCCTCCCTATTTCTCTCTCCCTCTCCCTCTCTTTCTTGCTTAGAAAAAAATTGTTCATGATAGCAATAAATGTATAGAAGTAAATAATGATAGCATAGTATAATATAATAAATATTAGTAAAATAATGATAGTATAATTTAACTATAAGAAAGAAACAAAGGCATTCTTACATAAAATGCATCACTTCGGGCACTCAGGGTATTAATGAATGTAATATGTCTTATCATTCATACTTTTACTGACTTCCAAAACAAAATAAGAATGAAGTATAATTTCCCTTGCTTTTGAAATGGTATATATAAAAAGGCTCTTGATCTTGGTATTTGTGTGTCTGTGTATGTGTGTGTGTGTTTGTGTGTATGTCTAAGAAGAAAACCTAGGGTGTCATTCCTAAGGCACACCATCCACTTGTTCATTTTATTGTCAGAGTCCATCACTAAACTTGAACCTGCCAAGCACCTAGACTGGCTAGCCAGGAACTCAAGGACTACCTGTCTCTGCCTCTCCTGTACTGTGATTACAAATGGGTACCACCACACCCTCCACTTTTTATATGAATTCTGAGGTTGAAAATCCTATTGGGACTCTAGATGAGAGAAGCATGGGAGAATAGCAAAGTAGAAGGATCCAGAGGGTCCTAGAAACCTACAAGAAGATCATTATGATAGGCAGATTTGGGCCAAGGGGTCCCACTCAAACTACGGCACCAGCCAAGGACAATACAGGCGGTAAACTTTAAACCCCTACCCAGATCTAGCCAATGGACAGGACATTCTCCACAGTTGAGTGGAGAGTGGGGTATGACTTTCACACATACTCGGGTGCCTTATATTTGACCATGTCCCCTGGAAGGGTAAACTTGGTGGCACTCAGGGGAAGGATAGCAGGTTACCAAGAAGAGACTTGATACCCTATGAGCATATAAAGGGGGAGGCACAGTCATAGGGGAGGGGAGTAAGGGGAAAATGGGAGGGAGGGAGGAATGGGAGGATAGAAGGGATGGGATAACCATTGAGATGTAACAAGAATAAATAAATAAATAAATTCTTTATTACTCTTAAAAAAGAAAAAGAAAAACAGGTCCTCATGTTTTCAAGGAAGCATTTTAGCAACTGAACTATCTGTCTCATCAGCCAGCTTGGACCACTTTAATCCTCACAGCCATGTTTAAAGTGATAATCTTTGTTTTACAGAGTAGAAATGATACAAAAAAAGTAAGTGACCTTCCCAAGGTAACTCTGTTCTCTTGGATTTAAGGAAGCCAGAGTGTGAACCAACCTGCTCTGGGTTTAGGACAAATACGCCTCAGAGTCATTAAGTCTGACTTTTCTCATGAGCAAACCAGCCCATGGAATCCAGCATCATTCTGGTTTTGCAGGGTAATCTATGACTAACTTCCTGATACCAGGAAAGGAAGTGTCTTTGTCATCTTTCTTCGTCAATAAAATTAGTATTTTTCAGACCTATCCACACTGTCACTTGGATAGTGTGTGAAATAACTAATCAATAATTGAAAAATGCTTTGAAAACATGGAGTGCTAGATACAAGTTCAATATTGTGATATGAGTTTTCAGTATGATAGCACAGTTATAAAGGTCAAAGCTATTTTGAACCACATAAAGATCTGCCTGCTGGTGGAGAGACGAGAAGGAAATGTTGCCTTTATAACAAGAGACCTGGGAATCGAGAGGATTTTCATGGAAATATTTCACTGAGAATGCTGTTTTGTTTAAATGAAAACTCAACCCAAACTGAAGAGCCATAGACAGTGGAAATGCAGAAATTAAAAAACTAAAAATAATTTAGACAGAGAGTTAGAGAAATTTCTATAGATAGGAAGGAATGGAGGGACAAATGGAAGGAGGGAGGTATGAAAAAAATGGAGGGAAGTTGGTTTGCTTGCGTTATAAAGAGCAAAAATCCCTAAGGGTAGAACCACCTTGACCTAATTCCTGTTAATGGATGCAAGTCATTGAGCAACGTACTCAGCTATGACACAAGTAACCATCTTTCCCAGGCCAGAAAAATCAGCAACCTGCTTCCCAGGCCATCTCAAGACAGTGCATTGCACTGATGCAAATGTCCCTGCATAAGATTAGCTTGTGAGATAGAAGCCGAGCTTTGACGTGGCAAATAATGAAAGAAAGCATAGAAGTTCTCTGAAAATTGCTTTATATCAAAGATTCTTGACTCCAGTTGAGACAATTTGTTAGGCGGCTTTCCTATCTGCCATATGAAACTCCTGTGACCTTGTGGAATTCATGTCTCTGGAGCAGTGGCTCTAGGTCTCCATCATCACCAGCATATACCAGCCTCAGGCAGCCTCAAATCAGTGGTATGGCTGCTACAGACACAGCTGCACTCTGCCAGATGCCAAGCACAGGCTGACTCATTTTACCCTGTTAGACTCATTAAAGAGGTTGGTATCATGACACATGGAGAAATCAAGGCACAGTGTGTAAGTGCCTTGATAAAAGTTACAGCAGAGGAGTCAGGAGTTCAGAATTCAAGCTTGGTCTTTTGTCTGTGACTAACTTAACTTAAATACAATTATTTAAGATGAGTTTTCCGATGGGAGCAGGTTCATGCTTTCCTGGCACCTATCTGAGCAGAAGGTCGGTCAACAACCTGACACTAGTAACTGAAGGACAAACCTAGTTCTCCTGTGGGAATATCTGTCATGGGAAACTCCTTATCCACAAATTTTATAGACTAAAAATCAAGAATGTGTGGTCTGTAGCATGTCAGAATATTTTTTAAAAATTTCATACACAGTATTTCTTCATTAAAGTCTCTTTATCAGTGAGGCAGTGCTTCTTAAAATTGGTGTCCTCCTTTTTTCTCCACTAAAAATGAAACTTTATTGTTCCAAATAAATTGGAATGTATTAGCGCAGCCACCAATCAGCATAGGATCTGCAGCTCAGGTTCAGTTTTGATTTCGAGGCGGTTTCATTCTTCAAAACCTCTTCACAGCTCTGGACTGCTGTGTTCAACTTGAATCACCACCTGCTACACATCTGAAATCAGCTGCAGCCATCACTTCCTACGTTATTCTAGTACCACATTTTGAGGCTGACATAAATACCATTGGTCTCCTAGGCCAGCCTTTACCAGGAAAGCCTGATTGTTCCTACCAGCTGGATGCTTCCATTCTCAATAACCTCTTAGAGTCTTCAGGCAAGTAAAAAGAGGCAGCGTCTCCTGTATGAAAAGTTGATGAGACCCTTCACTTCCCAACTCAAATACTTCAATGTGGCTGAGTGGTTCCATGGGCTCAGTCAACTACCAAAAGCTTTGCCTGGTGCATCAAGGTGACAGAGTGTCTTTCTTTCATCAACTGCCTGTGCACTCCTGTTGGGGACTTAACATTTTTATCCACACAGCCAGCAGGTAATCCCATGACACAGAAGAACAACAGTACTCAGGACATGGTGAATGATCTGCCAAATTAAAGTCTCATTCCAAGACATCAGAAATTAACTCCTCCGCCTTGAGCATTTGTCCAGTAGAAATCTGCATCTAATGCATTACAACTTAATTTCAACTTAATTGCTTTGTAGGCAACATTCAATAAATCTTCCCAAAGTCTTTCCGTAGTGAAATCTCTGTAGCCAGATGTTGATTGTGTACACATTGTTTTGTGTTGCTTGCATAAACATTATAATCACATATAGACAACAGCAGAGCTACAATATTTAGAAAACATTTTTCACACCTCCTTATTAAGCAAGACTATGAAAATTATGACTCATCACTGCACCATTGTTTTTTCCTGTTTTCTTCTGCTGGTTGAACAGTCATAGGCAGCTGGGATTAATACAATAGATAGTGCTTAGGGAATTAATGCATGATGTAGAATACTCCACAAAGGTACCTGTCATGCAGAACAATAGGTGTGATGATAGAGGATGTATGTATTTGAAGATTGTGCTCAAATGTGAGTTTTCCAGTATAAAGACATACCTTGACTATGCTGCAAAATTAGTTTTTAACAATTGTGAGAAGTCTGCCCAAAATGTGCTTTTATTTTATTTGTGATCCTGAGAGCATTTAAGCTACTAGGAGCAGGCGTATACGTGCTCCTCTCCTCTCTGCTCCTATCAAAACAACACCAGAGCGCTTATGCTCCAGGGAGATTTGTATAGAATCTGACGCTTGTATCAGCTCTGAAAAAAACAACAAAATTACAGTCTGAGGTGATGTAAATGATATCCTTGGTGCATCTTCCCCGTGCTCCTGCGAGGCTCTTGACAGCTGATGGCTGGATTAAACAAAAAGACCAGTAACTTATGACTATTAGCTCAAAGCAATCATCTCTCATTATTTCAATTACATGGGTAAATGCGTGCAATCATGTATCAAATCACTTTTCCCTTTTGAAGAGGTTCTTTTCAGAGTAGGATTTCTGCCAGAAAAAATGTGCAAATATTTACACTGGTTTTTCATCCAACTGCACCTTTGTTTGGCAAAACCACCCTATGGCTACAATTCTGAGTGATATTTTGAAAAAGGGGGGAAAAAACAAAAAAGGGAATTGGAAATAGTATGCGATTTTGGTGACTCATTAGCAGTCTGTAAAGGAGACACCTTCCGTTACTTACTGCTACCTGACTTGTCAGTATGAATGTGGCTCCTATTCCCTAAATCACACTACCTGTGAATAGAGCTCTGCTGGCCAATTCAAGGCTCTTTAGGCAACTATGATTGATGACTCAGTGACTAGGAGAAAATTGCCTTCAATGAATAATTCATCAAGCTATCTCTTTGCTGTTAAAGTAGCTGACAGGAAAGTTCTGACACCGCCTAAGCACAATCCACTTACAAATCAGTTACAAGGAAATATTAAAAATAGCTCGGCTACAGCATACCAGCACAGTATCAAGTTGGAGCTTTTTTTTTTCTGTCTACAGTGAGCATCTCTGAGAACATGAGGCGCTCTCCTCATTTAACCATTGTGCTAATGGCAGCAAAGGCAGTGATTAGATAGAAAGTGATGTGATTTGTATTGGCTTTGAAACAATACACTGTTTTTAATAATATGAATCTCTAAATTTAAGGTAGACAGTTAATCAAGCAAATGGTAATATTTAAACGTCTTCCAGGAAAATAAATAAATACGATTTGTTTGCAGAAGGTGATTTATCCTTGAGTTATTATGGACACAGAAAAAGCAAAGAAAGCTCATATTGATTTAATTAAGTGCTATATTAATTTCAATACGATAATATTCAACAAAACAACCAGAAAAAATAAAAAACATAATGACAAAATTTAATAAAGCCATAAATAATTAGAGATGGCTTTTTATTCCATAAATGCATTACTTTTTCACTGCTACAATGAATTATTTCTTGTTTACTATGATCAAAATCCAACAATATGCCATACAGATTAGATACGCTATATGCCATCAGCAAGAGCTCTGTCTCATTTGACTTCTGACAAAATTGTCGTCTTTTTATGCATTAAAGAGGTTTTGTGGAGTTTTAACTCTTGGAAAAAAATGTTTTCTCTAAGCATGAAAAACAAATTTCATTTTCAGTGTTTTTTTTTTTTGTATCATTATGTCAGTATAGATTGAACTAGTGTCATTCTGAGTGTCAGTGGAAGTCGGCCAGTAATAGATGCATGCCTATTAGAGCCTGCAGAGCTGAGCATTTCCACGTTTTTTTTTTTTTTCTATACTAACCTTGACCTTATGGGGCATTAGCTCCTTTTAAGAAGGCCATCTTTGCCTGAGACAGATGACAGTGACTCCAAAGGGCTCAGACCTCACCCTGGAAACCACTAATCCCATTTTCTATATTAGGAGCACACGCTCAACACCATAGTTGTCATTGTACAAGGATTTTAATAGCTGAAGTTTTGTTTTGAGGCTTTCTTTCAAAATTTGTTTTTTATTATTGTAGCTTCTGCTCTTCGCCCTGCCCCCATATGCTCCAGTCAGAGAATTCTATTCCTGTAGGGCACTGTGTTTACTTCCCTGCAGAGCACTGTGATTCTGAACAACACGAGTCTCAGTTGCCAGAATGTTCTGACCTACACTAAAAACCGAAGTTATTTCCAAACTCATTTTAAAATTTTTGTTTTATCATTACTGTCCACAAATAAATTGTTTTGAGTGAACTTCTAAGCAGTATCTAAATAAAAAATGTAAATTATGTTTAAATAAAATTTGGTTGGCAAACACCCCTAATTAATTCGCATATCTCTAGTACCTGGCAGCAAACCATCTAAAAAAAATTTTTTCCTATCCCTTAAAACAATACATACCCATCCTCTCCATTGACTGCAATGAAGATTGCCAATCCTCTTCAGCTGCCAGTCATACTTTACAGCATATCCACAGGCCATCCAATATAATGCATTTTCCTCATTTATTTTAATATAAATTAATATTGATTTTTATGAAAAAAGAATTTATAATCAAAGAATGTAAAAATAAAATTATAACTACAAACTTTACCTATTTTTAAATACTTAAAATATCAGGGTCAACATTTTATAACTAGATATGATAAATGAACTTTGAATCTATGTCTGAAATGAGAAAAAAACATAATTTAGAAAAAATCCTACTTGTAAGTTATTCAGAAAGAAAAAATGTAAAGAAAATGATAACTTCTTCTTTGGTATATATTGTCTCCAAACCCAAGGTATGGACTCTTATAGTTGAAACCTAAATAATTTTATTTTAATCCTGGTATCTCAAACCATCTGCCACTAAATATGAGTCCACTTACAAAATTCAAGTTAAAAAAAAGCCAAATAGTAATATTTTGAAAACATTTAGCATCATTTACTAAAAGTGTGGATGATGGAGCAAAAATACTTGAAGGATGTATTGAAAAGCAACGCATCTGTTTAATGGCTCTTCCATGAATCCCCATCAGTTTAGCATTGTGGAGAAAATCACTACTAACAGCAGTTCTGCATGTATTAACATCTTGCCCTCTTTTCATGAATGTTTGCTCACTGTAGTTCTGCAGTGGGGTAATAATAGTGTTTCACTTATAGATTATTTTGTTATTTCTCAAAGAAATATATGTATTCTAAATACAAACATATATTTCTAGTTTCCAATATAAGACACACATACATATAAATATGCACACATACTTAAATACATCAATTTCACTAGTTGCACATTTAACTTGCTCTAATTCTTGCTAATCCCTAGCTTTTAGGTATCTATTTAAGATTTGGGATTTGGAAGGTAATACTTATAGCCTGATGATTTCAATAACTGATTAATTGGCCTCTGTAAGAAATAAGGCTATTTCAAAGCTCCATTGTCTTCCCACATCTGCATGTCTGCATATGTACCATGTGAGAGTGCAACCAATGCTTTACTTAACAGAAACGGTTACTTTCAATTGTTTGCAAAATCTTAGTTCCTTGTATCATATAATCTGTGTGCACTATTGCCAAATATTTGGGTCTATTAGAGTTGATTAAACACTCTCTTTATGATTGAAAGGCAGAAAAAATTATCAAGTATACAGAGGAAGTACTGAATCAGGCCTACCTAAATTTGATTAATTTTACCTCTAGACGTTCTAAGAATTGCCTTTGTTCTATTCAATTCAATTTTTTTTTTCTGTCCTGAGTTCTCAAAATTCGGCATCCCAGACTGAGTATTTTGTGCCTTTTTTCTTTTGACATTTTTGAAGAAAATGAAGATTTGAAATTTATTTCTACCTCTTATTCACCCCCACTTTCTACCACATGCCCCTAGTAAGGCCAAATATTGACTGACAGCTTGGAAGTGCTAACCGAATCACTCCCAATCATATGTGTTCAATATGTTGGGCTTAAAAAAAAAATGGGATCCCAAATCTTTCATCTAATATCATTGCACAATAGACAGATTTTTAACCAGAGCAAATTCAAGTACGGGTTTCAGACCAGTCAAGCCCAGGAGACAAGCAGGAGGCCTGTGCTTCCCCAGCCGTTCTGTCTGCATTAGCCACTATTGCTCAGGCTCCATCGACCTGTCAGAGCCATCACAGTGATTGACTGCCCCGGCAGATGTGCTGCTATAACAGGTAACTTGATCATCCAGACCCATCTGTCTCTAAGTCCTCTTCAATTCACACTTGGAAAAATATTAGAGGTTGGGAGGGGTGCAATTCTTTGTTGTGATTTTTTTTTTTTTAAAAAGTAGGCAATCTGTATTTCACAGAGAGGTTACCCTTCAGTAACTGAATGGAAATCTAGTGCTTATGTGCTCTTTAGTGAGATGAGATTCTCCCAGGGTATTACTATCAACATTTTAAATTGGCCAACAGGATCTGGGAGTTTTGAAAACCTGGTTTCCAAAACACAATCTAAAGTTAAGGAGCAAATTGTAAAGAAAAACCGGGATAATAATAGAGTGATGTTTCAGAGATAAGGTTCCCGTAGGAGTGAGACAGATGGGCTGGTTGTGTGTAGACAGGAAGGGAATCTCAAAGAACAAGAGCAGCCCAATGTCTTCTCTTCAGCACCCATAGCCTGGCAAATGTTGTGACATCATTAAGCTGAGTTGCTGTTTTCAGATGGGCCTGGAACAAGAATGAGCAAGGCAAAGCAAACGTCACTCTGATACACAGTGAACTAATGTTCTAGTGTCACTCTTTCTGATAATTACATTTTTACCAAAATATGTTCGCTGTGCTTGTGTGCAGAACATTTCATTCTACAAGTCAACACCCCGAGTGTGGAGTTGGTCAGGACATCACAGCCTCTATTAAAAAGGAATATAGTCTTAAGGAGATCAGTAGCTAACACTTTCTATTTCTCAATAAAGTCTATTGCCTCCTAACTATCAAGGGATGAACACAGTCTGAGAATGACACAGGTCAATACCTAAAAAAAAAAAAAAATCATATCAAAGCTATGGAACAAGGAATAGTGAATGACCACTGACAAACAAGCAAGTGAAATGATTTTTCAAATAAAAGAAATAAATATACCACCTGTGCACATAATGCTATTTTCAGAACTTGAAGAGACAAATGAAGACAAAGATTGTATATAGATATTCTTTGTTTTTCAATGCTTTGGCAGCTATATCAAAAGCTACTCATGCTCACACATTCATTTTATTTATTTATTTATTTACTTTTGCAGTTGGAATATACCCAACTCACTATTTTTCATTTTAAAATAAGTTTGTAATAAATAAATTCCCCAAAGCTCTTTTTCTTAGTCAAGTTATTTAAATGAGTTATGTTTATAATTTGTCATTTTTATCTACTGGCCAAATTCTATAATTTGTGTTACAAAAATGAAGCTTTTCAACTTGAAAGTTTTGGAAAAGATAGATTTTTCAATTTTCATTTATTTTAAATTAGAAGCAGCTATTCTTTCTCTTTATCTGTGACCTCACTGAGGTTCCATTTCGCCCTTGATCATTCCAGAAAGGTGGCGTGGGGAACCATTGTTTGTTTGGAATAAAGCTGTTGAATGTTGGGAAGATTGTTTATTATTAATTATCACTGCTTAATTTGGTTTCACAGGATAGTCTCGTCTGTTTCTCCACTTCCTACCCAAAGGGAAAAAAGTCACATATTTAAAAAGTAAATCTATCCAGAATTTAGTAGAAGCTGAGAACATGGTGGCACAATTGAAGGCATGACTGAAGTCCTGACCGAAATTATTTTGAAAGATGATAATGATGGTAAATGTTGACAATCACAGAGTAGGGAATGCTGAGGCAGGAGGATCACAGGTCAAAGCCAGTCTGGGCTTCTGGGCTATATAGCATGATATTTTGCCTTGAAATCTTATTTTCAACAGAATTTATTATTTTTAGATTAAAAAGTTAAAGGGGAAATGCTCTGTGTTCAGCAGTCTTTGCCTTGCTGATTGTACAATGCCTCTTTAAATGAAATGTTTTTTCCTAGCCATGCAGACTGCAGGCTTCCCAAGGCACAGAATGAGACATGCAAGTATTCCCGATAAGGAATGAAGTTCTTTTTTAAAACTCTCAAATATTCATTTTCCACATAATGTAACTCACATTCTTAAAAAATGACTGAAGACTTTTCTTGTTTCCATGTGGTTCCTGCTTTCTAAATTCTGTTGCTTGTTTTCTCGTTGGAGTTCTAAATGTTGCTTTAACATCTTTAGGTGTGATATAGATAGATTTAGAGTGATACAGTTAGCAAGTCTCTAGCTGTAGCTTTAAAATACATTTGAAAACCTTCTTTTGGAGGAAAACAAGCACTCTCAGATGAAAGTTACACTTTATTTTGGAAGCATCTCTTGCAACTTTTCTTTCCAAAGGTATTGAATTTACTATGATGATCAACACATGTAATTAATTCTACCTAAGGTTTTTCCTGTACAGCACTTCAATAGTAGCATGTCCTTTGAACGACATAAATACTAAAACTTTTTAACGGCGAGATTTAGATCTATTTACTGAATCAAACACGCTTGAATATTTGAGACACTGTCCCTTTACGTAGTGCTTACACCATATGATGACATGAGCCTGGGTACAATTTGCCTCTGTGTTCTACTACATAACTACAGTCCTGCATTTATCTCAACCCTGCTCTAGTGTTTCTTTTTTCAAATACCTGTAACTGTAGAAAGAATTCAGCATACATACAATTTTAGCAATTTATAATAGGAAAAGTGGCTTCTTCTTTGAAGTTCAAGTTGTGTATTCAATTACTGTTAGCAAGCACTCCACCTACTGGCTTATATGCTGCCAAGCAAGCAGTTCATAATGTAAGGCAAGCCCTGGTGGCAAAAGATACTTTCAGCTCTGTGGTATGAATGGAACTGTAGTTTCTTGCTCTTCAGCAAGGGTCAGCAGGGCGTTGGCTTGCTGCTTGTCAGGGTTAGGATGGTTCTTAATATTTGTACTGGCTATCTGCTAAGTCAACAGTGGAGGAGATCCTCCAGGGCAGGCGGAAGGGTGGATGGTTCACTGGGAGATAGATTTTGTAATTATAACAAAAGAGGAAAACTACCCTCCAGAATGGCACACTGATATTGCTTTTCATGTTTCAGGGTCTAACTGACCCTCCCAGGCTGGCCTAGAATTTAATATCCTCCTGCCTCAGCATCTCCGGCACAAAAATTACAGTCATGTATCAATATATGCAGCTTCAAAATACTTTTTAAGAGTTATCTAGGTGAAGTACACATGCATAAAACTATAGATACGAAGTGCTTTTGCATAAAGCTGTTTTTAAATTAAATATTTAGTTTCATAATGGGTAATAAATATAGACTCGCATATCACTATTTCTTTTCCACCAACGTGCCATTATGAGTGCATTGCTGTAGCAATGGAAAAAAATAAAGCTTGAATTTTTCTTTAACCATTGGCCTCCTACCTCATGAACTTTTTAGCTGAGCCATATTCATAATGACTAATTATAAGACAGACAAAGAGAAATTACTATTAGGTATTATAATGAAACCAAGAGAAATTGAACCAGCTTTGTCCAAAAATGTCAATATAAGTTAGAATTCGTCACGTTCCGCACACCTCACCCACCAATGTCCATCTTGACACCTCTTTGGAAGGACAATTTACCATGTAATTATTGCCTCTGTGCACATACTATTTTATGTTTGAATGTAGTGATAAACAATATAGCAATTAATGTGAAATAATATAAGAGCAAATCAAAGCTCATAAGGTAGATATAAAGGCAAAGCATTGGGAATATTGAAAACAGCCCTACAGGAATGTGAGTTGGAAACGATCTTCCCAGTACTGTCTCAGGGTGTGTTATATCGAGTGGAGCTGGGAAAAAAAAAGCTGAAGGGAGAAATGTTTTACTCTAGGAAATGTTTCTTGGAGTCAAACATATTTTACCCTCAGCTTCTCATCTTCTCCAGGGTGAAGGAAGAAGGTATCATATGCTACTAATAGCATAGGAAGGGTCTCTTGACTCCTAAAAGTCTTGAAGTTGGTAGTTAAACTGGAACACAATATGGCACGAAGGAAAAAAACCTTTTCCTGCACTAATGAATTCATATGCACTGATACTGGAAGCACTTTGTAACTGCTTTAGTAACAGCTCAATAGAACTGCACCCCAGATGCATGGATGTCTCTTTTGGCTTTGCAAGGAAACTTTTCACAGTTAGAGGGAAAAATCGGTTGCATTAAGCATTTACCCTGCAAAACAGAGACTGGAGAATCTTAACACATGACGACACAACAAAATTTACCTGACCCTTCCAAGCTAAGGAAAACAAGACAGAAGGTCCTCTAGAGAGGCGGCATCATATATATGTTCAGAGCCTGTGCTGCCCATATGCTCAATAGGACTGTTGTATCTCAAAGTTATAATAATTTGCAACGAGGTGCCAGAACCAATTATTAAATATCATATGATCCAACAGAGATGAAATAAAAATATACAGGGTCGATTTTACTGGCTTTGACTATTATAAGGCGTTTTAAGTACTCTGAATTTACAGTTTAACTTGAGGGTTGTATTAACGACATCCTTATGCTAGGAGTTTGTTCCCAGCTGAATATCATAAGCTGAATGCAGATGGCATATTTTTCCAAGGACAAAAGGAGTTTTGGCCTTATCTTTTTTTTTATTTGTATATCAACTAAGGAAAAGGAGACATGCTATTATGATATTCTCCACTAATGTAAACTTCTATTCAAAAGCGCAAATGACAGCCAAAAGTACAATTCAAGTGAGAAAAAGGTAGCGTGCAATGGAACCACACAGAATGATACAGTCTTGGGCCAAATTGCTGCCTATAGTGTGGAAAAAAGAAGACGCAAGCTTCACTGTAGACAGTGATCGTTTATTTACCATGATATCCTTAAACACGAATGTGTGGATGTATTAAACCCAGGTTCTGGTCTCAAGCTAAGGTCAGGGTTTTCCCATTTTTGCTGTGACTCCCTCTCTGAAATCAAAGAGCTGTGGAATGAAGAAGGTTTGCTTCCAGCAAAGCTGGGCATTTAGAAGACAAGATTTTTTTCCCCCGCTGTTAATATTTGGAAAGCACTAGCCAATTCCTCAATATATTTCCACTTTAGCAAGAGGTTGCTGGGATGAAGCAACCTCTCAGAACAGGTATCCCCTTGAAGCCAAGTTAAAGGTAAGCTCTCTGGCCAGCCAGAGTGGAGTGTCTGCTCAGTTCTCAACATGGTCACTTTGGAGATCACAGCTGTATTCTTTTGGGGTCCCGGAGTACAGCAAGTGCAGGGGCTTGTTGTCTATATGCATTTATAGCACCTGCCAGTTGATACATAAAAAACAAGAAGGGGCTTGTAAGGTAATCCCCTCTTTTGCTGAATCTCTCATGTAGTCTGCTAGAAAGTAAAGCACGAACATTCTACTTTTCCAGCGTCAGTGTTCCGCACCCACTGCGGATCTTCTCTAGGGAGAGGTGGGTTTCCATCTCTGTCAGGGAAAGTACCCACTTACTTCAGATTTTCCACTTTCTTATCTCAGCTTCCTTCCTGTCTCCTAAAATGAAATTTATTTTGGCCACCTCTGAGCAGACTTGTGTGTATATATTTTCAGAGAAATTAGATTTCCCATATGGATTTTAAAATCAGTTTTCAGATGAAGTTCAAAAATATGTAAACTGTTTTGTTGTCAGGCCAGGCAGGAACAGAGTGTATCACTCAGTGAAGAGCACCAAATACTATAAGTGATCTTTAAATGAGATAACTAGTGGATAAGTCAATTAAAATGGCCAATAATGGGAAACAAGTGCCCATCCAAGAGCAATTGTAAGACATTTAACCCAAGGAAGAAAGTTGCATTATACATTTTTATTAAATTGAGGCTAGATTCACACTTATTGTGGTTTGAAATGTGAACCAGTATTTTCTATCTTTGGTTTCCTTGCTGTAAGATCTCTTAATGTGTATACAATGTACTTCATAATATCATATGACTGTTTTAAGTTTTTAACTTACTGTCTCCAAAGTTACAATTTAATTTAAATTGACAAATATCCATTAAACTACTGTGCTCTCTCATAAAACAGTATCTAACCTGCGATTAAGGTAACAAGAGCCTGGGTTTTCTAACACTCCTGGTTCTTTGTCATTTTAACCTTATTTACAATATAACACATCCAATTTTAAGTAGCACTATCATTTAGCACAATGTAAAGTATTAGCTTTCAAAGATGTATGCAAATCCTATTTAAAGCTTAGACCTGCTGCTTCAATAATCTTTGTAATGAGGAAAAAGAAAAAGATTAAGGTCCTAGCAACCCAAAACATATGCCCACTTGAATACTTGCCTAAAGGTGAATAAAAAATTATATCAGTAACACTTGAAATCATTTGAATCTCTGTAAACATAGGTCTTAGACGAAAAGAGATAAAGAATTTCAATGACTCCAAGGTGCTTAGGAAGACAGCAGAGAAGAACTCTGCTTTCTGAACGGGGTCTTCATAGGTATAGTGAGGACAATACAAGGACCAACATAACAATGCTGAATAAAAAGAGGAGAAATATTAAAATTCTCTTGTGAATGATTACATTACATCATCATGGGAGCAGCCACAGGTCTACAGACTCTCCATCTCCCTCCCTCCCTCTCCCTCCCTCCCTCCCTCCCTCCCTCCCTCCCTCCCTCTCTCTCTCTCTCTCTCTCTCTCTCTCTCTCTCTCTCTCTCTCTCCCTTCCTTTCTTTTTTTTATATGAGAGGGTGGGAGGGAGGGAGGTTGGGCTGAAGGGTGGAAGGGAGGGATACAGAGAGAGACAGACAGAAAACCTCCTCCTGGAACTGAAGCTAAGTCAGCTGTGAGCTGCCAGTGTAGGTGCTGGGCACCAAACTCTGTTATTCTGGAAGAGCAATACATGAACTGAATCACTGAATCGTCTTTCCAACCCCGTACACACACATTAATTCCCTAATACATAGTATGTCTGTATTTTTTCTCTGGGCCACCCCAAAAGATCCAACTTCCTTTCTTGCTGTTTCATTGTTGTGGGAAAAAGGATCTCACATAAACAAAGACATTTTCAAGAATGAGAAAGGTTTATAGAAAGTACTGACATTGTTGTGTACTTCTACCATGTATTCAGTATATTTTAATAATAAGCTACAGTATATAGAACTAATTTGACAAAGTGCCTATGAGGTTTTTAACTTTATCTCATCAAATACCCCAACTTTATAGGATGTTTTAAAAAGGTGTATTTATCTTTATGTGTATGAATGACTTGGCTTCATGTATGTGTTTGTATCACATGTATGCTTGTTACCTGGCCAAGCCAGAAAATACAAATAGATCCCCTGGAACTGAAGTTGTAGGCAGTTGTGAGTCACTATGTGGTTACTGAGAACTGAGCCTCGGTCCTATAGAAGAGCAACCAGTACTCTTAACCATAGAACCATCTCTTTTTTTGCTCACTCTTTTTCAGCACCAGAAGTAAACCCAAACCCTCAAGTATGCTAAGATTGTATGCCATATAATTGAGCTACACTTCCAGCTCCTTTATGTGTTCTTGGAGTCCCTATATTTGACAGGCTGGTTGCAAACTCAAGACTCTCTTACCTCAGCATCCTGAGAGTATGAGACAGGAGGGTGTCTATGGCTGCGCCAGCCTTTATGCCAATTTCCAAAACTAGATGTTAAGTTGTTATAGGCCCTGAAACTAGTAATGACATAGAGACTTATATAAATAACTCAAACTCCCATGTTTGTACTTAAATATATATTCTGTTTGTGTACTAAACTGTAGTTCTTGACAATTAACCATTTAATTTTGAAATTGGAAATGTTGCAATCTGACTCTAAGTACATGATTTACTTCCCATTGATGAGAATGAAGAAGCCCTATTCCCAGAGAATGAAGCCATGGTTGTGATTTTTCATAAAATATATTTTGAGAGCATTTCCATTCATATTCAACTTCTCCCAGATTTCCCTCTCAACTTTATATCTTCTTTTATCATTTCTATAACCTATTGAGTCCAATTAGTGTTTCCTTTATGTGGATGGATGGAGAGTCGCCATACATTGGAACATAGACAATCGACTAGGGGCGCCACATTAGTGAAAAAAAAATTGTCTCTTCCTTTCACAGGAGACACAGACAGCTAACAGTTTCCTAGCTAGGGGTGGAGCTAGGGAACCCCTCCCCCACCCATTCTGGAATTTTTGCACTAGGAAAGCTTTTAAGTTTTGAGGATAAGATGAAATAGTAGCAGGACATTATATTCTGTACAAAAGCTGTTCAAACATATTCAGTGCTATTATTATTAGCAAAGCCTCAGACATGATAAAGCATTAAATGTCACAAATATAACAAAAACTATCTCAAGAGAAATATAACAATGTCTGGAAAAGAAAAACAATTAAAAGAATGTCTCAAGCATTTACTTCCATTTTACCTTTCACACTTTGCACTCAAGAGGACCATGTCATGTGATTCATTCTGTAGAGGCAGTTTGTGCAGTTAGATCGACATGTTCTTCTAGATCCATCCAATACCAAACTCAGATAGGAACAGGAGGAGCCATGTTTGTTTGGAAAGGGGCTGAAGAAATGGCTCAACAGGTAAGAGCACATACTGCTGTTGCAGAAGACTCAAGTTCGCCTCCCACAGCCTATATCCTGCAACTAATGACTGCCTGAAACCCCACCTTTCAGAGGGATCAGATGATTCCACAGGCACATGCATTCACTCACTCGCACATACTCAAGCACATATATATTTTAAAGGAATATAAACATTAAAAATTAAAAATAATTAGAACAATGTTAATCTAACTAGAAAATACCCTCAACTGAACAACAACGAGCTGGAAATATTGGAAAGGAGATTGCCAAATCCAAGGATAATAGTTAGTTTCCATATATAACCAAATGAAGGCACATACTATCTAACTATGTATACTATAAACCCCAAAACACCTAATATCATTACAATTAAAGTATTTATGCTGTTGTTATAGTATTAATCAAGAATTTACTTTTAGAAGCAGTGCAATGGCTTAGTGAGTAAGGGAACTTGCTCTGCAAGTCTTGTGACCTGAGTTAAATTATATATGTATGTATTACATATAATATATATTATATATTATACATACATATATATGTATATTTATATCATATATAGGATATATAGTATATATATGTTTTGGTTGCACTAAAATCCTACCACTTAAATGGTATAATTTCAAAAACAGGAAGAATTGCTCTCACAGTGAGTATTGCATTACACATAGGTTTATTTGGGTAACTCTATAATGACTAATAATCTGCTCACTAATACACATTAAAGAAAATATCTAAGTCGTTATTTAATGCCTCATACGCCAATACACTTGTGCAAACTTCCTAAGAGGACATGTAACTGTGTATACATACAGTAGTGTCTCCATTATCTTCTGGCATTTAGTCAACATTTAACACTCATTTAATGAACTAATAAATGAATGTGCATTACTGTCTGAGTAAGTTTAAACTCATCTTTTCAGAAGCAAGCATAGATTAATGCCCAGGGAGGTAAACTGAAATAATTTTTTAACTTCTCGGTCTCTCACGCTATTAAATAATTATAATCCATAAGCTAGAAACCTAGGACAATAGAAACTCTCAGGAGTCTAAGAGACTCCTCTCAATGAATATATGAAACCTGAACCAGCCATCTCCTATAATATAACCAGAAAAGACCTCCAATGGAGCGATTAGGATACGAACCCAGCTACAAAACCATAGATCCGCAATTTTCCTGCCTACAAGACATACAGGGGTAAAAGATAAAGGAGAGTTTGAGGAAGGGGTCAACCAATGATTGGCCCAGCTTGAGACCCATGTCATAAGACAGAGCCCACCCCTGACACTATTAATGATATCTGCTACACTTGCAGACAGAAGCCTAGTACAAATGTCATCAGAGAGTCTTCACTCTGCAACTGATGAGCACTGATGCAGAAACCTACAGCCAAACATTAAGTGGAACTTGGGGAATTCTGTAGAAGAGGGGGAGGAAGGACTGAAAGAGGCAGAGAGGTCAAGGACACCATAAGAAAAACCTACAGAACCAACAACCTGGGTACATAGGGACTCATAGAGACTGAACTGCCAACCAGAGAACATGAAGGGGAGGGACCTAGCACCTCTGCATATAGGTAACAGTTGTACAGCTGAATCTTTGTCTGGGACTCCTAATGTGTGAACAGAGCATAGTCTCTGACTGTGTTGCCTGCCTTTGGATCCCTTTCCTCTAACTGGGCTGCCTTCTCTAGACTCAACAGAAGACAATGCACCTAACCTTACCGTACTTTGATATGCAAAGGCTGGCTGCTATCCATTGGAGACTTCCATTCTTCTGAGGAGTTAGGGGGAGGTGAGATGGAGAGGCTGGGAGGAGAGGAGAATGTAAATAAAAATTCTAAATTAGCAAAAATTTCAGAAAAATACAGTAAAATTATTTTACTTATTGGCTATTGTTGGTCAACATGATAGAAGCCATGTAATGATTAACGTTTTTCTGCCCTCGTGTGAAAAGCAGGCTTCAAACTAAAAGGGCAGATAAACTTTGATATAGCATCCACACTGATATGTTGTATAAAGTCTTTCCCACTACCAATAAATTCTGCATGAAGTTAAAATATAATCATAGGCCACTGTTGCACAAAGAACTAGCCTCATGATTTCTCATTTCTAAATATGTTACATTATTGGAAAAAACATTTTGTAGTGTTTTTATTTAGAGGTATTGTTATTGTTTATCCAGAGAACCAACAAAGTGGCATTCTACATGTTTAAAAAGTTGGCACTTGTTCTCTGACTCTGAAGTCCTCAGATAACTGCAATGGACCCTTTACCTTAGTATTAATTTAGATTACATAAGAGATAATCAATGTGTATTAATTTCAAAGACCAGAGTCCTTGAAAAAATCAATACAAATATCATTTTCAATACCATTTAATTTACATGATTTGCTTCCCCCTTCACCACCACGACCCCCTGTTTCCTGTAGCTGTATTTTTGTTTTGTTCAACTGTTTGGGCACTGTGTATTGTCTTAAGCAGATGTGACTAGGTATGTGCTGGGGAACACTTTTTAATTTAACTAAGAATTTTAAATGAACTTACTCTAGAATGATCTGCCCATTATAAGCAAACTTTTAAATCATGACACTGAATGAAAGAAAAATTACCTAAAGTATCAGTTACATTTAAAATGATGGAATCAATAACAATATTTTCTCCACGGTTCCTCCTCTCTGATAAGCAAGAGTCTTTGCTTAAAAGCCACATTAAAATTTAATCACAATCTGTGTGCTTTAGCAATTGCTAATTTCTGGACAGCTGTCTTCTGCTTTGTTTAAGTTTTACATTCCTTCTATTTAAGTTATGCCTTTTAATAGCTGGATTAAGTACATGTAAAAACTGTATTATTAGAGTCTGATTATGTTTATAACCTTCCAATAGTGCTTGTGGTTTTATATTACTTTATAGTAATGGTCCACCAAAATAAAGACTTCCTGGGGTTCAAACAACTGGAAATATGTGCTGGTTTTGTAGTTCTGTTTTGACATCATTTTCCTTCATATTTCTTGTGGTAAGGCCATATTTGTGGAAGCCATAGTCAAATATGAAGCTGCTAGCTAGATTGTCTTCCATAAGCATCTTTACCCGAGGATCTGGCATTTTTGTCTGGAACACATTCAATAATGAAAATACATATTGAGTGGTTCACAAAATAGTTCCTAAAGGAGTTTACTGACATATTTAAAAAGTATTAATTAGCTTCAAGAACCATCTCAGATACAGAAACCAAATGTATATGACCTTCATATTAAAGAGGTTAGATGGTCACTAAGTATCAGTAGTATGTCACTCAGAGAAGATTGTATCACACCAGTTTAGCAATTGTTGCTGTTCCAACCTCCTCCCTTTGTGTGTCTCATAAGAGAGTAAAGAAAGGCTATCTTTCAAAGTGCTTCCTCAGATTACACTTCTCCTCTAATCACCTAACATCACTACCCAGGATGGGAACTGATAATATCATATTTATGATAGTATGACTATTGAAAAAGATCAATGTGCTCAATGATAGGCTAGCATTTAGGTTCTGAAGGATAAAATAGCTGATATAGTGGTCATATTACATTGCCTTGTGGTAAAATATTTTTATTGTATTGTTTTAATGTACTCAGCCAAATCAATAAGCTTAACTGTATTTGTCAGCATTCAGACCAGTGAAATTTATGCCTATTCAGTGGCATAATATATGTGATGGTATTTATTTTTATCATTGCGTCGGATACTAATTAATTAAATACTTCTGCTAAAACTATTAAAAAGTAATAATTAGATAAACACATTGCAAAAACATAATTTGAAGAAAGCAGATTGAAGTGGCTTGGGAATATAAGTAGCCATATAGTATGTCAATTAAGAGAAAAGCTGAAATATTCAAATATGTCCACAATATGTCCAAATATGTCTGCAATATGTCCAAATATATGCACAATATTGCAAAATTTAAAGTGGTGCATATTTTAACATATATAGAAGGTAGAACACGGACCTTTATGAGGGTTACCCGAAAATTTAAAAATTATTAGTAAGGGCAATTTGAAGATGTAATTTATATGAAATTTAATCAAGTCAAAACATGTTCTTTTGATAATATAATTTTAGATATGTGTAAATTATATAAAACAGGTAAGTTATTCAACTATAAGTGACACTTGATTCCTGTAAATAAGATTGCTTTTTGTGAGGAAGAAGGTATTAGAATAAGCATGTCTTGCAATGATGTGGCAAAGCCATGTGCAAAATATGTCACATCTTAGGCATGAATAATATGTCATAAAGAAATGTAAGATGCACACTATAAAGCACGCAGCAAATTTAGTGTCACTTATCTTGAAACACAGTGACCAACATCAACACTGTTTCCTCCTGCTGGTTTCCTCCTTTTCTTTGGTGTTCTATATTCCAAGCTGTTAGTTTTAAATGGTCCCGAATTAAAACTGCTTATTGTAAAATAAACCTAGAAAAAAATAAAAATTACAAATTCTTCCATAGAATTCATCTGAAATAAAACCATTTTAGCATATGTCTCAAAGCCCCCACCCCCGTAATTTTTCCAAGCTCTTTCCTAACGTTGGATTTTGACACTATTCTCCGTTTTTTTTTCCCCACACTACAGCATGACTTCTCCTGTTATTAACCTCTGTGGTTTGAAAGGGATTTCTTATTTTGCTGCCCCTAACATATTAGATTAAAAAGGAAAGGTGAACATTTTAGCATTATATAAAATCTTAAAGTGACAAAGAGTTAAGCTAAGAATTTCAGATGAATATACTAGCAGTTTGCCATTCTGACAGCAAAAGCCAAGCTAGTGCTTTAAAAAAATGCAAGTTTGAAAAATGCAAATAGTGTTATCCAAATATGCAGCCATATGTCCATAATACACACATTTTGGGGAATTTTTTATAAAGATTTCTATCACAGAATTATATCTCAAAATGGTAGAAGTCTTGTTTTTTATATTGTGTTACCAAGAACATGATATGATGTTGGAATTTTATTTCACAATCTTCTATATATATATGACGGGAAATACAGCATTTTTAGGTTTTCACTGAAATTTGGCTCTAAGTACTAATATTTCATTTTGAGTCGATTCTCTACTTCATTTATAATACAGTTAGCAATATTGTCCAAAATATCCAGATTTTAGTCATGATTTTTTTTTTTTATTCCGACAACCGAAGTTTAAAACAGCCTCTTCAAACAAATTAACAGTTCTTGGATCTAAATGTGTATTACTAAGGAAAAATATAATTAGTGTGATTACCGATAAGCTGTGAAATTTGGGTAACCTTTAAGAAGCTCCTGCACTGTTGATCACAGCATCCAGGACAATAGCAAGGGGAAGCCCAATGCAAATGGTGAAACTTCCAACAGGAAAATATCAATTAATCTTTCTCAATAGAGTTGAAGTATGTGTAATCCCCTCGTTAAATAGCTTGGACCTTTCTTAGAGTAAACAAAGAATGGATAGTGAGTGAACCAGCCTCACTTGTTTACATGGGGAATCTTCAAGAGGCTTAGGGATAACCTCTCAAGACAGAGGGCTGCTTTGCCACTAGTCACTAATTACCCTCCCTTAAAACTATTTGTGTAATACAAAGACTGTTTTATTCAGACTTAACCTAAGAATAGCACATAACAAGACAACATTTTGTTCTTAAGCAAATACATTAAAGCATGTTAAAAATCTATGAGATCCTCACAAGCACCTACAAGTAAACCAAAAATCAATTTCTAGTATTTTTGGTGAAATCTTTATTTTCTAAGAACTATTTCTATTACAAGGAACAATGCATGGCAACTGTTAAAGATGGATCTAACAACGGACTTATTTCAGCATCTTTAGATCTCCAGTTGCTGGGTTGGAAGGAAGAAAAGAGGACTGGAATTAACATGTGTTGTGTCATCTGCCAACTAGTTTGCCCTTGATATTGAAGCAATATGAAAGCAAATGCATTCTTCAGTCTACTTGTCAAAATGCTAGAATAATTTAGTAGTGGCTTGATACACTCAAATGTCTGTATGATGTTAGTTAGCATCTGAAATCATTAATCACCAATTAAAAACATTTTCTTTTGAGTACCAGGTATATGACTACAGGAAAAGGAGGGTAATTTTACAATGACATGTGACTAGGGTCCACATTTCTTACTCTCCTATTAAAATCTTGGTATTTTAGTAAGCTTTCCTGTGACTGAATAGATATTAATATTAATAAATATGTAAATTAACTTTGATATTAACAAAGTTAATAAGGGTAGATAATAATAAGGTTGATGGCAGTAGATGTACTGTGGGCAAAAGCACTGATGTTCTTGAAATCCTATTTACATAAGAAGTTAGGAATACTATACTATACCTATCCACATGTAAACTAATAAAGACGTGATCAAAATTTTGAGTAAGATACAAGAAAATGAAATTCTTACATAATTCTTTGTCTACACAAACATATCCCTGTAACTCATTTTCAACAATTCCCACGCATGGTACTACTGCCATACTTTCTCTAGTTTTTTTTTTCCTCTGTGGATTAAAACATGAAAACTTTTTATGTTCAGCACACAGAGAAACAATATCTTCACATCTATTATCTGTGACTGCTATTTCTTTAATTGTCAAAACATCATCATCTATTTTGAAGTCAAAATTTAAGATTTCATATAGTAAGTGATAAAGTCTAGACAATTTACACATTTTCTATTCTTAGACATATATAATATTCTTTTGGATAAAACTTGAATAAATTGAGAAAATTGAGTTCCATCTTTAGCTTTATCAATTACACTTGTTATTTTAGAAATATATTGGGAACCACATTGGATTTAAATGTTAGAAATTTGTTTCCATTTCCATATAAATGCTTTATCTGCCACATACAAGTTAGAAAGACGACTTAGAGAAAACCAGACCTAGATAATGATATGATAGTAGGCAACTTGCATAGTCACCGCTACCTGAGGCATAATGTAGAGAGGCTTTTAATAAAACATCCCAATGAACAATTTAAATTCTGAGAATCCATGGGTAGGCTAGAATATCATTTATTAATGTATTAAGATTGGTAGGACACACTATCACTTATTCTTATTTATCTGAATGTGTACCAATATTTTGTTTATATTTTGCTGATAGAAATGTTGTCTTGTTCTGACAAAACTGGGAAATAACATACATTTATATATGTGAGTTTACATACAAATGTAGCTGCCATTTATCATTGATAATGACACTGGAGGAAAAAAGGATTTTAATTTTAATAAAATATCCAGAATAATCTAGTTGTGTGATTTATAGCTAAAAAGAGAATGAATTTTCTGTAGAAATGCAAAAGCCCATTATATGCAGGAAATCTTAGTCAAAGTTTACTTTTGTTTGCTCTGTGTGGTTGATGAAATTCTACAGCATCTAAATACAAAAGACATAATACTTATTAAAACCACACACAAAATATTCCTCTGCTCTTATGCTTGTTTATTTTTCCAAGTCTCTGTTTGTTAGAGGTTGTCTATTATTGGAAAATTAATTTAGAGATACATTTACACCTACACAGCTACCCATTTGCTTTCAGATAGTGTGGAATAGCTTACTGTTGGTTAAGTGAGAGTTGTGTTGGCCAATTAGCATACACTTGAATTTAACTGATTTGCATATTTCTATATCTACTCTCAAAAGATGCTTTCAATATCATTCAAACTTTATTTTAGTCAGATTTTATGTTATTGCAATGATTATAGCTGATAAACACCATTACATGTAAATATAAAGGTCACTCACATTCTCCATTTAATTTTAAGAATATCTCTGACTTTAACATGCAGTAAACATCAAACCCTTACCCAGATCTAGCCAATGGACAGCACATTCTCCACAGTTGAGTGGAAAATGGGGTCTGACTTTCACACGAACTCTGGTGCCTCATATCTGACCATGTCCCCTGAATGGGGAAACCTGGTGGCACTCAGGGGAAGGATAGCAGGTTACCAAGAAGAGACTTGATACCCTATGAGCATATACAGGGGGAGCAGGTCCCCCTCAGTCACAGTCATAGTAGAGGGGAGTAAGAGGAAAATGGGAGGGAGGGAGGAATGGGAGGATACAAGGGATGGGATAACAACTGAGATGTAATATGAAAAAATTAATAAAATATATTTAAAAACAAAAAAAACCAACCAAACAAAAAACAGTTGCTTTTCCTATCAGTTTCTTAGTAATATTCCTGCAGTTATTACTACAATATAGAATAAGTATTCCGCATACTATACTATACAATGAAAAACACTTTAGTTTTAAACGCAAATATTTGGCTTTTCTAGGTTTAAATGTTTCAAATATTGTTAGTATGACCTTAAAGCATATCTAGAATTTTATCATTTTTCTAATTTATATTATTTGTGATGTAAAACACAGACTCTGTATTTGTAGAACTTTGATACTTGCCAAATATGTATTCCCTTCCTGACACTTTTAAATGTAACAAAGGTAATATTTTATACTATAATAATACTATATAATATAAATCAAGAAATATATTCTGTATTCTAATACCTCACACTCATATTTCTCAGAGTAAGTAAACATTTTATTTATCATTTTTAATTGGATAGATGCTACTGAAAAAAAAGAGAGAATTAGACCATAAGACCATGTACTTTGAAACTGACAACCACAATTTCAAAATAAGTTAAAACAGTGGAAATAGCAGAAAATACTCACTGATTTGAATACAGTTTGTATGTTTTGGTCACCACACTCACCAAATATATCAACAGATCAACAGATGAGAACCTCCTATCAGCACTAGCCAACTGAGCTGGTAAGGAGTAAAGAGAGAAGATGAAGGTTTGTCTGCACATAGAAACATGCTCAGTAATTAAATTACCTAAGGAACATCACAAGAAGTGGAAAATTGGTGCTCTGAGCCTACAACATCAATCCCAGAGATATTTCTGGAAAAATCTGAAAGGTGAGACTGTAGATTCACGGTGTAAAGCTTGGATAGAATAACTATTAAGGCATTTAGTTGAGGAGTCGATTCAAAAGTCTATTTTTTGTTCTATCATCCCTACATATTTCTATATTCCCCCTTCTTTCTTTACAACCCTTAACTCCAAACCTAAGAAAAAAAGGTAAAGGAAAAGAGGGACATTCCTGAGTCTGACTTTGTTTTCTCTCTGAATAAGACCAATAATAACTTATAATCAACCTCCAAAGAAAATAAATATCTATAGCCCAAGAAAGAAGCCAAAGTTCTACCCAACTCTGCTTAAGGGAAATAGGGTATCATTCTCTTACGGTTTCTTCTGGTTGATTTGGGTAAATAATATCTTTGAAGGAGCCCAAATATTGTTGGGGAAAATGGTTAACTAAGGTAGGAAAAGCATTTGTGGTTCAGTTTCTAAATGTTGAGAAGTTCCAGGCTTAATTAAAATCGTGGGTGGGACAGTCTGAATTGCTGGACTACTTGGGATAGGAAGCTTTTTTCTAAGCTGTCCTGGGAGCTGTTCTGTTCTGATGATGGACCACAACTGAAGAACTTGGTCCTGGAACACAATGGATGCAGGATATCAGTGTCCAGCATGCTGACAGGAATGAATCCTGTCAGGTCTGATTTAGCATCAGTGCCCAGTTCTTTTGTTCTGAAAATATAAACTTTCTCACAAGCCTTAATTCTTACTCACAAGGTTATAGAATTTTGTATATTGGTGCAAAATAAGTTTAATTTTGGTACGTTGATATAGAATTCAAATTTAATATTATTCTTCACATACATTATATATATTTCTACTCTAATATGAAATATTGTACTCATACAACTCAATTGTTATACAAAGCCTACTTGCAATACCTTGAAAGAGCTATTGTAGGCTGCTTAGGATAATTATGTAATTGTTAGTTGATCAAATCATGGTTACATCATTACTAGTCTATTTTTATCACACGAATATACATTCTAGGTATGTAGGTATGATAGATATGATTCTACAGTTAGATAGGGTCTTCAAAAATCTCAGAGACCTACAGAATATGGCATTTAAAGATTTTTTTATTATTCAAAAGATTCTTTGATAATAAGACATGTTAACTCCTAGCAACAGCCAGCCCACTTCAAAGAAGATGATGAGCATCAAAGAGCCTCCTTATGGAGATGGCCTTAAATGTGGCAAACAAGCCACTGGGAAAAATGTTCCTGTTTCTGCCACAGACAAAATTCTGCCTAAAAATGGACACGCTTGGATTCAGGCAAAGTTGATAGCCGGATTCTGCCAAAAAAGGGTAAGCAAGTCCTCAATAGTTCCTGCTTCACAAATATATCCACCAGATATTTTGGGCCATAAGGCTGAAGATGATGCTCCAACAACATAGGGTTTTGGGTGATTGTTCAGGCAGCAAACTGTCTCTGTCATCTTCTCATTTTGCAAGGTGCTGACCAGCACTCCATATATACTTAGGTATTTTTATTCCTTCTCAAGTCTCTGATGGGGTTGAAGACCAGATATTTTGGTTTTACAATTAAACTTAATTGTTTTGTGCTTAGAATGTCTTTAAGTCTAGATAGATGTTTTAAGTTGATAGAGATGAGATATGATAGATATTGATTTACATTCAAAATTTTAGATGCACCAGGCAAGATTTTTTTTTCAAGGTTGCTAAATATAAATGGCCAAAACACTATGAAAGTAACATTTATATAATTCCTGATTGTTTTGTAGTTATTGCTGTAGGTACTTTATTGTATATATATGTAATAACATAAATGTATATGTAAACAAATAAAAATAATAATAAATAAACAGCAAAAAAATAAAAAGCTTGTATAGAACCCTGTTAAGCCAAATTGCAAATAAGCTTCCTTGTGCTGGTTCTTTGCAGCTTGGCTCTTTCGACAGGAGGGAAGAATGTATCATCCTCTTTCTGTATCCATTGCTGTCAGAGAACAGGGATGAAACACCTTGAGGGAGCAGAGAGAAAGTTATAGATGAGTCACCAATTGCAATCTGATCAGTGATTTCATCAAAACTTTCTGTGACTCAACAATAATTTATTTTTCTCCACTGAATACCACGGTAAAGCCAATGTCTTAGTCACTCAATCAAAAGGGAATTGTAGTTGAGCTCGTTTGTAAAAATGTGTCAAAAAATTTGTTGGGTAAAAAATGGTGAGTTATTTTAACTTGATTTATGTTGATACCTAACAAGACCAAAAAAAGAAACCTGATGAACGATGTCCACATAGATGCACCATTTCTATTTCTAGGTTTGTCCTGTTTTCTTCATCTGTGCTTTATTTTGTGATTGTATAGACTGAGTTGGTCTAAGCTCTCCATCCTTCTGCCTCATTTTCCCAAGTATTAGGATGCAGGCAAATGTCACCATGCCTGACTTGTAATATGTGGAAAACTAAAAATCTTAACTTCTATTCTGATGTGAGGGGAAAAAGTATTCTGTATTTTATATAATTCTGTAAAATTCAAAAATATATTATCAGTCCCAGTGAATTTTTTAGTTTTTCCTTATTAATATTATGATTTGCAAATATAAAAAATAAAATAGCAGGGTGTGTAGGTGCACCCTACAGAAGCCATTTCCTCAGTATTTTATAATGTTCACCTTCATGTTGTAAACAAGAAGTCTACTTGTTACATGTGTTACTGAATACTATATACCATCCATCACTTCCTTTTTTTAAACAACAAAATAATTTTATTGTTGGGGTCTCACAACATGAGGCATTGCATTAAAGGAAGGTTAGGAAGTTTGAGAACCTCTGGTTTATAGGGAAGTTTACAGTAAAATTTACTACATTTTTTCTTTTATTTTCCTTTTAATGAACATTATAATCTACAAACTTTGGTGCTATACTACACAAAATGATCTATGTGTCTATCTATATACAAATAATTTTATTTGTATGTGAGATGAGGGGATTACCTTTATTTTAAGGGAATATGCAAAACTTTATCAGAGTTATATGCATTATATGGTTTTTCCATGACCAGATCTTACCTATACACAAAGATGTCTTTAAAAAACAATTTTAATAAAGAACAAAATAAAATGAGAAGTGGATATACCTCACATAGTCTACATACCTTTGTAACCAAAAAGTAATAATCATGACATTGTAGGTAAAATAGTTACATGGAATATAAAAATATCGTATCTTTCCCTGAATTTAAACTTATAGAAAATATGTACCAGATGCTGTTATATTTGACTGATATGTGCCAGTGTTATTTTTCTGTGCATTTGGTGGCTGTGACTTGAAATTCATTTCTTAAAGGATAAAGCCTGAAGACTACTCTATCAGATGGTCATGGTTCAGCACAGTTTTGGTCTATCAAAGGACTCAGAATCATTATCCAGGGCATTAGATTGCTGGGACATACTCAGCATGTAGCCAAAGACCCTAGATCTTTAGAGAGTTGTTTTTAAATATCCAGTGCTATTTGAAGGAAGTTTGGTGAATAAAGCTGTGGGATCTGCCACTGCACCGAAAGATTTTCTTCAAAGTTCAGAGAACAGAATCATTTTGACCTTTGTCACCGAGCAGGAAATGAAGAGTAGCACCATGTGCTTTGTTCATCCTTTCCTCGTCCTTGGCTCTCAGTTGTTGACCTTTCTGTCTTCTTCTATACAGGATAAATGACCTTATTTTATCTCCCTAATCCTTTCATAGAATCACTGAACCTAACTCTTGGGGTTAATTGTCTGATCCTCTTTGGCCATCTTCCTATACAAACTCTCTGTGCTGTTAGAATTTTCAGCTCCTTGTCTACTGCTTGCCCCTTAGTGTGGCTTTACTTAAACAAACATCAGCCAAACAAAGGGCGCAATCTTTTAGATTGATATGGATAGATAGATAGATAGATAGATAGATAGATAGATAGGTGATAGATAATAGATGATAAGTAGAGAGATGATATATAGGTTAGATAGAAAATAGATAGATAGGTGATAGATAATAGATAAGTAGACAGACAGATGGACAGACAGATAGATAGATGACAGATAGGTAGAAAGATAATTGATATATTGATAGAAAGACAGACAGGCAGGCAGACAGACAGATAGGTAATATATAGATATTAAGTGCATATATTTCAGAGAGAAATAGCCTCAATTTTTAACTCAAAATTAGATTTGCCATCTCCTTTGGAAAAAAACTTTGAAATATTCTGTCCAAAGCTGAGTGGTTATTTTTAACTGAGAACTTAAGTTTTCATTTTATTATCAAGCAGACTATTGTAAAGTACACCAATATAGATAAAGCCGAACAAATTCATATATTATATGGACAATATGAAAAGGTTAGTGTTTATATCAACTTAAAGTAAAATACTATTTACTATATACGTATTTGTTTTGATAAATAAAGGTTTTATTTTACCTAAGGAGTACACAATTTACTAGACTTCCATTAATGGGCCAAAGAATTTTAATATTGTTCAACACCACTAAGTAAACTATATATTTTTGTGTATATACATATATGCATATACAAATACATATACATGTGTATATGAAGGCAAAAATTGATGTCACCGTCTTCTTATATTACTTTCCACTTCAAATTTTGTGTCAGAGGCTCTCATAATCTTTCATTTATAGATTTGTTAGATTGCAGGCAGGAAAGTTGCAAGGATCCTCCTGCCTACCTCTCTGAGACTTCATATTACAAGTATGTGTGCCACACCAGGCTTCTTACATAGGTGCAAGAGATTAAATTCAGGTCCACCTTCTGGCATGGTGATCACTTTATTCACTGAACTGTCTCCCCAGTGCTATCCTAATTATTTTAGATACCATAAACATGTAAAAAATGAATACTTTGTAAATTAATAGAGTAACCTTGATGATTTTCAGCCAAAGTAGAGAGTAAATATTTACTTGAGTGTAAAATCTTACCCTGATCATCACTATTACAAGTTGTTTTAGTTAGGTTACGATTCCTGGGATAAAGCATCGCTAACAAAGTAACTTGGGGAGAAAAGGGTTTGTTAGACTTACACTTCCATATCATTGTTTAATCATCAAAGAAAATTAGGACAGGAAATCAAAATTGGGCAGGAAGTAAGAGGCTGGAGATAATGCAGAGGCCATGGAGGAGACCTGTTTACTACCTTGGCCTTAATGGCTTGTTCAGTTTGCTATTTTATTTATCCCAGAACAACCATCCTAGGGATGCCGCCACCCGCAATGGCAGTGCTTTCTCCCATAATCACCAATTTAAACAATGCTCTATAGACTTGCTGACTGCCTGATCTTATAGAGGCATTTTGTTTGTTTGTTTTCCCATTTATTCACTTATGTATGTATTTACTTACTAACTAACTTACTTTACATTCTGGTCACAGCCCTCTTCCTTCCTCTCCTCCCAGTCCTACCCTCATAACTCTCTCCTCCTCTTCCCTACTCCCTTTCTCCTCATGGGACCCCCATGGTCCCAAGCCACACCAGCACATTAATTTGCAGCAGGACTAAGCACAGCTTCTCGCACTGAGGCCAGACAAGGCAGGCCAGCAGGTGAAAGGGATCCAAACGCAGGCAACAGAGTCAGAGACAACTCCTGCTCCAATTGTCAGGGGACTCACATGATGAACAAGCTGCACATCTGTTACATGTGTATAACAGGTCTAAGTCCAAACCATGCATGTTCTTTTGTTGGCGGTTCAGTCACAGGAAGCCCCCATGGGCCCAAGTTAGTTTACTCTGTAGGTCTCGTTATGGTGTCATTGACCCCTCTGGCTCCCTCCATCCATATCCTAGACAGGCTTTATAGACCAGCTGGCCTCTAACTCATAGAGATCCCCCTACCTCTACTTCTCTGAGTGCTGGGACTACATGCATGCTCCACCGGGCCTGGCTAAGGACCTTTTTCTTATAGTTGTACTTAACAGTTGGAATTAGGTTCATCTTTCACTAGACACCACAATGGAGGTAGCAGGGAAGCTGCTTCCAAGAAGGGAATATTTTTTTTTTTATATTTTTTTATTTTTTAAATTTTTTAAAATTTATTCTTGTTACATCTCAATGGTTATCCCATCCCTTGTATCCTCCCATTCTTCCCTCCCTCCCATTTTCCCCTTATTCCCCTCCCCTATGACTGTTCCTCAGAGGGATTACCTCCCCCTGTATATACTCATAGGGTATCAAGTCTCTTCTTGGTAACCTGTTGTCCTTCCTCTGAGTGCCACCAGGTCTCCCACTCCAGGGGACATGGTCAAATGTGAGGCACCAGAGAAGGTGAGAAAGTCATATCCCACTCTCCACTCAAGTGTGGAGAATGTTCTGACCATTGGCTAGATCTGTGTAGGGGTTTAAAGTTTACCACCTGTATTGTCCTTGGCTGGTGCCTTAGTGTGAGTGGGACCCCTGGGCCCAAATCTGCCTATCATAATGTTCTACTTGTAGGTTTCTAGGACCCTCTGGATCCTTCTACTTTGCTTTTCTCCCCTACTTCTTTCCTCTAGAGTCCCAGTAGGATGTCCTCCCCTCTGTCCTAGTTTCCTGGTAAGTGAAGGCTTTTGTGGGACATGCCCCTTGGGCCTGTATGCAGATATAAGTGAGTATATACCATTTGAGTCTTTCTGCTTCTGGGTTAACTCACTCATTATGATCATTTCTAGCTCAATCCATTTATCCACAAATTTCTGGAATTCCTTGTTTTTAATAGCTGAGTAGTATTCCATAGTGTATATGTACCACAGTTTCTTTATCCATCCAAGAAGGGAATATTGTAGATGAATATGACTATGAAGCTATGGCTATTCATAGGTCACAAAGTAGTTATACAATTCAATGATTTCAGAAAATATTTGGGTGAAATAGTTTATATCAAATAGAGTGTTTTTAAAGTTTTAAATGTTATTTTATTTCTGTATGAGTGTTTTGTGTCACTATGTACCACATTCTCACCTGGTGCTTATCAGAGCAGGAGGAGAGACTTGGGTCCCCTAGAACTGAAATTACAAATGGTTATGACCTGGGAATCAAAGTATAGTCCATTAGGAAGAGCAGCAAATTGTCTTAACCTATGAGCTATCTTTCCAGCCCCCGAAGTTAATGTTTTAATGCCAGCCTTAAGAAAGAAAAAGCAGCATGAAAATTGATGAATCTAATAAGTTGCATTCTCAAAAATGACAAAGATAATAGAGACATAATAAAGATTTCCTATACTTAAAATGACTATTTACTTACATAAACTCAACATCTGTGTCTTAAAACACAATATATGTATAGTGTTGTTTCAAAATGAAGAATAGAAGAAAAAATTGCCACACAGTTAAAATTCCTAAATTGGATAATAATTATATATGGTGACATACATTTAAGCTGATAAATTCCAAATTTGTTTTTTTTTAATCTGAAGTTTGAATATAAAACTGCATCTTAGTCTATGTCAACTTATGAAAAGTGATCATTAGTAGTAAAGCTCTTGGTCGATAACAGAAAATGTAATAACAATAACATCACTATGGTATTTCTATTGTACATCTTTCATTGAGAAAATGCAAGGTTACCAATCTGGAGTCATTACTATATTCATATGTGCTAGCCCCAATTTGCTTCTGAGTTAACTCAAAGCATAAGCAGAGCATCCATATCCTGTTGTCTTGTCAACAAACATGGATGGAAGCCTCAGAAGATTAGTGAGTGCATGTGACTTTAAATGAGAATAGGCTAGCCAGAGAACTAACATCACTTTACATCAAGAAATGAGTAAAATGCTTTCTTTATACTTTGGCATGAAGACATTAAGAAGATTGTCAATCAGAATATTAATATCTTGAAATGTTAAGGGTTATTTTAGGCCCTTTAAATCAAATTTTTACCAAGTACCAATTTTTTATGGATCTGTTGTGCTATCCTTTTGTATTAATATCCCTGATAGATGGTCAATTTTGAATTTTGATAAATAACTTCTCTTGTCTTTACCACAATCATTTGGAGCCATATTTTGTATTGTAAAATACTGTTGCATAACTGTAAATTTCTGCTTGTTCATCAGGAGATAAAAACATGCAACTACCAAACTGTTGTTAAAATCACTAGATAAGTGAATGTGACAGGATAAAGTAGATAGGGTATCTGACTAACAGAGAACGTGGAGAGAAGCCTCACAGATTAAATGTTATGGCAGAAACAGAAAGTTGTGCAGTTATTTTTAAATTATTATTTGAATTACATACAGAAAAGGTGAACAGAAAAACAAGAGGCCTATATATAAAGCGATGCTTCTGCTACAATGAGGAGTAACTTTTAAACATGCAGTCAGGGTATTATGGAATGCTACGACACACAGGGAGGATCAAGTCAAAATATCAATAATATGTTTGGCACCTAGAATAAAACAGAATGAGTATACTAGTGGAAAAAAGAATTTTTCCCCCACAATAACTCACTTGTTATAATTATGTAGCATTTGTAAAATTATTCATTATTTCAAAATGAGAAAAGATAAATAATATTGAATGTGTCAATGCTCATGATGGAAAATTTGGTTTTCTACCTCAAGTAGCTTTCCCTGGATCATGGCTGAGCTCTCATTCGCAGTCCTAAGGTCTCAGATATGCAGCATGCAGCAAAGGCATGTCAAATAGTATTTGCATTAACATGCTCCTTATGAAATGAATTTGAAAGAGTTTCTGAGTTATCCTGGAAAAAAAAGCAGCCTCCCACAGCTGGTTCCTCTATTTTTGGCTACTCCTATCCCTGTTTTCATGGCAGCTGAGAAATATTAATGTGAGAAAAGTATCTTTATTTTAGTCTTTGAAAAATAACTCAAAAGAAAACCCTGTAACGTAGCAGTATAGGGTAAGAATTGAGATCACACTGTGGAAGAACATTATTGAACCAACCTTTAGAAAAGAGAATGCCACATAAGAGGATATTTTCTACTTACACACAACTTCCCAAAGCATATGCTGTTTATATATAATGATTAGCAAACATATTTTTAAAAGGTAAAGTCTCCCTCAGGAATAATTATATAAAATAAACATGTGATCAATCACATACATAAAAAAGGCACTATGGAGAATTTTACTTTAATCTATCATATTTTAACAGAAACAAATAATTAACAGATCTATTTAAAAATAAGAAAAACATGTAGTTTTTTTCTCCTGAACTTTCTTTGGAACCATCCATACACAGAGAGCAAAATAATTAATGCCTTTAAAAAAAGGGGAATGGGTTTACCACCTATCGATATTTTATTCAGCAAGCTGGAAAGAAAACCACACACACAAGCAAGCAAGCAAACAAACAAACAAACAAAGGAATCAACTCCTGTGAAAGATCTGAGCCACACCAAAGAGTAACAGCAAGTTACTTGCATTTTATTGACTCAGTCAGATCATATGGCGAGTCATTTCCAGACCTATCGATAAACTCATTGATTCTTCTCATTCTTGTAGTCACTGGACTACAGAGAAAAGGATCAGTAGCCATTTGACCTTCATTGTGTATTAAACAAACACCAGATGGCAAGGATTCATTCAGGAAATCCATTCTTTCTTCTTCATAGTTGTGTTCACACTGTTGCTTCCCACTGAGTCTTTATCTCTATTTGTCATGGTGCCAGAACTGCCTGCATAGCACCTTTCATGCATCACAGCTTTCAAATCTTGTCCCATTAGTTTCATTTTGTTTCCATCATAAATAATCTCCCACTTTCTCATACACTCTTTCATTATCTAATAATGGGCAGGGTCACCATACAAAGGAGCCAAGTATTAAAGGGTTAGTGAGTACAGTTTGTCCACTTGGTTTCTGTCCAGTGTGTGAACTATTTATTAAATGGACAAATTTACACAGCTTTAAAAAGAGGAGAATTAAAGAATACAGACATCCTTATCCTACTAACAAGTTGGCTGGAACACTAGACATAGAAAAATGAGAACATTTGAATCTCCAATTGGAAACTTGAAGCACCATTCCTCATGAGCATGGATATAATTCAGCCTAATTATTTCTAGAAACACACAAAAGCAAATACCCTATCCTCTGAAAAATTCCATCACTATTTCTCTTCTTGGCCATTCCTTGGACTCATTTGGACATCTGCCAGCTGGCTAGATGTGTTGAAATGCTGGCTAGCAATAACAAGTCAAGTCACTCAATTCGAAGGGTGTTAGCCTATGAGTAAATTTCGCAAAGTTCAACAAGAGAGACTTCTTTTCTTTCTTTCTTTTCTCTTTTTTCTTTTTCTTTTGGCCATGTTGTATAAGACAAAAATGAGAACACTGCACTTTGTGTAGAATTTATAGTATAAAAACTTTAGCACAAGGAGGGCTTCCTGAATTCCAGTAGTAGCCTTAAGTATTCATAGAAACTTAACTGTTAAGCAAATAGAGTGTGCGAACAGCTAGACTCATATTCTTTCCTTATTTAAAGGAATGTTAGGAAGTTTAGAATTAGTGAGCAGGATGCTGAGAAGATGTCGGTGCTGAGTGAAGTCATTCCAGCCCATTCTTCCTAAAGGCAGCCAATTATCAAGGGATAATTGGACTGATAATGAGCATTCAGACTGGTCAAGGGAGCCCTCTGAGGCCACAGCACCCTTATCCTCAGAAGGTCACCCTCTGTGCCAAACACAATATAAAAGAAACTACAAAAGAATATAATATTTTTTCAGAAAATCAACTTATTTTCATGAAAAGTAAGATTTTCATAGTGCAATTTATTTTGGAATAAAGAAACAAAAGCCAAACTCTAGTAAAACAGGATAAGGCACATCAATTATTTTATTTAGCTTTTCTATTTTTTTATTTTTTATTTTTCTAACCCAAATATTTCTATTATATGAGTCTTTTAACTCTGACTAGAAAAGTATAAACAATGATCCACTCATGATTTTTATATTGATGATAGAGCCAATTTCAAAATTTGGGTTTTGAAATACATGCTTAATGCAAAGTAACTCTTAACACTTCTATACAGAGTTGATATGCTCTTCACAGTTACTTGTTAACAATAAATACATGCCTCTATGAGAGTATATTTAAGTAAATGTCTTCTGTCCAGTGGTAACTGGTGCCTCTTGTGTCCATAGACTCTCTGTCCTTCTTGCCAATCATGTTCCTAGGTCTCAGGCCATCGCTGTGTGCTTCCTCATTTACTACGTCTTCCTCACCCAGATCATTATAAGTTATTATTGATTAGTGTTTATATATTTGACCCTGGATGGGGAGACTTGGTGGCACTCAGAGGAAGGATAGCAGGCTACCAAGAAGAGACTTGATACCCTATGATCATATACAGGGGAAAGAGGTCCCCCTCAGTCACCGTCATAGGGGAGGGGAGTAAGGGAAAAATGGCAAGGAGGGAGGAATGGGAGGATACAAGGGATGGGATAACCATTGAGATGTAATATGAATAAATTAATAAAATATATTTAAAAAAACAAAACCCTAGCTGACAAGAAATATGAAATATGATAATTTGCCAAAGGTATTTTAGGTAATAAATATATAGGAATATGTCTACAGGTAAAAATAAAAAGAGTTAATCTTTATGAGGGTGGAAACATGTTTCTCCTGTATAGTTTTATATCCCAGCATAGCATCTAGCACACAACAGTTGCTCAATAATGACACATTGCAGAGAACACAGCACAATTATCTTAGGCGTTTTCTCTGTCAGTGTTGATTGTGAGAGGCGACATAAGCATGGAGCCTTCAGAACGGAATCTGCTCAACTAATCCCACTGACTAAATACTTTCTCCTCCATACCATCCGCTGTCTAGATCTATCCTAGAAAAAAATGTCAAACTACAATCTAGAATGAAAACAAATAGCAAACAACAACATACAAAACAAAGCCCCCTACCCCATGCCAAGAAAACAGGAAGAAAAGAAGAAAGTGCTGAGGGCCCCAGAAGGAATTACTAAGCAGCTGTGACCTGATCATTTCTCTTGAAGAGAACACTTTATGTCTTTAAGAATAGTCTTGGGTTTTGAGTTTCATTTTCCTGAATTGATGTAAATCTGAAAAAGAAAGGAGAAGTAACTCGTGTTGTGTTGTTTCCTCCTACTGTTTACAAACTGCATGTTAGAAAGTAAGCATTTTCCCCACTTGAAATTCAGATCACAAAGTTTGTCTCAAATGTCAGCTTCTGTTCTATTTTTGCTACAGTTACAAACCTGCCTTATGTTTTAATTTTGTCTCTGTTGCTCTTTTGACCTGAAGTTCCTAAATTTTCCACTGTAGAAACTTCACTGGAAAGGATCTAACAATTTCTTACTTTCTCTTTTATAAATCGCAATCCTATTGGTAAACCTATGAGGAATATTTGTGTTTCTTTACCTTTGTATTTTATAATAACTTGGTTTATTGCAGTTCAAAGTTTTAAAATACTACAAAATTAAATAGTTTTATTTATCCATTCCATCATAATATTGGTTATATTATACTTGTAGTTTCTTAGAATTTAACTTTATTATTGGAAAATTGAAGGACAGGGCAAGTTCCTCTCATATATACACAACTTCACCACAAACAACTACCCAAAAGATGGTGGCAGGATTATTGCAATAAATGACCTCATCCTGACACACAGTTTACAATAGGGGTCAAACCTGTTGTTGTTTGATCCAGGTGACATAGTGTCATGCGCTGTGCCACCCAGAAGCATTTCATTACCCTAAAAGTTTGTGCACTAACATTTTCCCCGCTTTTCACAGTGTGAACCCAGGGAATCAGTAATGTTTGCATTACCATGTTTTTTTTTTCAATTATGAGATAGCATCAGTTTGTGTCAGATACTTTATAATATTATTCCAGACACTTCCTATCTGTAGTCTAACAAAACATGTAACAATGGAACAAGTGACAGTGTATAGTAAATGCTTCCAGATAGATGACACACTACACCATGTATACATTTGTTTCCTCCTTACCTTTCCTTCC
>OU015742.1:145741667-145792398 GCA_907169655.1 Acomys percivali
TTTTTTTTTTTTTTTTTTTTTTTGGTTTTTCGAGACAGGGTCTCTCTCTGTAGCCTTGGCCGTCCCGGACTCACTTTGTAGACCAGGCTGGCCTCGAACTCACAGCGATCCGCCTGCCTCTGCCTCCCGAGTGCTGGGATTAAAGGCGTGCGCCACCACGCCCGGCAGCATGCCCACCCTTAACATAGTTTTCAAAGCTCAATTTTTTATGAATGCATTAGCGTACTTCTAAACTCTATTACATGGGTAGTGCAATGGAAGTAAACTGTGCAGCTTGAAGGTGTAACTCTCCATGTCTGTGCTTTCAATCGGAATTGTTCTGGATATTTAAAATGTGACTTTAATTTCGACATTCAGTTTTCTGACAGTTTCAAGAACTGTCATTGATTTTTTTCAGTTTTTTGAAACATTTTCTGATACTAAGGATGAGAATGACAACTGATACTTTTTTAAAAATGTGCTCTTATAGTAACTTTTTCATCAAAATGACAACAATAAGAGATTGCTAAATACCTAATACTGAATTAAAATACTGATATCCCTGGATCTCTATGATTTTATTGTTGTTGATTCAATACTCTAGAAAATTGCTATGCATTTAGAGCTGGAATTGAACATCTGATTTTCTTTTATTTTTAAACCATAACATCTCTTATCAATATACTCCATAGATTAAATAGATGTGTCCCCAGAGTTCCATACATATATATCCATGGATAGACTTGCCTCTTCTAGAGCTACAGTGTAAAACTACACACCAAGACAATATTACTTCCAGTGTCATTCTCATGTCTTAGAAATCTCCACACTTGAACATATAAAACTGATATCACAATCCAAGCACTTGTTTCACTACTTTTAAAAGTAGTGAAATATATGCCACAATATGTCTCACTCTAAAGTTGAACATTTTATGCCATGAGTGTAATGACACCATTCTGCCTCCCACAGAAGGCTTTTGCTTAAGAAATCCAGCAAGGGAACAAAATTAACAGGAAACATCACTTTTACACAGAGATTAAAAAATGTTAACATCTCCTTAATTCTATGACAGTCTCCGGATGGGAAGATATATGTCACTATAAAGTTCCAACGATGTGCAAACACCTCTTATAAGCAGCTGCTAAACTGTGGTCACTACTGGAAGATGGAAGCCTTGGCAGTACTGAGAACAGAGGATTTTTCTACCTGCAGGGCCACACTATGACAATAAGTATGTAATAGAGATGTTTGAGGCCGACAATACTTAAGAGACTGTGACAGCAAGGTAGAGAGAACGCACTTGATTACTTTTGTTTAATCAATAGTTTACACATAGTGCAGACTATTTAATGACCCATAGATAGAAGTTTTATTAAAATCTAAATAGTAATGTAATCATTCCCATATGAACTAAAAATTATGACCTTGGTCTCCCTTGAGGCCTGATTTTGAAAGGGGAAGCTGAAAAACGGTGCATGATAACAGGTAGAATGATTTTGTTCCGAAGTTCCTCATGTGCCTCTTAACTGTAATGTAAAACATATTGTAATCCTTTCTAGAAATAGAATTACTCCAATATCTTTGTCCTTGTGAGTAAATTTAATTTATTTCCTATTGTTGTCAATAATTAGCAAACATTTATTTCTAGAAAGAATTGTAATATATTTTACATATACAGATAACAGTATAGTATTTCTTTCTATGAGTAATCTGAAGGAGTTTTCCTTTTGAAATTTTTCACAGTGCTATACAGATAGGACCAAAAATAGAGGAGTTTTGTAATATATATCTGTGAAAATATAAGACAAAAATGTCTACAAAATGCTATTGCCTCAGTCATTCAGTCATATGCATTCTGTCATATGCACACAAAAATATCTTTTTCTAGTTATATGTGAATTTGATTGATATTTTTAGATACTATGAACACTAAGATAGAATTTGGGTCTGACAGAAAAATGTAATGTTACCTTTTCCTTGTGAAAACATCTTCAAGTGGTCTGTGCTTGTAAAAATAAGTAAGTAAACCCATTTTTCTAACAGAAGCTTAACAATGATTTGGTCTGTGCCCTACTTACTACATAACCAAGTCCTATGTCATACATAATGATACTCCTTATAACAAAGTTAGTTTAGGTTTTTCTTTAAACACTCAAATGTCTAAATTAACAAATAGAAACACAACAATAGAAAAACAACAGTAGACAGATAAATAGAAAGTTCATGTCATAATTATGCAAATTCCAGTAAAAGTTGCTAATTTAGTTTCTTGTTGTATGTATCTGTCTTTTAAAAATGCCTTATGACTCTGACATCACCAATATATTGTTGTATATATTGACACCCGGCTTCCACCTTAATCCTTCATGCAATCACATCTCGGGGCCTCCTCTCGAGCATTCCAATCCTACCACATAGTATGTGGCCTCAGTGGTTCTCTGAATTCATAGAGTAAGAATTCATTATACCATCAGTCTTCCACCTTTTTGGTCACTAAAAGCAATACCATGTCGATGGCATCGTTATGTTTGGCTGACATCTTGAGAAGAACCTTGGGTCATAGTTACAACAGCTTCTTTTTTTTTAACTTTTTTTTTTTTTATTTCAACAAAGCAAGAGGAAACACTTGATGGGTGTATAAAATATTGCATATGAAGAACGTGTATAGAAATTACAAAACTTCAAAAAATTCAACTCCAGCTTATTTCATACCTTAAAATATAAAGAGCACATAACATTTTCTAAAGTTTATTCTTAGGAATGTAAACTCTAGGAATACAAAGACAAACAAGTCTATTTGTGAAAAGAGTTTAACATTACCATATGATCAGAAGTAAAGAACAGAGGTACAGGGCTAGCTCCAACAAGAGGAAGTCACAGTACAGGGGACAGAAAAAACACAACTGAGACCCAAGTCCACTAACGCTCTATTCTGAGCAACATTTTTGGTATTGTTTGTTTGTTTGGACACAGGATCTTACTATATAGTTCTGTCTATGCTGGAACTCACTATGTAGACCAGGCTGGCCTTGAACTCACAGAAATCTACCTGCCTCTGTATCTTGAGATTTTGGAATAAAATAACATACCACTATGTCCAGTTTGAAGCAGCTTCTGCACACTGAAACTGGTGCAGAACTTTTCTAGGCAACTGCATTACCAAAGCTAGCAAAGCTTTGGTCTTTCTTTCAAAAGTTATAACCATAAGTTGGTACTTTCTCCATTCCACTGCAAAGTAGGACTTTCTTCCTCCTCCTTTTCCTCCTCCTCTTCCTCCTCCTCTACCTCTTCTTCTTCTTCCTCTTCTTCTTTTTCTTCCAAATGTATTATAATTTATTCAGATTAGACCCCAATTGTTATCCCCTCACTTGTAACTTCCAGTTTCCAACCTCCCTCCTTCTTCCCCTCCCCTAAACCTCTAACAAAAGGGGACCTCCTCCCCAACCATATGACCACAGCCTATCAGGTCTCACCCCAAATAGCCTCTATGTGTCTGCTGGGCCTCCTCACCAAGAGGAAGTGATCAAATCGGAGGCATCAGAGTTCATGTCAGAGGCAGTCCCCAGTGGGGAATGAGCTGTTCGTTGGCAAAATCTTAACAGAAGTTCTAGGATTACTGCATGCAATGTCCTTGTTTGGTGCAACAGATTATGCAGCTCCCATATCCCCCCCAGGTCCAGATTTACCTGGCCTTGTGGGGCTCCTGAACCCTCTGTGTCCTTTCATCCCTCCATTCTTCCATACCACTCTCAGTGCTCCACCCTGAGTTCTTTTTGACAGAATTAATCTCTTTGAGAGTTAGAGCCTCTTCAGCTCACGGATTCAACTTCACGGCAACCTTAAGCTTCATAGTGCTTTTTACCCACTCCACACATCACAGATTTTATTTCCGTCCCACTTGTTGCTCTTTGACATAACAGACTTGCACAAAAGTAATCACCAATTGTGGTAGCATTCACTCAACCTTATGCTGCCTTGAAATTTTCTCTGTGAAAGAAATTAGTCCCTTACCTTTTACTTCTGCCTCATGAAAATTTTTGACACTGGTAACCAATACCATCAAATTCTTTACCAAAATATCAAATGAAAAAAAGATCTCACTCAGCTTTTTATAGAGTCCTCCCCCACAAAAAAGTTTATCTGGTCTGGTCCTTCACTGTCTGCCTTACTCTCATTCTATTACCTTCCAGTTTCTTCTAGACTAGCCCATTAAGCTCTATGAACAGCATTCAAAGGCTTTCCTAGTCCAAAGCTCCAGTGTCTTACACTTTCTTCAAAAACAATTTGATCAGTTTCTTCATAACAGTCCCATTCTCCTTATATGATGTTTGTATTTAATTTTTGTTCTGCTGCTGTACAAAAGTACTCTGACAAAGAGTATGTTAAGAACATGATTTGGTTTATGATTCCAGAGGTTTTATAACATCCAGGAAGCACAGCAGGAGAGGCAGGAAGTAAGCTGTTCCTATTTCGCCCTCACAGAATTAGCAGCAGAGAGATGTCAGAATGTAGGATGAGGCTCCTAACTTTCAAAGCCCGCCCTAGGCATGTATTTCCTGCAGCAAGGCTCCACTCCCTAAAGGTTCTGTACTCTTCCAAGCAAATCCCACCTGAGGACCAAATGTTTCAATACATGAGGCTATGGGAGAAGTACTCATTCAGACCATGATAGTGACGATCTTAGACATAAAGGCTACATACCTTAATATGGTATTCAAGACCCATTAACATCCTTACTATCATTGTTGTAATAACACCTGCTGTATGTCAGGGCTTCTTTTAAAGTAGCAAATTGCTTAATGCCTCTTCCTGTGAACCACTGTGAACTGGGAGAAGCGTTAGAAACCAAGAGCCAAAATTCTATGATTAAACAGTAAGCTCTTTATTTTTACTTTTATTTTTATTTTACATATATATTTATATTATTATACATATATACAATAAACAACCTACAATAAGAAGAACCACAAAACAACCAGGAATTATATAAATGTTACATTCTTAGTGGTTCGGCTATTTGTATTTGGCAGTCTTGAAGAAAACATCTTTCCTATCTGGGTGCATCTAAAATTCTGAATGTAAATCAACATCTATCATATCTCATCATTATCTACTTAAAATATCTATCTAGACCTAAAAACATCTTAACCTCTAAACATCTAAGCTTAATTGTAAAACCCAACTATCTGGGCTTCAACTCATTCAGAGACTTGAGATGGAGTAAAATTAATCACCTGAGTATACAGGGGTTGCAGGTTAGCAGCTTCCAAAATGAGAAGATGACAGAGACAGTTTGCTGCCTGAACAGTCACCCAAAACTAGCTATAACACTGAAATATCATCTTCAGCCTTCTGGCCCAATATATATGACAGACATATTTGTGAGGCAGGAACTATTGAGGACTTGCTTACCCTGTCTTGGCAGAGTTTGGCCATTGAGTCTGCCTGCATCCAAGGTTGCACATTTTTAGGCAGAATTCTGTCTGTGGTAGAAACAAGGACATTTTCCCAGTGGCTTGTTTTCCACATTTGAAGCCATCTCCATAAGGAAGTTCTTTGATGCTCATCATCTTCTTTGAGGTAGGCTGGGTGTTGCCAGGAGTTAACCTGTCTCATTGTCAATGAATCTTTAAAATAATAAAAATATCTTTAAATGCTATATAGGGAAACAACTTACGTTGAAACTCAAAGGAGGTCGTGTTGGGGTAATACTTATACTGGTCCCTTGTTGTGGGGATATTTTTTCAATAGGAAGTCTGAAGATCAACAAAGTTAGACTAGATATGATCTACTGTATACATGCCAGTTGAATTAAATGTTGAAGTGTTGATGTTGTAACTCTTCCTGCATGTTATAGCATTCCTTTATTATTATATACTTTAGCTATCTTTATTTTATGTGTCTTTTAGTTTTATATATAGATTTCCAATGAAGTTTGAAATTTTATGTTCTTCTTTGACTTTTATTACTTTATTTCTTAAATTTATTCACATAAATATTAATAATTTTATAGTTTTACTGTAACAACTTTCTCTAATATAAAACACCCCTCCTAGAAGAGAGAGGCTATGAGACTCTGGAAGTAAATAACTCACAAGTCTTGAGAAATTCCTGAAACTAGTGATATTGATGAGGTTAAATCAGCAGTAAGGATGGTTAATAAGGTGGTTTTCATGAATTGACACACATGCTCGGATGCAGTTCTCAGTGGTTCAGTGGCTTCTGAGTCAATCATATTTCTATAACCTCTTAACTATATACATATAAAAATCACAATAAGATTACTTATTCAAGGGATCCCACCATTACGCTTAGAATCTTCATATGTCACCATATCTTTCTATGTGAATTTGGTCCTGATAATCAAAGTGTTTGCAAAGCATCTGTTCATGTACTTGGAAAAACAATCAAAGGTAATAAATGTTTTTCCCCTTTTGGTTAAAAAAAAAAAGATCACTTATTCATCACATTTTCTTTTGTATGTGCTTAATATCTAATAACATTAAGATAATCGGTGGGCTGCTGGTTAATTTCTGTGGTTGTTACTACACTACTGCACTTCTCTAAATTGATTTATTTAGTTAGCTAAACAATTTTAAAAATCCAGATATGTTTTCTACCTTGGATCCAAAACTGTTTCTCATCTATTTTATAGTAACTTCATTTTTTTGTATTCACCCCACTTCTTATGTTCAAATTGACGGTATAATTTGATGTCATGATATAAAATTATATTTAAAATAAAGTTTTGTATATAACCAACAAAAAATAAAAATATATTTCATATTATATAAGAAATGAAATTTTTTTGCCTCTTTTGTGCTCTTAGGGTATATTATATGTTTCTGTTATCAAATACTGGGAAAAGTTCAACATTCTACTGATGATGTACACCTGCTATAAGAAGTCAGAATTCTTTGCTTCCAGAAAAGCATAAATGCATATGTTTTAGCTATATTTCAGAATATTTTCAGAATAAAAAAGTTTAATTCCTGTAGAAAACCAAATTTCTCTTGTTTTAAAATGATATTTTGTTTGACAGTTTAATACATTAATATAATGAACTTCCTGCTCCTATCTCCCTCTTTCTCAATTTTAACCTTTCTTACCAAGAACTACTTTCATGTCTACCTTTTGTCTCTTGAGATATTCTTTAAACAGAGAATGATTTAAATATTTTTTTCATACGAGTTTTAATTTGCAAAGGCTTCAAATTTCCTTCTTTCTCTTTTAACTATATTAATTGACTTTATTATTTTCAGTTTTGGAACTAACATTTCATATCATAAAGTAGAATAAATGTCATCCATCTTTCTTTCTTTAGCTGAGGAGAATTACACAAAATGGCCAGCTACTCTATGATAGGTTCCTGCAGAATCTTATCTCCCCTTAATACACTGATATGAGATGAAACTATCAGTGAGTTATTTAGACACACTCCCAGCTCTGTACACTGCACACTAAAAGTGAATTGGGCACTTAAGAAAACTGCATTAGCTCTTCCAGGCCACCAGGGTACCATTTAAGGCCCTCTTGTAACATTTTCTTTAAATCAGGTTATCGTGATGTCATTTAATCATTTTAGAGCTCTGAAATGGATATTTATGAGATGGCTTTCTAGTAGGCTGAAAGAATTAGCGGGTACCCAAAGTCTATGATCTCCTCCAAACCCAAATGGCGAACTTCATTCAGCAGCACTGTGATTTTGTGGTCCTAACTGTAATGCTCAGGGAGAATGTACAACACTTGACAAAAGGAAATGTAATCAGTTGAATTCCACCACTGAGATTATTCAGAATTATTTCCTGAGATGTCATTCTTGTGCTTGTATCATTCCATTCTTGTTTTTAATGCACAGCTGCAGAAGAGTTAAGGCCTATTTGGTAGTTGCCTGTTCCCACCAAATTATGCCCATATAAGAGAAATTGTGTTTAATTCTAGAAACATGTAGATAGAAGTTTTCTTTAGAAAAGGTCCGGTAAAAACGATCATGTTAGGTGGAGCCCTTCTCACACTATCTCTGACTGATGAGCAATAACCTTGCTCTTAAACATCTCCAATTTTTTCTACATAAAGGCAAATTTCCCTTTCACATATCTTTCTGAATATGGTAGCATTAGGCAATAATATCATTTAACTGTTCTTTACCACTAAGTAAAATCTTTCTCTATAAATTTACCTAATCTTTCAAGATTCATAAAATTGTCAAATTCAGATTTTTTATAGCCCTTAGCACAACCTACAGGAGATGTGTGGGAAACTGTTTACATTGTCACTTTCTATGACACCGTAATAAGGTGAATATTGTCAAAATTGAAAGAAAAAAAAAAAGGACATGAAAGAAAATGTTTTAGTGCATTAGAATAAAATATTCTGTAAAAAATCCCCACATCTACATTTACCTTTCTAAAATGGCCTATTTTTAACAGATTCAAACTCCAGATATGCATTTATTCATCATTCCTGTATAAAACTTTATATAATATAAGGAATGAGGTTATAACTTGTGATGTCAGGCTGCTGTACTTAACGGACGCTTCCATTATAGGCATTCTCACACCACTGTTCAGTGTTTCCTAGGTCTAAAACAAGGTAGCAGAAATTGGAAAAAGCAATATTTAGGTGAGGGGACACAAAGGCAGTTCAATTTTATGAGGAAAGCCAATTCCAGCTTTAATTTGCTTTCTGCTCATAATCGGCTACAGCATTTTACTAGTTTCTATATATAAAAGCATGGTACTTACTGTTACATTTCCCATCTTCATCTACAAGTAGGATAGCATCCTTTAGGCTTCAAACTCCATTCAAAATGCCATGCTAACTATAAAATTGGGTTTGTTTGCACTTATATACTTAGCTTCTTATTCAGGCCATTGTGTGTTTTACACATCTCATAACCGAGATCTATATTCTGTGTGCGTACAGCAGTCTTATGTGGGTTTGTCTCTGCGCCAGATTTATCTTCGTATTTCCCATTATAGCCTCAAAGAACTGTATTAAGGAAGCCTTTCTTCTCAGTTCCTGCTTGTGATTGCTAACATATCAAATTTATTCCTTCATAATCCAGATCATTTTCCAGCAGCTTTGAGGCCTGCATGGAGTAGTCTGTCATAGAGCTCATAGTAACCCTACACTGACAGACCAAAAAGCCCTTTGACTGTCACTTTATGTCATTAACAATTTTCTAAAGCCATTACAGATGGGATGGACTGATTAGAACTGAGGAGGGGAGGATCTTTTTTCCCAGTCAGAAGTATCCCCTGAGACTTTCACGCCGTGTGAAGTTTCTAGTGATTAATGGGGGAAAAATAAGGCTGCCTGTCCAACAGTTGCCATAGACTTTATTTGAAAAAGATCCTGTTTATATTTGGTGGTCATTCTGAATAACTAAACATGAGCTAGCTAGCATAAATATGGATAGAAGAATAGCTTGCAAATGATGCGGCCCATATTAGTTTTCTAGCCTGTGGTTGGATTTTTTTCTCTCTTCACTTTCATGTAGCTATTATAATTTAATGTCAGTGCTGTTGCCGGATGAAAGTGTTTATCTTACCCTGGCCTTTTCCCTCCACTTCTGCTGTTTTATTTCTGTAAATGAAAGCTACAGCTGGAATATTGTTTTACTGCAAATCTCACACCAGCACTGTCAGTTGTGATGTGACACCAGAGATTCTTATCTGTAGGTTGGGCTGGAATTATTAAACATTCTCACATTGTGCAAAGTGTTGGGGATGAACAGCAGTGCAGTGAGGTGCATCCAACACTTCTGTCTTTCCCACCTGATCCTTGAAATATGACTCCTTAAAGGGCTAATGTTCACTTTCCGTAGCTTTATAGAGAGAAGTGACAGAAATCAAGAAGTAACATGAACTGAAAATTAGAGTAACTTTCCATCCCTCCATCTTAATGCATGCTTTAAAAACCAATCTTAATGGTAGACACCACTTGAAAGGAAAACATTTGACTATTTGTGACAAAGAACAGGAATTTTGTGGAGAAAAATTGCTAAGAGACTAAATATTTTAAAAGTTTACTTTTAAATTATTCTCAAATAGCCATTCTTATGAATACGATTCTAAAACAAAATACTCTGTCAAATGAAGATAATTTTTATGAAAATATATTTTCTTTCAAATTATTTTAATACATGCATAAATATATAGTACAATTTTACCAATGCTTATCTAGATACTAGATTTTCATATTCAAAAAGTCTGTGAATGTGCATCATTCCAGCACTCATGGGCCCTAAAAGAAATATTATTGTACAGTATGTAAGTACATTACAGCTTAAAAATTTGGAGGCTGAACACAAAAGATTTGGTAATTTTTACAAAGGCTATCTGACAGTTTTTGTCACTTAATAGTTCTTGAATGTCAATGTTGAGACAATTTGCAATCAGTTTTTCAGACTCTTACCTTAAATCCACGTGAAAGATCGTGGCCATTTAGATGCACTGCTTCAAAATTAGTCTGATTACAAAGTTTCTTCTCAAAGGTCTACATAAATAGTCAGCTGCTGGATTATATGTGGGCTACAACAGTTCTAAGAAGTAGAATATTATTTCATGAGTTTTTGTTAGTCACCACAAGGGATGTATAAAGTGCTGTATCATGGCATCCTATTTAATTAAAAGTCACATAAATCTGTTAAAACCACTTAACTAGGTTTATAGACAAAATACAGGATAATCAATTACATTTTAATGTTAGGTGAACAATGAAATTTTCAGTAGCAATGTGTCCCAAATATTGCAATATCATTGTTAATTTGATATTAAAATATAATTTGCATCTTGAATTCTCATTTGATAAATCCAACGAGCCTAACCAAGATACAGTTTAGAAAGGCTAGAGAATATATGGAATTAATTAGTGAAGAAAGTCTAAGAACATAAAGGTGGGAGGTAGAGTTACTTGTGCACTTGACTTAAACCACCAGCGTGTACCATAGTATCATTTTTGCATTGTGCATTCTATGTTATCTTTACAACATTCACTATAAATACTACTTACTAAGAAATAAGCTTGCATATTTTAACTTTTAATATTTAGGGGAAAAAAAGGAACTGGAGAGACAATGGTTGCCCTGCTGTCAGAGTGAAACATGGCAAGAGAGAGAAATAACTGACCAATCAGTAATATCTTGTAGATTGTCAGCATTGCAATGGGTGTGTATAAAAATATAGTAGCTCCCGTGGAAAGCAAAGGACTAGAGTCACATGGAGAATCAGAAAAGGAGAGGTTTGAAAAATGGAACAAAGGAGACATCGGCTGAAAGAAAATGAACAATAGGCAACAAATAGACATACTATTGGGACTCTAGAGGAGAGAAACATAGGAGAAGAGCAAAGGAGAAGGATCCAGAGGGTCCTAGAAACCTACAAGAAGAACATTATGATAGGCAGATCTGGGCCAAGGGGTCCCGCTCAAACTAAGGCACCAGCCAAGGACAATACAGGCGGTAAACTTCAAACCCTTACCCAGATCTAGCCAATGGACAGGACATTCTCCACAGTTGAGTGGAGAGTGGAGTATGACTTTCTCATATACTCTGGTGCCTCAAATTTGACCATGTCCCCTGGAGGGGGAGACCTGGTGGCACTCAGAGGAAAGATAACAGGTTACCAAGAAAAGACTTGATACCCTATGAGCATATGCAGGGGGAGGAAGTCCCCCTCAGGCACAGTCATAGGGGAGGGGAATATGGGGAAAATGGGAGGGAGGGAGGGAGGAATGGGAGGATACAAGGGATGAGATAACCATTGGGATGTAACAAGAATAAATTTAAAAAGAAAAAAGAAAAAAATGGAAAAAATTAAAAAAAAAAAAAGAAATTTGTGTTCTAAGACAGACATTACAGTTCAAGTCAAACATGGCTTTTTCTCAATGGGTACACCATTATCCTACAGATTACATTGGAATGGATATGCAGGTGTCTTAGAAGACCCGCCCAATGGGCAGGAAGGCAATTAGCTCCCACTCTCTCTAATGTTGGTGTTTAACTTCTATGCAAAGTCTCTTCTGTCTGTGTAGATTGCTCTTTCATTTCTGACCCAGATAGTCACAATTACAGATAAGTAGAGAGAGCAGAGTCACTCAAAACACAGCTCATAGGTGGTGCAGTTGAAGGTGAGGGGCCCATTTGCAAAAGTTCATGCAGCAAGAGGTCAATATTCTGAAAAGGATGTCAATTTTATTTCGATACTTCAAAATTAAAAATGATGCTATTATTTGTTTTATTCATTCCAAGCCCCAGGGGGAAGTATATATTTTCACATACTATTACTTTCTTTCTTAAATTAACAGTATACTTGGGAAAATAGTCACAGAGTATCACATAACTTAAATGTAATGATCCTTAGCTCTAAAGCAAACTATGGATCATTGAAGATTTCATTCTGAGTGGTCCCATCCCACTAAACCCTTTAAACAAGGATGGCGTTCATATACGGACAAAACCTTTTAAGCTAATTTTTTAAGATCTACTCCAAAGAGAAGGTTACAATTGAGATGATTTTTTTTTTCAGATTTACTTGTAGAATGTTATGCCATTGTAGCATTAAAATATTAGTTTTAAAATTTGGAGACATAAGGTGGTGGTGAGAGGAAATAGTTTCATATCTTCACATGTCCTTGGCCTGACCTGTAATAGCATCCATTCTTGTCTCCTTTATTATTATTCTTTGGTAATACTAGGAAGTCACTAAAGCACGTGAACTTCCTATGACCTACGTGGTAGACCCAAACAATTAGCAAATGGTTATTCAATCATTCCTACAGGGCAACGTATGCCAGAAAAAATGGTGTATGAGGGCCCTTTTTATTTGTTTTATATCACTTTCCATGTATGCTTTTGCTTACAGTGCCTGGAAGACATTGAGAAAAAGTGATGGATTGAGGTATGTCTCTATAGGCTTGTAATGGGATGCAGAGACAGGGTGATGTCATTCTCCCCTGCATCTGGATCCAGGGTGCATTCTCTGGCTCATCTTACCTATAGTTCAAAAAGGCTAACTAACCCTCATAAGATATATTTCTTAGAGTGCCTGGAATAATCAACCTAGATGATAGGTAGGAATCAGAAGATGGTCTGATCATTTAGAGAATGAAAAAATAAAAACCAAAATGAAATTAGAAGGATGTATTTGTTGATAATGTGCATCTGGAGCCACAAGGGCCCCTGAAGGAATCTGAACATCGTCTTATGAGTGGCAGAGAATAGGGGGGAGAGGAAGAGGGGGAGAGAGAGAGAAACTAAGAGAAACTGCAATCAAGACAGTTACAATATTGATAGAAAAGAAGGAGGGAATAACAAAAACAGAATGTATGTGTTGGGAACTACCATCTAACTGTGTCAAGCAAGAAACCACCACGCCATCACCAAGACCAATTTAAACAGACAGTGAAGAAGCAAAGCAGAGACACATTCTAGACTTTTTTTAAAATCTAGAATAATCTAGAGGTTTTAAAAATCTAGAAAAATGAGCATAAACAACCTTCCTTCTAAAAAGATGTGGAGAATCCAAGAAAATGATGTAATTTTGCATATTGTCTATACACTCAAATGTTTATGAGATTAAGGATACTTCAATTGAAAAAAGTCATCAGTGGCCTGATTAAGATACCATAAAACTACGCTGAGGGACCACATCAGTGATGATGGCAACTTCTACTCCACTTGCTCTTCCTTCTCACACAACACATGGATTTATTTTTTAATTACTTATGAATAGGTATTTCTCTTAGTTATTTATGTTTTTAAGTTACTATAAACTGTCTATATCAATTCAACTGAAACAAAAAGAAGAAATGGAAAATTACATATTAAAATTTTCTTCCTTTCCTCTAAAACATTTATCAATTAAAAATATTCTGACCTTCCTACACTAAAAAGAAAATTATCAATATTTTGATATTAAGTTATGTGGTTACAGTAAAACAAGATGTCATCAACATACTCTTTTGTTGTTTTCTTAATAATGATGCTGAACACACATCAAAACATAATCCTAATAGAAGGACCTTGTAGACAGAGGTTTATGTCATTCTATAGTTGTTAAAGAACATTTAATTTTTCCCACTTAGACTGTTGTAATACTTATGTGAATTTAATTATATTTCTCTACACCTTCTTCGTAAGAGGTCTTTCCTAAAGTGCACATAAAAGGGTTGATAAGCTGACTCCCATAGTAACAATAGAGATAATAATAGTTGTAGAAAGTATTTGGTCCAGATAAAGAAAATATTATATAATATATTCAATTAAAGTAACATGAATATATAAGATTTCTGTGATGTTTAATTTAGACATGTGTTTATATGTTCATTGGCTGAGATTTCAAAGGAATTTTTATAACAGACTCTCCTTTGGCAATAGCATGGCTGCTATTGTTTCATCTTTTGAGAACCCTAAGTTTCATTAATTATGTCATCTACTGATTGGACTGTTAGGTTTTAAGTATTTAGTTTTTAGATTATTGTAGTTCCTTCCAGAACTAAATATAGAACTACCACCTTACCACCTACTACTACTCCTCAACCTAGGAATGGACAAAGATATGGAATACATAGAAAATGGAGTTTTATACATTATCAAGGAAGAACAAAATCATATTTATTTTAGGGGATTGAATGAACTAATGGTTATCATACTTAGGAACATAAACTCTAAAGGGCAAATATTGCAAGTAATCCATTATTTGTGGATTCTGGATTTTATAGAGATACTTGACACAGTAGAAGTGAAGCTGTCCATGAGACAAAGGCAATTGTAAGAGGAGGAAGAGAACAGAAAAAAGAGAATAGAGACATGAATATGGCCAAAGTACATGATACTTGGATAAACCTGTTTTTAGCAAACCTATCACCAGACACAATGGAAGTATGCCATTAAACATTTATATATTACAATAAAACCTTTGAATAAATAAAAACCAAAGAAACAAAAGTAAAGATAAAAAAGATTTTTAAATCGATCACTGCTGTCCTTATAAATATGTGAGGCCATTTCAAGAATATGGTGGAAGCACAAATTAAAAAGCCTCTTCAATATTGTTCAGGCTATAACATCTAATTAGCATTTCTAGGTCCATCATTTCATTGAGATGAGTGGCACCATAAGGCAGCTCATGAACATGACAACAAAGTAATTTACCTTTGTCAGATATCTGATTTCAGTTTAAGTGTTCGCTTAGCTTAATAAATCTAAGTGCCACTTAAAATGAGCACTTCACTTCGGATCTTTCTTCTGTGCAGTGTGCTTGTTGTTCTGTGTTACAACAGAGGTCAATATGGGTGTTCATTTGAATCTTCCCGCTCTGTGGGTATCCTAGTTCTCAAATTCATAAAATAATTATATAGCATATAATTTACATTTTCATAAGCCATTTTATTAAGTAAATAATGTGTCAAATCTTTCGTTTCAAATATTATTTTGTTTTTGCTCATGTTGGTATATACATTTAAAAATCCTTCTGTGTTTGAATATATTATAAAACGACCAGTGAACAACACATGGGTACAATTAAATTTAAAATCACTAACATTAATCTTGAGAAACCACATATAAGATTTATGAAATATTTAATGTGAATGAAGAGATTTTGATAATGAAATCTTCATTATTATTTAGTTATTGGCAACATGTTTAAGTTCAAACATTTGTCAATATATGTTTACTACTTGTTATTTTATTAGATCTTCTTGTTTCACCATCTTCATCATGGGAATATTAAAAAGGTATAACATTTTCTGTGGCCTTGTTTTGTGATGTTGGAGATCAAGCATAGAGGTGGGCTCATAATCAGCATTTATTCTCTCACTAAAAAAATTTTTTGTCTTTTCAACTTTTTCAAAAGTGCTTTTCACAAAGTAGTTCTAGAGCAAAAGATAACCAATACAATCTTGATATTAAATAGAGATGCTAGTAATTTAAAGTCACATTTGGAAATTAATATTATAAGACATTTATGAATGATTTGAATAGTAATACACTGGCAACATTGGAACATCACTTACAGAGAATGAGTGCAAATTGCATCAAATAGTACTTCCTTATCATTTAAAAATCAAAATTCCAGTTTCTGTCTTTCTTTTAAAGACTTCATTTATTTTTATTCTATTAATATGAATACTTGCCTGCTTGGATATCTGTTCACCAAGCAAATGTGTTCACAGATGCCAAAAGGACGCCAGATATCCGGGGACTGGAGGTACAGATAGTTGTGAGCCATTATGTCAGTGTTAGGCGTCTAACCCAGGTTCTTTGAAGAGCCCCCAGTGATCTTCTCAACACACCTCTTCTATTTTTCTTTATCTTAACTTTCCTCTCTTGGAAAGAGAGTTTGTCAAAGTATTAAATTATGATCTTGTAAGGATGCTGGCACCTCTTTTTCATTAATTTCTTTAATTACTTTGCATCCTGATGGCAGACTCCTCCCTCCTGCCTTCCAGTCACCCCCATGCCCTTCCCCCATTTTCCCTTCCTCTTCTCCTCAGGACAGCAGAGGCCACCCCATGGATAGGAACCCACCCTGGCACATCAAGTCTCAGGAGGTTTAGGCCCATCCTCTCACCAAGGCCAGACAAAAAATGCCCAGCTAGGGGAAAGGGATCCAAGGCAGACAACAGTCAGAGACAGCCTCTCCTCCAGTTGTTAGGGAACCCATATGAAGAACAAGCTGCACATTTGCTACATATGTGGAGGGCGGTGCCTAGGCCCATCTATGAATGGTCTTTGGTTGGTGGTTCACTCTCTGTGAGCTCCCCATTGGTCAAGATTAGTTGACTCTGTAGGTCTTTTTATGGTGTTCATGACCTTTCTGGTTCTCTCAGTCCTTCCCCCAGCTTTTCCACAACACTCCCCCAACTCCAAGTAATGTTTGGCTGTGGATCTCTGAATCTGTTCTCATCAGCTGCTTGGTGGAGCCTCTCAGAAAACTGTTATGCAAGGCTCCTATCTACATGTATAGCAAAGGATCTTAAATAGTGTCAGGGCTTAGCACTCTTCCATGGGATGGGTCTCAAGTTGGGCTAGTTGTTGGTTGGCCATTCCCTCCATTATGCTCCATTTTATCCCTGCACATCTTGTAGGCAGACAAATTTGTGTCCAAGGTTTGGGGGTTGTGTTGGTGTCCTCATTGCTCCACTGTATATCTCATTGGCTGCTTCAAGCTTCACCAACAATGGAGGAGTGTTCCCCTTGCTCCATATTCTCACCAGTGTGAGCTGTCACTTGAGTTTTTTTTTATCATAGCTATCATGATGAGTATGTGATGGAATATCAGAGTCATTTTGATTTGCATCTCCTTGAGGACTAAGGATGTTAAACATTTTTTTAAAGTGCTTCTTGGCCATTAAAGATTTCTCTGTTGAGAATTCTGTTTAGCTCTGTACCCCATTTTTAAAATGGGTTGTATAGGTTTTTGGCGTCTAATTTCTTGAGTTCTTTATATATTTTGAATATTAGCCCTCTGTTTAAATTAGGGTTAGTAAAGATCTTTTTGCATTCTGTAGGCTGTTGTTTTTTCCTAATGGTAGTGTTCTTTGCCTTACAGAAGCTTTTCAGTTTCATAAGGTACCATTTATTAATTGTTGATCTGAGTGCCTGAGCCGTTGGTATTCTGTTCAGGAAGATGTCTCCTTTGCCAATGGATTAAAAATATTACCCATTTTTTTCTTATTTCAGATTTAGCTGGGCTTGAGTTTTGTGCAGGTTGACAGATGTGGATCTATTTGCATTCTTCTACATGCAGACATCAAGTTATATCATCACCATTTTTAAGGATGGCTTTTCACCATTGTACAGTTTTGACTTCTTTGTAAACATCAAGGGTCCATAAGCATGTGGTTTACTGCTTGGTCTTCAATTTAATTCTGTTGATCAACCTGTCGGTTTTTATGCCAATGCCATGATGTTTCTTTTATTATTATTGCTCTGTAGTACAGCTTGAGATAGGGGATAGTGATACCTCAAGAGGTTCACTTATTCTATGGGATTATATTACCTATACGATGGAGTATGATACAAGTCTCTACGAAGTCAACCAGCAGGATGGCCAATGAATATATTCACTAGAACAAAAGTAAAAAAGTGAACAAGTACATCTAAAATATTATTTAATCCCAAATATAGGTAGAACAGGAAGTTTTCTCTTAAGCAGCAATGGTATTTCTTCATCTCATTTAGAAAATGAACCTAGAGGGTAGCAATGACAAAAAGCTGACCTAAATATAATCACAGAGTCAAAGACTCACTCATTGGTCATTTCTTTAGTTGCTGAGTTTCCTGTTTAGTTTTATGTCAACTTGATAAAAGCTTGAGTCAACAGAGAGGAGAATTCAACTGAGAAAATATTTCTATGAGACCAGGTTGTCATCAAGCGTGTGGCATTTTCTGAATTAGTGATTGATTTAGCAGGGCTCAGCCCATTAAGAGTGAGGCCATAGGCTGGTGGTTCTGACTTCTATGACAAAATAACCTGTTCAAGCCATGTTGAGCAAACCAGTAAGCAACATCCCTCCATACACTCTATACCAACTTCTACCTCCAGGTTCCTGCCTGTTTGAGTTCCTGCTTTGACTTCCCTCCATGGTGGATTATGATGTGGAAGTGAAAGCGAAATAAAACCTTTTCTCCCCATCTTTCTTTTACCCATTGTATTTCATCACAACAATAGATACACTAGCTAAGACATTGTGTTTGAAAGTGATGCATTTGGCAGGTGGATCAGTGAGTCTACTCTGATAGAGGCTGGCATCCTTGTGGTTAGAGAGAGATTAGTGCCATCATTACAGACCAGGGTGAAATGATGATTATTCGTAACATAATTCTGGTTAGTTCTATAGTTTCAGTTCATGGAAACCTTATCGTAGATAATGGTTATAGACTATCACATAGATAACCAAGTGTTAGCTTACGTCCTGGTGATTCTGGCTTTACCTCTATCATTTCTGGAGCATACAACCGAGTCCTCAAGTACAAGACATATAGCCAGTGATTTTTTTTTAAATGCGTTTATCTCCATTTCACTTTAAAAAGCATAATAAAAAATCTTACATTAGGGAGCAACTATACATGAAACATCCACAATAACCCTCTCCTTTCAAGGCTCAGGAATCATTGGAGACAGGGAGCAGAAACATCTAAGAGTCAAAGGTTGGTGAGCACCTCTGCAAAAGTGTTTTCAGAAGAAGACAGGGTGGTTTCTTCAAAGAATGCAGAGTGGCCGTGCCTGCATGAATACAACCTTTGCAGGATTAAGCTAACTAATTTACAATATGAGCATGGGAGGGGCCCATGGAGCGCCACCCACAGATAAAGAGCTATCAGCAGGTAATAGGTAATGGGGAAGGGAGAATGAAGTAATCCCAATATAGTACTTAAGTGGATGGGTCTACACCCACACATGCACCAGAAGCACCGCATGGACTCAATGTTTTATAAGATACATGAATGAAGTTGAGATGAAGAAGTATTAAGGGTGGGGGCAGGAGTTAGACAGAAGGGAGTAGTGGGTGGATTTGATCAAAACACATTGTATATACGTATATAAAATTCTCAAATAAAACAGGCTATATTGTGTGGACAAGTGTTGTTTTAATATTTTTTGAATCTTTAATAAGTATACTCTGATGCTTCTTTCATAATTTAGTCCAAAAAATATCTGAACTTCCTATGCCCGTATATACAGTGCCACAAAAAACTACTACAACAATGGCGTTATGTTGAATGAACCAGGGGTAACTGGTATGCTGAAATCCTTAGACATTTTACCTATTAGGGAAGAAGATTAATACTACAAAATTTCAAGGAGTAGACTCTTTTGTGAAATGTTTGGATGATGGGCAGAAATGTGCTGAGATGTTCCTTGCAAAGTAAAAACCAACCAAACAAACAAACCAACACTATTATATTTTGCAACACACTAGGAAACAGTACAATGTACTAGACTTATTTTTTCAGGCATGGGAGATTTCCAGATGCAGCATATTCTACATTTAGGACCACCCTCTGATTGCAACTGTAGGCAACATGGAAAATTCACAATAAGAGGTTAAGCAAATAGCTCTGCAGAATTTATAGGTTTTTATTTATAAAATTGACACTATGGTTATCTATTTAACAAATTCTGTACTATTTTAGGAGGTTACAAGGCAGAAAAAGAAAGAATATCTCTATATCTCAATATCACAACAGTCCTTTTTATATTATACATCTCTAAATATTTAAACAAAAACATACTTTTTGTAATGATCCGACAGATGACACATAGGTAACTAGATATATTGTACATGATAGATAGATAGATAGATAGATAGATAGATAGATAGATAGATAGATAGACAGATAGAAAATTGCTTAGATGGAGAGTGATACAGATCTCAGAAAAAACACAGAATGACAGTGCGTCTTGAAACAGGTTTTATAATCTTGACTTGGTCAGAGATTACAAACCAAAGACTTATGGATGTAGCAGATGCACCTTGAAATTGTACATTTGTGCTAAGCCCAACAATGGTCGTATGTAGAAATACGTGCATGAGCATGTAAAATCGACCATCCCATTCACTGTAATTACACAGTAATCATTCCTTCGTCGATTTCTATGTTGGAGTCTTCAAAAACACCTTACTATGCAACCAAGATTTGATCTTGGTGCCATGTAGAAGAATAATAGATACTAAGTGAATAAAAGATTTATTTAAGATTTTATCCCATGTATTCATTTGATAATTGTATCTTTCGTGAATGAAGAAACTGGTATAAAATCAATTGAATAAAACTTATTTCCCATAAGTAATGAATAATGGGCATGAAAAACATCCTGACTCAGATAATAACTTGCTTTTTTATGCTTTCCACAAAATATTTTCCTGATTTTTGAAAAAGATTTGAGTTATTAGAAATTAAATTATAACAGTTAATATTTTCAAATTAAAACACTTAAGATGCTCTGTCCCATTTGCTAACCTAAAAACGGTTATCCACATATGTTGAGTCATTTTGTACAATTACTTGCAAAAAAAGCATAGGGATAGGGAGGGGATGTGAATTTATGCATGCTAATGAAAGCTTAAAATAAAATGTTTCCATGTGCAACTTCCAGTCTTGTTGGATAACTTTACTTGATTGAAAATTACTTGAGAAAGATGAAATCATAAATTACCTTAAATTTACTGAAAGCCTGTGAACTACCTATATTAAGTGTGAAGCTGATGAAGTAGCAGCATGAATGGAAAGAAATTTTAGAACAGCACAGCTACATTTCAGCTTCATTTTCTAAAAGGAGGATGGCATATAACAGTATCACTTGGTCCAATACTGGATAATATTGTGTATTTGTACTGTGGCTATAATTGTTCCTCTTACCATTCACAACACCTACTTGTTTAACTATTATCAATGACTATTTTTAGGAACTATGCATACTTTAAAAAATTCTATTGTTCTTTTGTTCATTTATTTATTACTTCATTCAGCAAACATTGAACTTGCTGTATAACCCACTATATACTCAAACGATTCATACACCCATTACTAATAGTATAAAAATAACATTAGTATATCATTATGTTGTGACAAGGTAGCATTTGACAGATGAAGAAAATGAGCAAATAGAAGGTTAATGTGGGGATCCAAGATGGCAGCACCAAACACGCATGATATCTGATCTGCCAGACAGAGACTAGGGACCAGGCTGGGAACTACAGACCACAGGACCTGGAGAGGCCTAGGTGAGAGGGATCCTCACATTGCAGAACAAAGGTGAGTGTGGCCTCACACCATCCAACTGTCCCACAGAGGATGGGTACCCAGTCCCCAGAGTTTGGACCCATACCTGCCTGCAAGCCGCAGACATGCTTTAGATCATGGACTCGGTATCTGGGACTGAACTGTGGGCCCTGAAGAACCAGAGTCTGAATCGGCTAGCCTGGGGAGAACCCAGGAAAAAGGGTGGATCTGACCTCAGACAATCCCACCAGTCCACAGAAAGCCCTAGAGGCCAGAAACCACACTAGCACAGTATGCAAAGCCCAAAGCAGCCAGAGTAGTGAGTGCAGACAGCGCAGCCTATTGTGCCATGCTGTACCTGCATGCTTTCTCTCTTCTTCTCTGACTGTTCTGTGGGTGACAGAGAAACAGCATCTGTGTCTGCTGGCCAAGAGGGAGCCGAGAGTTTGGATCTGGGATAGATCTGACATCAGATCATCTTGCTGGTCCAAGGAGGATCCCAGTACCTGCTTGGGAGACCAGTGCCTGCTAATGGGCACAGGCAGATGTGGACATGTTCTCCAGCTACAGCTCCATAGCCTCACCATTGGGTTGACTGATCTAAGGTGGCAGGGCCTGAGTGGGTTTGGCAGAAACCTAGCCAGATGCTCCCATGCTCTCAAGTGAAAATAAACTGACCTGAATGGATCAGGGGAAAGCCTAGACAACCCAACCACCACAAGACAGAGGGCAGTATCAGCTCTCTCAGGAGGGACTGAACCTAGGCCTCAAGGCTGGATGGATCAGGCAGAAGTCTAGCCAACCACCACAAGTCAGCTGGGGTTCTGGTACTCTAGGTCCAACTGAACCTAGTTCCCCAATGCCCCAGGGCTGAAGGAATCAAGGGCAGAGTTTTCAAAGCCCAGCCAAAGGTAGGATAACAGGCTTTACCTACACTACCTGGAACTGATCCCTGAGCTGCATAGCACCAGCACCAGCCTCTGCTGACCCAGCGGGGAGCCCAGGGTGTGGAGCAAAGTCTAGTGGAGATGAAACTAGGTGACCTGCCTGAAACAGGAAAAGTCCCTGATCCCTAAAGGTGAGGGTTCTCGACCTATAAACACTCCCCAACTAACTGCTCTCAGCAACCTGTGAAGGACATCAGACACTACCTCCAAACATCAGACAGCAAGATGACTAAAGGCCAGAGTAAAAGGACAAATAACAAAAACCAAGACAATATGGCATCTCCAGAACCCAGAAACCCCAAAGAATTCAAATCTGGGAACTCAAACACAACTGATGCACAAGAAAATGACTCCAAATCCTTAGTAATGAAGATGATTATGGATAAAACAAATAAAATCCATAAACAAATGCAGGAAGATGCAGCCAAATGGATTGAGGATATTAAGGAGGTCTGTAGGCAGGACATGAAGAAATAACTAGAAAATTTTAAGGAAAATACAATCATATGAAGGAAATCAATAAAACAATTCAAAATCTGAAAATGAAAATAGAAGCAATGATAAAAGCACACATAGAAGAAAACCGTGAATGAGGGAACTTAGAGAAGAAAACAGAAAGTGCATAGGTAAGTCTCGCCAACAGAAATCAAGAGATGGAGGAAAGAATCTTAGGAGGAGAAAATACAATTAAAGAACTTGATGCAACCATCAAAGAAAGTGTTACATATGAAAAAGTCCTGACATGAAACATCTAAGAAATCAATGACACCATGAAAAGAAGAAACCAGAGGATAATAGGAACTGAGGAAAGAGAATATGCCTAGCTCCAAGGCCCAGAAAATATTTTCAACAAAATCATAGAAGAAAAGTTTCTCAATTTAAAGAAGGAGATGCAAATAAACACAACACAGGTCTACAGAACACCAAATAGAATAGACTAGAAAAGAAAATCCTTACAACACAGAATAATCACAACACAAAAAGTACAGAAAAAAAAAGAAAAAATATTAAAAGTGGCAAGGGGAAAAGGCCAAGTGACATATAATGGCAAACCTATCAGAATTAAGCCTGAATTCTCAGTAGAGACCATAAGCCAGAGGGGTTGGGCAGAGGTCCTGCAAACCATAAGACACCCCAGATGACAGTCCAGACTACTATACCCAATGAAACTTTTAATAACCATTGATAGAGAAAATAAGATATTCTATGACAAAAACAAATTCAAACAGTACCTAGCCACAAATCCAGCCCTATAGCAGTTACTAGAAGGAAAACTCCAACCCAAAGGAACCAACTACAACCAAAATAACACAGGAAATAGATAACATCACTGTTGCAAAACATAACCACACAAACACTCTACTGCAACCAACATCAAAATCAAGGGACTTAACAGTCACTGGTCATTAATATCTCTCAACATCAGTGTTCTCAATTTTCCATTAAAAAGACACAAACTAACTGAATGGATGCATAAATAAGACCCAAGATTCTTTTGCATTCAAGAAACACATCTCAGCCACAATGATAGACACTGCCTCAGATTAAAAGGCTGGGAAAAGGTATCTAATAAAATATACTTCCAACCAAAATTAGTCAAAAGAGATGATGAAGGACACTTTTTACTCAGCAAAAGTAAATTCAACCAAGATGGCATCACAATTCTAAACATCTATGCCCCCAATACAAAGGCACACACATTTGTAAAAGAATTATTAACAAAGCTTACTCAACACATCGACCCCCACACATTAATAGTGGGAGACTTCCACACCCCACTTTCACCAAAGGATAGGTCAACAAACAGAAACTAAACCAAGAAATAATGACACTAACTGATGTCATTAATTAAATGAGTCTAACACATATCTACAAAACTTTTCACCCAAACACAAAAGATTACACCTTCTTCTCAGCATCTCATGGAACCTTCTCCAAAACTGATCACATAGTAGGTCACAAAGCAAGCATTAACAGATACAAGAAGATTAAAATACGTTGTATCCTATCAGATAACCATGGACTAAAACTGAACTTCAACAACAACAGAAATAACAAAAAGCCTACACACACACATGGTAATTAAACAATTATCTACTTAATGCAAATGAGTCAGGGAAGAAAATAAGAACTTCCTAAAATTCAATGAAAATGAAGATAAAACATTCCCAAATTTATGGGACACATTGAAAGCAGTGCTAAGAGCAATGTTCATAGCACTAAGTGTCTTCATGAAGAAATTGGAAACATCTCATATAGCCAACATAACAACATATCTGGAAGCCCTAGAAAAAGAAGAAGCAGAAACACCCAACAGGAATAGATGGCTAGAAATAATCAATCTCAGGGCTCAAATCAATAAATTACAAACAAAGAGAACAATTCAAAGAATCAACAAAATGAGGAGCTGGTTCTTTGAGAAAATCAACAAGATAGACAAACCATTAACCAAACTAACTAAAAGGCACAGAGATACTACCCAAATCAACAAAGCCAGAAATGAAAAGGGAAACATAACAACAGACACTGAACAAATACAAAGAATCATTAGATCTTACTTCAAAGGTTTATATTGCACAAAATTTAAAAATCTAAGGGAAATGGACAATTTTCTTTATTGATTCCACTTGCCAAAGATTAATCAAGATCAGATAAACAAGTTAAATAGTCCTATTTCTCCTACAGAAATAGAAGCAGTAATTAAAAGTCTCCCAACCAAAAACAGCCCAGAGCCAGATGGTTTCAGTATAGAATTCTATCAGACCTTCAAAGAAGAGCTAATACCAACACTCTTGAAGCTACTCCACAAAATAGAAATGGATGGATCTTTACCAAACTCATTCTATGTGGCCACAGTCACTTTGATACCTAAACCTTACAAAGACCCAACAAAGAAAGAGAATTTCAGACTAATTTCTCTTATGAGCATTGATGCAAAAAAATATTCAATAGAATACTGGCAAACCAAATCCAAGAATATATCAAAGATATCATTCACCATGACCAAGTAGGCTTTATTATAGGCATGCAGGGATGGTTCAATATACAGAAATCCATCAACATAATCCACCATATAAACAAACTGAAAGAAAAACAAAACCACATGATCATCTCCTTAGATGATGTCAAAAAACCATTTGGCAAAGTCCAACTCCCATTCATGTAAAAGACTTGGAGAGTTCAAGGATACAAGACACATACCTAAACATAATAAGGGCTATATACAGCCAATAGACAACATAAAATTTAATGGAGAGAAACTCAAGGAAATTTCTCTAAAATCAGGGACCAGTCAGGGATGCCCACTTTTTCCATGTCTCTTCAATATAGTTCTTGAAGTTCTAGCTAGAGTAATAAGACAACAAAAGGAGATCAAGGGAATCCAAATGGAAAAGGAGAAAGTCAAATTATCCCTACTCTCAGGTGATAGTCTACATAAGTGACCCCCAAAATTCCACCAGAGAACTCCTACAAACTGATAAACACCTTCAGCAAAGTGGCTGGATACAAATTTAACTCAAACAAGTCAGTAGCCTTCTTGTATACAAATGACAATCATGCTAAGAAAGAAATTGGGGAAACTACAACCTTCACCATAGCCACAAGTAATATAAAGAATCTAGGAGTAACGCTATCCAAGCAAGCAAAAGACTTGTTTGAAAAAAACTTCAAATAGCTGAAGGAGATTGAAGATGACATCAGAAGATGGGAAGAGCTCCCTTGTTCATGGATTGGGAGAATTAACATAGTAAAAATGACTATCTTACTAAAAGCAATTTACAGATTCAATGTAATCCATATCAAAATACATACACATTTTTAAAGACATTGAAAGATCAATTCTCAACTTCATATGGAAAAAACCCAGAATAGCTAAGATAATCCTGTATAGTAAAAGATCCTCTGGAGTAATCTCCATACCTGATCTCAGGCTGTACTATAGAGCTACAGTAATTAAAACAACAAGGTACTGGCACTGCAATAGGCTGGTTAATCAATGGAATAAAATTGAAGAACCAGAATGAAGCCACACACATATGGTCACTTGATTTTTGACAAAGAAGCCAAATCTATTCAATGGAAAAGGGATAGCATCTTCTACAAATGCTGCTGGTCTAACTGGATGTCTACGTGTAGAAAAATGCAATTGAACCCATATTTGTCACCATGCACAAAGCTCAAGTCTAAGTAGATCAAAGACGTCAACATAAAATCAGAGACACTAAATCAGTTAGAAGAAAAAGTGGAGAAGAGCCTTGAACTTATTGGCACATGAAACAACTTCTTAAGCAGAACTCCAGCAGCCCAGGCTCTAAGGTCAACAATTAATACATGGGACCTCATAAGGCTGAGAAACTTCTGTAAGGGAGAAGACACTGTAAACAAAACAAAGTGGCAGCCTACAGACTGGGAAAAGATCTTCACCAACCCTACATCTGACAAAAGAATAATATCTAAATTATGTAAAGAGCTCAAGAAATTAAACACCACCAAACCAAATAACATAATTAAGAAATTGAGCTCAGCTTTTCTGTTGGGATGTGGGCAGAGCAGGAAGGATAGCTATGTGCTTTCTCTGCCTCTCTGAGCTAGCAGTTTTTCATCCTCCCCCCAAAAAAATGGGGCTCAGAATTAAACAGAATTCTCAACAGAGGAATATTGAATGGCTAAGAAACACTTAAAGAAATGCTCAATGTCCTTAGTCATCAGATAAATGCAAATCAAAAGGATTCTGAGAGTCTATCTTACACCTATCAAAATGGCTAAGATCAAAAACTCAAGTTACAGCACATGCTGGTGAGGATGTGGGGAAATGGGAAATGGAAGGATTCAGAGGGTCCTAGAAACCTAAAAATAGACCATCAGTACTGGCAGATCTGGACCCAAGGGGTTCTGCTCTAACTACTGTACCAACCAAGGAGAATGCATACAATAAACATTGAACCTCTCTTCAGACCTAGCCAATGGACAGCACATTTTCCACAGTTGTGTGGATACTGGGGACTGACTCTGACATGAACTCTGGTGGCCCATATTTGACCACTTCCCCTTGGTGAGACACCTGGTGTCTCTCAGAGGAAGGGTAAACAAGCTATCAGGATGAGACTTGATCGGCTGTGATCTTATTGTTGGGAAGGAGGTCCCCTTCTGTCACAGACCTAGGGGAATGGGAATAGGGTGAAAGAGTCAGGGAGATGGGAATGGGAAGATACAAATAAGGGGATAACAACTGAGGTATAATCTGAATAAATTACCTAAATAAAAAAAAGATAGAAAAAAAGAAGAAGAAAAGGGAAGGATATTGTGAATTTGGTATTAATATCAGAATGTATGCATCTAATGGCATGTAATTTTTAAAGATAAAATGCCACGGCCCATTGAGGGGGCTTCAACCATGGGCAGGGGCCTAGGTACTCAGGTGGGCATGGATTCGGCGTGACAGACAGACACACAAACGCAAGAGAGGTTTGATGCTGCTGCAATGCGCCTTTACTCAATTCAGTGGTTTATACAGTCATATGAGGAGCTAGTTATTGGCGAGTCTCCAGCAAGTGAAATACAAATCAAATCATAAAGTGCATAATACAGCAATAATAAAAAACCAAACGTACACTAAAAAACAGTGTTTCCCCTGAACCCAAGTTTACAGCAGACAGTGGTTAATCATCTAGACAGAGGCCAAAGCTTTTCTTAGACTTTGTGGTCACCCCATTTCCTTTTTCAAGCTGCTTACTTTTAGTCCTGTTTCACCACAAGCCTGATATTTGTCAGCACATACTCAGGGCCCTTCAGGCCAATTAATATATTTCATAAAGTACTCTATCCAATCTTTCTTTTTTCTTCAATATCACCATCTTTTATCACGATCATCTCCTGAAAAATATAGGAATCGGTAGGTAAACTTGTCACAACAAGTCTCTTTTCTTTGTCAGGAATATAGTGCACCAGGGAGGACATGCACATTGTATCTGTTCCCAAATGCTTAGGTCTACATACTTAACACATTTCCTATTCCTTTAACCTACAGTCCTAGGGAGACTCTCAGTAATAGTCATATTCCTAGCAATTCTTAACAGACTCTTTTCTGCTTCATCATGTGATATGTTCCTAAGGGGAGTACTGGAACCCAGGGTGGTCATGCTCTTCTCATGATCCGAACTGCTCATGTCAGTTGTTCCTGAAACAAGGGTGTCCAGTGGGCTTGGCTGCCCACCACCTGTTCCTGCCATAAAGATTCCCTGTGAGATTAAAGTGAAAGGAACAAGAAGAAGAAACGCCAGCACGCAGATGGCCAGGAAACAGCTTGGTGCCCTCATGCCCGGTTTCCACATCTTGGGTATCTGCCAGAGGCCTCCAGGAGACTTAGCTACAACAAACACCTGCCTCGGGTCCTAACACGCTCCTAGCCTGTATGGCCGCATGTCACACAGACTACTGGAGTGGGTGTGGCAATAAAAATACTAAATTATATCTATGTTTATGTGCATGTGGGGTTGCACATCACATGTGAGTGCAGTTGCTTACAGAGGCCATAAAAGTGGCTCATATACCTGGAGCTAGAGTTCCAGGCAATTGAGTAGTGAGCTACCCAGTGCTGATGCTCAGAGTAGAACTTAGGTCCTCTGTAAGAGCAATACTCACTCTTAAGAACTGAGCCATCTCTTTAGCCTCTAGACTGCATATCATTAACCACTGTATCACTTCTCACAAAATTCATACAATAGTATCTTTTCCCACTTCTCAGAAATCAAACACATGTGTAATTACAACAGGAAAGATAAGAATAATTTTAAGGGAAATATAAACTTTGAGACCATATAGATTCATATATATTGTTAGTTATTCATTTCCTTTAGAATTTTATAAAACATGGAATTTGATCATTTTCTCCCCTTTCCCTAATTCCACCCAGATTAATACCACCTTTCATATCGAAATTACATGGTACGCATGTGTTGTTTTTGATTTTTAACCTATTGAGTCCAATATGTGCTACCATAAATTCTTGTGTCTATAGAAACTATGGGGTTTCATTGACACACCAGGGGCAATACTCTTTAAAAAAAAAAAACCTGACTCTTCCTCTTCCAATATGTATCAATTACCAATAACCCCTCAGTCAGTGGTGAAACTTTGCCTACTTCCCCTTCCATGCTGAATTTTTTTTCTGGCTTCAATGGGCACTGAGCTTATGTATGTAAACACAACCACAGTGCATGAATATGTGCAACTTCCCAGTTAAGTATAAAAAAGCAGTTTCTTAGGTTCGCCAGCTTCTTCTGCCCCTGAAAGTCTTCCCACATCTCTTCCACAATTATTCTTGTGGCTTGAGATGATAGAGCTATAGTACAGATGTCACCTTTATTGCTGAAAATTATTAAGCTTCTTTTTCTCTGAACCCATACAAGTTTGGGATAACGTTGTTAAATCACTGTTTTGGTTAGTTTTTGTTCACTTGAAACAAACCTGGTATTATCTGCAAAGAAAAAAAAAATCTCAGTTAAGAAGTTGCTTCTTCAGATTGTCCTGTGGGCATATTGGTAGGGTATTTTCTTGAATAATGATTGATGTAGGAAGACCCAGCCCAGTATGGGCACTGCCACACTTGGGTTTCATAAAAAAAATTCATACCTAGAAAACAATGGGCATCAAAACAGTAAGCAGAATTTCTCTATAGTATCTATTCAATTCTTGTCTGGCTTTCTCTTGATAACTGACTGAAACCTGTAGCCCATACAAACATTTTTCTTTTAGTATTATTCTTGGTCAAATTTTTATTGTAGCAACAACAACAACAAAAAGCATGAGAACCACCATCTACTACAGATAGAAACTTCTCTGATGGGGATTGAGAGGGGCACTAATAAGTGGGTATAATGAGACGTCAACTCTCAGTTTCATACTATGTCTTCTTTATACAGTACAAGTAGTGTGTTGTCCAGTAAGGCCTATGATCATTCTGTCCATAGGTTTTTGATGCCTGTAATAGTGTCAAGTAAGGGTATCATCTTGGTAAGTGGGCCTTAAACTCAGTCAAAGTTGGTTAAGTTTATAATAGTCAGGCCACTTTAGCACCAATAGTCTTGTCTTTCCAGGCTAGTTATTATTGTCGTTCATAATGTTCACAGCTGGGCAAAACTGATGACTATATTTTTCCATTTGGTAGTATGCATAGCATTTTCTATCTCTATGAAAGATATCAAGTAGGGATAAAGGTTCTAGATTAGTACCAGCCTTATTTCTCCATGTTCTATGATTCAAGTATGTCTTTCCTACTAGAGTATTACTGACAAGTTCTGGAGGATAAATAGAATCATCGTTAGTAGCTTTGTAATGACTGATGGCCATGAACCTTCACTGGCCAACAACTGCAAAGAAATAAACCATTCCGGCCACTGGGAGTTTTATTTGTCAGTGTTCTTTATCTAGTAGGATCATTATCACCTGTATAGGATAGCTCTATTTAGATTCTTTGTTATTGTTACAGGTGGTGGTGGTGGTAGTGTATGTGTGTGTAGTTTGTGTGTGAGTTTTATGAAGCTGCTACAGTATTAAGTTTCCATATGACTTTCAAATAGTCTTAGAAATTGAGTTGTCTCTCCCCATATTCCCACTTCTTTATTATCCCCCACATCATTCAATCATTCCTGCTCTGTCATTTCCCTTTACCCTTAATTGCAGCTACATTTTTTCTGTTTTATGGAAATTATTTAAGGATACAGAAAACACTATTTTAAAATATTTATTTTATCACAAATTATTTCTAAAGCAGTTGATAGGTGTTGCAACTAAGCTAATTGCTGTAGAATGTGGCATTCTAGGTATGATAAAAATTAGCAAAGATGTGTGATTCAGTCATGGCAATACATATTAAGTGAAATTGTGAACAAATAATTAACACACAGCATGATTATTTTAAGAAAAGATGTAAACATGATGTTGTTGATTTATATTGGTAAGGATCACTTGTTATGCATAAAGATTTATGTTGTGATAAAAATTATATATATTTCTCATGGACATGGATATAGCTCTCATCTGTTTTTCAGTAATAAAATAAATAAATTGCCTGCTCCCTAAACAACATGATTGCTAACATCACTTTTACTGAAATCATCCACGACTCTGAGTAATATGCTCCATTCTTATTGTGAATGTAACTTTCTCAAACACCATTTTTTCAAATATGTTATTATTTGTAATGGACGGAGGGTCTTAGATACTGGAAACTGAAAGCTACAAAAGATTAGTTGACTATCTAACTAGGAACTGTACAAAGACTATACCAATGGACATGCCAAAGTGGACAGGGAAAAGCCCATGGACCTTTAACCTTACCTAAAGAACTACAGGCAGCTAAGGAAAGCAAGGACCAGGAAAGGTAGTCATGCCCAGGGAGGACCACATCAATTAGTTTCCCATGAAAGATAGGCATCTCTGAAACAATACATACAATTACCATTATACAGGCTGAGTAGGTTATAGTTAGGAATATATACATTTATACATATATACATATATGTATACGATAACAATTAACAGAAAAAGAGGCCATCAATTTAAAGGAGAAGGAGAAAGTTGTTCACGATGGTTTAGAGGGGAAAAGGGGAATATAGAAATGTAATTATATTGTAATCTCAAAGTTAAGGAACAAATGGCTAACCTGAATGATCACAGAAAGCCAAAGATCATAAATGGCTGAAAGCTTTTATTCTAAAGGCAGAAGAGATTTCATAGTCCAAGCCCTTATGATACTTTCAGTCTTTTTAAATCACTTTAGTGGATGCGTTATAAATCGACAGTATACTTTGACATGGATTTAGCATACTTAATTTACTAAAATAAATAAAGAGTCTGTATCTGTTTTGACATTCTAGACTGCGATTCTCTGCTTATTTCTAACTGGTCCTGAAGTTTCGTTTCCAGTGGTACGCATTCAGGCCCATTTACTCCCATGGCATGGTGACAGCTTGAACACTTGAACATAGATAAGCAGAGGTAGTGAGCTAATGTTCCAATTGAAAACTTGTCCTTTGGGCTTTGATCCATTAAGCACTGTTATCCATTTATTCTGTACTTCTGGAAACATTTTTATGCCAAAACATAATTTTCAATTTATATTTTTTATTTTTCCTACTTATTGTAATTGTTTATTTGGGAAACATTAAATTATTCACTTCCATGAATGTGTTTTAGAAAGAGAAATGGACTTACCTTGAATGTTTAATCCCAAGTGATTTTCAAATTGTCTCAGTTTTTCCAAATTTGACTCTAGCATTGACTTGGGTTTACAGAAAAGTTGCAACAATAGTACAGAGAGTTGACATATGTCCTGAATTCAGCGCATCTATTACTAACATCTTATATCAGTGAACAATAGTGTTAAACAACTATTAACTAACATCCTTAAAGTTCCTTGTACACCACCTTGTGTCTTTCTGTGTTTAAGCTTCTCACATTTAATCATTACAGCTATTTTTCTTTCTTTTACAAAACTACTTTTTAATTAAGATAGAATTACATTATTTAACGCTTGCCTTTCCTCCCTTCATCCTCTTCTGGATATTCTTCCTCCAAACCCCTCCCATGATCCTCACTCTTAAATTGATAGCTTCTTATCCCTTGATTAGTATGATTAGTATAGTCACACACATATGTGTATGTGTGCACAAATATATAAATACTACCTGCTTACTCTGGTTTTTTTGTTGTTGTTGTTGGTGGTGTGTATGTGGTTTCATTCTTTTTTTTTATTAATTTATTCTTGTTACATCTCTATGGTTATCCCATCCCTTGTATCCTCCCATTCTCCCCTCCCTCCCATTTTCCCCTTATTCCCCTCCCCTATGACTGTTCCTCAGAGGGATTACCTCCCCCTGTATATGCTCATAGGGTATCAAGTCTCTTCTCGGTGACCTGCTGTCCTTCCTCTGAGTGCCACTAGGTCTCCCCCGCCAGGGGACATAGTCAAATGTGAGGCACCAGAGTACATGAGAAAGTCAAATCCCTCTCTCCACTCAAGTGTGGAGACTGTCCTGTCCATGGGCCAGATCAGGGTAGGGGTTTAAATTTTACCGCCTGTATTGTCCTTGGCAAGTGCCTTAGTTTGAGCAGGACCCCTTGACCCAAATCGGCCTATCATAATGTTCTACTTGTAGATTTCTAGGACCCACTGGATCCTTCTACATTGCTATTCTCCCATTGTTCTCTCATCTAGAGTCCCAATAGGATGTCCTCCCCTCTGTTCCAGTTTCCTGGTAAGGGAAGGCTTTCGTGGGACATGCCCCTTGGGCTAGTATGCAGATATAAGTGAGTGTATACCATTTGAGTCTTTCTGCTTCTGGGTTAACTCACTCATTATGATCATCTCTAGCAAAGCTGACCACTTTGTATTGAATAATCAATAAGAGATCCATGCCTGGCCAAGGCTAACCCCCTCTCTCCAAGAAGTCATTAACTGCCTAGAATTCTTTGTCCCATTGCAGGATCCCATAGAGATTTTCCTCTTCCTAGTAAGCATGTCTGTTGATATTACCACACTTGGTTTTGTTTTAGAACCATTTCTAGGATATACTGTTTTACAGCCAATTTCCTCTCTTCTATGAGATTCCATGAACCATAGATGTAGGATCTGTTATCTAGATGAATCCACTGGGGCTGGGCTCCCCAGGGTCTGCTGATGTCTCTATTATATACAGTTGTGGTTTTCTGTGGTAGTCTCTGTCTTCTGTAAAAAGAAACCTCTTTAATGATGGGGTAGCTATATTTTTTTTCAGTAAGTATAAGGATAAGAGTGTGAACATACTTAACAATTATCCTGGTCTAGTACAATGGCTGTAATAGATTCTCTTCTAAACTTATGACCTCACTATCACTGGGAAGTTGGATAGATTTCTAGCACCACTCACGACTGACCTTCTGCTCAGTCATCTCTAACTCCAACTTGACAGCTATTGGTTGCCACCAACACACGGGTGCAACTTATTTCACACTTCGGTATATTTTGTTATGCTAGTTGTTGTTGTGGTTCATAGGTGTTGCATCGGGCCACAACAGGAGTCCAACCCTCAAATACCAAAGAGATGAGATAATCAAAAGCTATATTAACAATCTATATTTTTTAGGACATTACTCAAACTATCATGACCAATCGTTCAGAAGGAGGTTTCTCATTCCTGGTACTGGAAATTTTTGTCTATGGTTCTTGTAGGGAGCATTGTCATTCCATTACAACTTATGTAATTTAGTTACAGGCTTTAATTTGTTATGTACACCAGCACTTCTTAGCTCCTATTATACTTGTAATGTTTAATTTTTATCACATTACATTCAATCCCAGGACATCAATTTTACCATTTTAATTAAATTTTTAAAAATTCATTCACATTACATCCCTATCATACCACCATCCCTTGTCTCTCCCTGGTCCAGCCCTCCCTTCTTCTTTGCACCTTTCTCTTTCCCCTAGGCCTCAGAAAGGGGGAGCCCTCCTCCCTTACCAACTGACCCGAGCCTATCAATCTTATCAGGATTGCCTGCATCCTCTTCCTCTGTGGCCTAACAAGGGCACCCTGACAGAGGGAAATGATTGAAGAACACACGACAGAGTCTATAGCCAAGACAGCCCCTGCTCTCCTTACTAGGGACCCACACAGAGACTGAGCTGCCCAATGGCTACATCTGACCTGGGGGCCTAGGTCCTCTCCATGCATCATCCTTGGTTGGTAAGTTGGTTTCCACAGACCCACCCCTGGGCTCAAATTTGTTGGCTCTGTTGGTCTTCTTGTGGAGCTCCTGACCCCCCAGGTCCTGTTATCCCCCACCCTACTCTTCCATAGGCCTCCCTGCACTCTACCCAAAGTTTGACTGTGAGTCTCAGCATCTGCTTTAGTCCCCTGCTGGATGGAGTCTGACTGGAAGTTACAAAGACTTTTTAATCTCAAAGTTCACCCCAAGTTTCATACTTCCTCTAGCATACTTAAAAACTGATATACTACTCAGTGTCACCAACTAGGATCAAGTGTTGAAATACCTTAGCCTATGGAGAACATGCTCATTCAAACCACCATAGTGGGTAGGCTTTGCTTCTGCTGCACACACTGTCATACTTTAATTACTTCTTGTGTCATTTTAACAATCTGAGTACATTTATTTTTAAAATCTTACCTGTTATGCCACCATAGGTGAGTACCACACAGCTTTTATTAGAATCACTTTCAATCCACAACATCACTTAAAGTCCTATCAGAAGAATCCAGTCTTTTCTGCTCTTTCACAGTGCTAACTCTAAAATTTCACTACAATGAACAGGATCTGTGTTTCCAGAGCATAGTATAATATGTATAACTGCTGAGGAACATTTATGTTTGGAGACGTGGCATCTTTGTTCGCAAGACATTTTATGTGATTCTATAATATTTTAATGTTAACAAGGTTTAGTCATCACACTTCCCATTGTTGCTTAGAATCCAGCCTTTTTATCAATAATAACTATTGAAAGTTTTCCTTTGTAATAGTTTGAGATATAATTTGAAACTTGGTTGTCAATGTTTTCTGTAGCAGAAGTCAAAACATAGCTCACTTAAAGCTACTTGGGGATTTTTGTTAAAGGCAAACTCTTGGCAGCCTCAAAGGCACCCTGCTTCTTTTGTGTGAAGTGAGGTCAAGATACTCATCTTTCCAATAAAGATCCAAGGATTCATATCAAAAGTGAATCTTGAAAATATTGATACAGAGGTCATTTTCCTTAGCTCACCCATTGCTTAAAATTACTTATACACTGGAAACTATTGTACTAGTATGAATTTCTTTTTTTCCTATTTCAATTAATTGCATTTGTTTTTTAAGAATTTCATGTTTGTATCTGAAATCTTCTGGCTACTCTATCCCTTACTTTATTTCCCTCTAATCCAGCAGTCTGTGCATATGGATATTGTGTCTCCCCACCTCACAGAATCTGATAGTCTCTAATAGATCAACAGTAAGTGACAGCACCCCAGGAACCCCTGTCTCCCCTAAAGCTGAGTGTTGGGCAGATCCCCCTTGTGTGGGAACAGTACAGCCAGGAGCCATTGCAAAACCTCTGTTTTCTGCAAGGAGAAGCTTCTCTCTTTTAGGTTGTGTACCAATCCTAGTTTGGTATCTGTTGCTGTGATAAAGGCCATGACCAAGAGCAGGCTGAGTAAGAAAGAGTTTATGTAGACTATATGTCTCCATTGTCATTCAGCATACTGAGTGTGGCCTGGATTACCATCCAACGGATCTGATCCATCCATAAGCTGTTTGCTTCTGGATGGGAATGGATGGACCTCTAGACCAAAGGTCCCAAGCTCCAGTGTCTTGCTCTAGGGCAGCTTAGAATGCTCAGAGTTAGGTCCCTGGCCTGTGTGGCAAGCCAGGATCCCTGGGGAGGTGGAAATTGAGTGTTACAGCTTAGCCATATTAGAGTGAGATGGCTGGTATCAGATGGCAGCGGAGACTAGGGAGCACCACCAGCCAGTGATGACACCAAGTGTTACAGCTCTTTGTGCTATGCTAATAATGGAAAAGGAAGTGGGCAGAAGGGAAGACAGGTCCGGGGAGGCTCAAGCCCATAGACCCTTTACCAGCAGACAGCACCAAGCAGGCAACAATGATGGAGCAGGATCCAGTGGATGCCGAGGTAGTTCCACCATCACAGGCTGACCAGCAGGTGGCCAGAAGCAGTTTCAGGCTCCTCAAACCCCCCTGCCCCAGAATCATTGTAAAGAAATGCTGACCATGGGAGAGAGAAAGCTAGTATACCAGCCAGCCTTTATTTACACACCTTGGGCACTGGGAAGGAGTTTGAGGGTGAATGTGTCTGATATGCTAGTGCTAGCTATGTCAGAATATTTAATCTACATTCAGCCATATAGTACCTCATTTACATGCAGTATCACGAGGTCTTGTTACATGCAGTAACAAGGAGAAAACAGCACTTAATTATCCTATGTGTGAGGGAATATATTTTATTTGCTCGAGGCTAGGATGTCCTGAGGGTAGGGTGGAATGCTTCCAGCAATTCCCTGTGCTTATAGAACCTTTCCTTATCAGGAAAGGGTCAGATGTGAAAGGGTCACAGATCCTTGAGGTGTATGGGACACTTCGTACAGCTGGCGTTACTAGATTAGGTAAAGTAGGAACCCTGCTGAAAAAATAGAGTCCACCTTCACAGACTAAGTGTGAAAGGGCTGTATGGAGAAATCAGACTTTGACCTTATCCATCACTCCCACACTCATCATAGTTCATCAGTTAGAGAAGTCAGGCAAGATGAGTAGTCTGGTGGCAGGCTAAAACAGAAACGTGGATTAATACTGCTTACTGGCATTCTCCTCATGGCTTGACCAGTCTACTTTCATATACCACCCAGAAATGGCACCAACCTTATGGCCTTGGCTCTACCTCATCAATATTAACCAAGAACATATTGAAAAGATTTACTTATAGGCCAATCTGTTGAGATTCCCTCTTCCCAGATAAGTCAAATTTTGTGCCTAGTTGACAAAAATTAACCAGCACAGGCTGATGGTACCTTTTGAAAATCAGTATAAAATAGATAATTTAAAAACGATTGCTAATGCCAGTTCTGTTTATTTGTTTCAAAGGGTTTTGTTTGTTCCCATCTATGATTTTTTTCTCTCCTATTTTGAAACCACCTAGACTTTTCATTCTCTTGCAGACCCTGTCATACTTAAGTGATATTGAACACACAAACAAAAAGAAATTTTTAAAAACGCTTTGTTATTTGGCCTTTTTAACTGTTTATGTTATATGAGCCTTTAAATAAAACATTTAAGAATACTGGGCCAGTTTCAGGTTTTGATAGACATTTCAACTCAATTCTGACATAATCATGTATCTATATTAAGACTGCAAGGGACTTCAGCATTTTATTTAAAAATTCCTACCTGCCCATATGTTTTGTATTTAAAACTGAAACATTTTAAAAGGTAACACTTCCAAAGTTATTTTAGGAAGACATTTATTTAATATGTTTTCATTTGTAAATAATGCTGAAATGAGTCATATTGAATTTGCAACTTTAGTTGTTTCAATAGCAGAAATGCAAGCTCATTTAGCATGACTTACATGGTAGCTCATGTACATATATTCTTATTTAAATTTCATACTTTTTATTGTTTGTATTTGTCAATTCCATAGTTTCCTGTGTATATTAAAACTGAAACTTTTGCCAAGATGAAAGTTAAGTAAATGCAATGAAATATATTAATTACAAGAGAGATTAATCTACACTGGATATGATTATCTATGGACTTTAACTCTTTATTGAGAATTTTGCTTTACATTTTTAATGAATTTCAAGAAAGAAAATTTAAATTCTGAGGAGTGTCTATAGTACTCACGACACAATAGAAAACATCACTCACATACTTCTATCTAGTTTTTCCTCACTTCATGGAGGAAGACATGAACAAAAATTGTAACATGAGAGATTGAAACTAACCACTTTACATTCTGGACAAGTTTAGAGCCCACCCACACAGATTATTATTTCACTTATTTGCTTACATTAAATTTCAGACAGTATTTCTTCCTCATAGGATTGTGTCTCTTCCAATAACCTGGATTCTAAAGTTACCTGAGCAGATGTGACCTTCAACCTACCTCTCACATCTTTCATACCTTGTCCCTGTTTGTTTGTTACTTCTACTATCTGACACATTATTCTACTTTTTTTAAATGTCTAACTCATTTAACTACGTATGTTTTACTTTATTATCTCAGTTATTTTCTCCATGTTTCCTATTTAACTAAGTGTTAAAATTTCCCTATGCTATTTTCATCAAACCTATTTATCTTGTTATCACAAAATTCACTTTTCTCCTTCATCTTCATTCATCAGACTTTATTGATAGTTATTTATTTTATTATTCAGAATGCAAACTCTGAAGGAATAGAGGCAATAACTTTCTTTTTCTTCTATGTCTCTAGCTCCTGGCACAATTCATGATCAATCATAGTCCTCCTTTATACAAATGATAACCAGGTTGAGGAAAAGACTTCAAGCCTCTCAAGAAAGAAATTGAAGAAAATATCAGAAGAAGGAAAAGTCACCCATGCTCATGGATGGGTACGATTAACATAAGAAAAATAGTCATCTTACCAAAAACAATCTATAGATTCAATGCAGTTTCAATCAAAATATGAACACAATTCTTTAAGACCTTGCAAGAACAAATCTATGGAAAACAAAAACACAGAATAGATAAACACAATGCTGAACTATAAAAAATCTTCTTGTGCTATCTCCAATCCTGATCTCAAGTTATACCACAGAGCAATAGTAATAAAAACTGTTCAGTATTGGCATAGCTACAGACTGCTAGACCAATGTAACCAAACAGAGGACCTAGAAATAAATCCACACAATCATTTTTGATGAAGACTCCAAAAACATACAATGGAAAAAAGAGCATCTTTAACAAATGACATTGATCAACTGGATGTCTACATGTAGAAAAATGCAAATAGATCCATGTTTATCACCCTATACAAAACTCAAGGCCAAGTGGATCAAGGGCCTTAACATCAAACCAGAAACACTAAGAGAAAATGAGGAAGAGTATTGAACTCATTTGTACAGGCGACAACTTCCTTAACAGAACACCAAGAACTCAGGCTCTTAAAAATGTGAACTCATGAAACTGAAAAGCTTCTACAAAGCAAAGAACACTGTCAATAAAACAATATGACATCCTATGGACCTGGAAAAGATCTTCATCAACCCTACATACAATACAATAGAGGGCTAATATCCAATATAAAGAACTCAGGAAATTAAACACCAACAAAACAAATAATCCAATTAAAATTAGGGTACAGCAAAACAGAAACCTGAACAGAAGAATATCGAATGACTGAGAAGCACTTAAAGAAGTTTTCAATTCTTACTCATCAGGGAAATGCAAAAAATCAAAAGGACTCTGAGATCTCATCTTATACCTATCAGAATGACTAAAATCAAAATCTCAAGTGCCAGCACATGTTGGCAAGGATGTGGAGAAAGGGGAACACTCCTCCATTAGTAGTGGGAGTGCAAACTTGTACAATCACTTTGCAAATCATTCTGACACTTTCTCAGAAAATTGGGAGCAGTTCTACCTTAAGACCCAGCTATACCATGCCTGGGCATATACCCAAAAGATGCTCCACCATACAACAGGGATATTTGTTCAACTATATTTTTAGTGGCATTATTCATAATAGCCAGAAGTTGGAAATAACCCAGATGTTCCTGAACCCAAGAACAGATAAAGATACTGTGGTACACCTACATAATATAATATTACTCAGCTAATAAAAACTAGGAAATCATGAAATTTGCAGGCAAATAGATGGATATGAACAAGATCATCCTGAATGAGATAAACCAGATCCAGAAGGACATGCATGGCAGATATTAGTCATATAATACAAGATAACCATACTGCAATGCACAGACCCAAAGAAGCTAAATATCAAGGATGAACCTGAGGAGGATGCTTTATTCTTATCCAGAAGGGGCATGTAGAATAGACACTGGAAGTGGTTGAAGTGAGAAAATGGGATAAAGTCTTAACATAGACTTCTCTCTCTCTCTCTCTCTCTCTCTCTCTCTCTCTCTCTCTCTCTCTCTCTCTCGGCTTTGTGCTCAGTTTTCTGTTTCTACCAATGTATCTAAAAATTCTGCAATGTCTCTCTGCCATGTTATCACTCTAAAACCATGAGATCAAATAAACTCCTCCTTCTATTAGTTGTCTTGATCGTGTTTTTAAGTAACTAATATGTAAGCTGACAAAACTTTCAATCAATGAAAAAAATGAATAAGTTATATATTTATGGTACCTACAATGGATAAGGTCATATGATGCTATAGTGCTCTAATTCCTAAGATGTCACAGAAAGCTTGGATAAATTAAATGATAAACCCAGAGACTTGAACTATGTAATAGCCATTCTGTATGTAGTAGCCAGAATCTAATTGACATTCCTCCAACCTCACACTGTCCACTTGCCACAAGCTAAAGGCCACAAACCACAGAAGGCTCCTGTCCATGTGTGCTTATGTCACCTATAATAAATTTCTAATTTTAACTTAAATCTGAAAATGAATGTGATATTCAGCAATTGAAGAAATAACTTGTTTGTACCACCTATTTATACAGATTTACATTTATAACTGTGCATTTAAGAAATATATATATACAAATCAAATAGTAATTTAATATTAGAAATAAAAAAGTCTTAGATGCAAAAAATACACTGACTTGAAATCTTCCTATGAGAAAAGAAATATAACTACCTCATTAACATTATGAATATTGATAACATGTTGAAATAATATTTGGACATATGTTTAAATAAAGTATTTCATTTAAATTTTTCATTGTTTTGTTTTTCTTGTTGTTTTTACTTTCTACAATACAACTACTAAAGCATTTGAAATGACCCCATGATTTGCATTATATTTCTATTGAGTAGGACTGGTAGGCTACTTTGAGGAGCCTGTTGCTTGTGAAAGTTATCCTTGGTTTAGCCTGGAAGTTTGCCATTGCACTGTAAAAAATTAGCAAAGAGTTGTTACAGTTTTAACTATCATAGTCATATATATATATATATATATATCATTATTTGTACAAGAGTAGAACCCTGAAATAATGAATATTCTTGATGGAATCAAGTAGATAGGTACTTGCTATCTTCTGGAGCATGGGGCCAAAGAAATGAAGCTACTGTATTTGCCAGCATGTGCTATACCTCTGTCCTTATACTCAGAACATCCAATAATCAAAACACAGAAGGAAATAAGAAGAGCAAAGTCACAATTCACTTAATGAAATCTAAGACCATAAAAGTGTATGCCAACACTTGGCTATTATTTTTGATAATATATAGACAATTTATTAATCCTAAAGAATTTATTAAATGGGCATATATATGAAAATGACTTCTCAGAAACTAAGAAAGATATCAGAATGCTTCTTTATCCAATAATTACAAGTTTATGAAATAGAGACACAGTGATTGGGATTGAACATGAAAAGCATGATTGGTCATATTGATACCCTTGGATACCAGTGACAATTCTGATATTCAAGTATAATTATGATTCGATTAAAATATATGATTTTGGGTGTGACATTCTGTAATGGTCTCTGTCTGATTCAAAGAGAAGTTTCCTTGATCGTAGTAAACTTATCTATGGCTCTAAGGACAAATGTTTAGATTTTTGTTAGCGATTATGGTGGTTTAGGAAAATGGTGATTATAGATTCTCCTCCAAGACTCATGACTTAACTGGCATTTAATTTGGCTAGGTATCCAGTATCAGACATGGTTATTAAACAGGTCATAAATTAACTAGTTACCACCAAGGTATACTGCCACTGTTGAACCGTTGGTGGCATTTGCTATGCTGGTTATTGTTGCTGTGCTCAGGTATCATGGCTGGTTGAGACTGATCCTTTCTTCTGTCTTTTGGAAGCTTGCAATGTGCCTTCTGATACCATGAATGCTAATTCACAGGAAAGAGGCATTCATGTCAGTTCCTGCTCAGCATGGTTTGGGCCCTGTTTCTGGAGTATACATTGATAAAAATCTCACCAACATGAATGCCTAAACATAAGACAAACAATAACTCCAATAATACCAAAGTGGATAAGGAATGTTCATAAAACCTCAACCCTATACTTAGAACTGCAGTCACCTAAGGGATGCTGAGAATTGGAGAAATAGTCTTCCCCAGGGAAGACTATTGGTCATCCAATAGCAAATGATCAGATCTGCAAACACACATACAATAACATTATATTATTATATTGAGGAATATATATACATACATATGCAATAACAATTAATTAATAAAACATGATAAATTTGAAAAGAGAAGTACATTGTGGTAGATATGAGGGAGGAAAGGAAAAATATAAATGATCTATTTATGGAATTAAAAAATGTGTAACTTTGTATTCCCAAAGCACTAATCCCAATCTCTAATATCTATAACATAAAATGTATAAATTTTAGAGAGAATTAAGGCAGGACAGAAATATATCCTTCTAATAATTAATTTCCTGTTTATGGACAATGCTATTTCTGGAATTTATCTCTACCCCCTGCCTGTGCCAGATTAAAGTGTTCTGTCTTTAACATATTATTCTTGCTCTCATCTTCTTAGAAATAAGACTTTTCTTCATTGGTTCCATTTTTGATCCACATAACTGAAGCATTAAAGAAACAAAACATTTAGAAAAATCTCTCTGAGCCAGAGTGGTGGCACACTCCTGTAATTCCAACACTCAGGGAGGCAGAGGTAGGCTTGTGAGTTTGAGGCCAGCAAAGCCAGTCTAGGACAGTCAAGGCTACCCAGAGAAACCTTGTCTCAAAACACCAACAAGCTAACAAAAGAAAGAAAGAAAGAAAGAAAGAAAGAAAGAAAGAAAGAAAGAAGGAAATTCTCTCTAAAGTCCTAATGAACGTTCCTCATTCTTGATTTCTACTTGTGTTACTCTTCAACTTCATGTACACCTACAGCACAAGGTAGCAACAATACAATATGGGGGAGTCCCAGGATCCGAGAACTGGCGTGACTGGTTAGCTTGAACATGAAGAAAGCAAGAATGAAAAGGCATTCTGATTTCTTGCATAAAATGTAGAACTTCTCACTGATTGTTGTCATAATCCTATATCAGAAGGGGTAATGTAAAAAATATGTTTCATCAGGGCCTAGATAGAATGTATCTATTAGATATATGTTAACAAAGAAAATTCAGAAATACCTGATAATTGGCTGAAATTATTATTATAATCATCTTCTAAATCTGACCCTTCTTTATTGAGTGATTGTTGAATATAGTCTTATATTTATTTAAAAAATACTCACCTGTCAGAAAAAGCTAAAAACAGAATTGTTACAGCATCTGGCAGATATTTATTAGGTATGCCAACTAAGACAGATGGGCATTCAAGCTTCAAAAATCTGTTTTTTTATGTCCTGGAATGAAAATGAATAATAGGTCAAATATTACACTGAGTGGCAATCGCTCTACATTTGAGAAGGATAAAGCAAAGTTTCGTTGGAAAAAGTGGCCACTATAATTTCCATTATTTTATATAAACAATAACAGTAGTTAAAGAAAAATGACTTATATGCACACATTACTTACAACCCCAATCTCCCAGTGATATGGACATGCCAAAACACCATAAAATAATCATGAAATTTCTTTATAAGTAAGGGAAGCATATGCATATTACATATATAAAAAACAGAATATATGATATAATCTCAAAGTTATAAATTATAAATCAGTTCACGTCTTTGTCTTTCCAAGTCTGCAGTGGTGCTGCTTTCTCTTAGTCTGCATTTCTAGTGATTCAGTCTCTGGCTCTACTCTTTAAAACAGTCAAATGCCACTGCCATTCCTCCACTAGTTTGGAAATCTCTGGTAACCCACCCATTGTTGTTTTGTAAGTTAATACAGATTTGACATATCTGGAATCATTGCATATCCATTCTTACATTTCCAAAAAGAATTGCAAGATGTGTGGCCTCTACTATACTTATAACACATGAGCACAGTCACATTAAAGGTTGCAGAAGCAAGGCAAGACTGAGTTTGAGAATCTCAAATGTCTACTTTTGATAGATCTTCATAACATAGTCCATGACAATACTGGTCAAATGATCATTTTTTGTGAAAACTATAAAAATTATATATTAATAAAAAGTCCCAAGTTGTTTGATTCTCATTCTAAAATAGTCTATGTGCACTTTAAAAATACTCCCAGAGTTCCATTTCTAAAAAATTTAAATGGCACATATTTTACATTTACTGTTTGGTTTGATTAACAGGAAAACCACAAGTCCATTCCTCAATAGCTCATTATCTAAGATGAAAAAAAAAAAAGACAGAAACTTCATGGATGAAGTACTGAGGTAGACAGATTATAAAGCTGTGAAATATGCAAGCTGTGGGGGGATTTTATAAAAAAATCACTCAGTAGATATTCTGGATGTTATAGAATTCCAGCAAGAACTCAGTACTGCAAAAGCTGGTAAAAGTTTTATAAAAGAGTGAGAATAGCATGGAATAGTGAAGGATTCTACCATTTATGAAGTAAAATAGTCAGATTCTTCTGGCAAATGAATGAAGTTTCATATGTCACAAGCATGATGCAATGGTAATCTGACTAAATCAAAGGAAAGTACTGTGGCTGTGGAGGTGGCTGAATGTAATACTTGCCTGGCCATTATGAGACCTTGGCTTCTGTCCCAGCACGGCAGTAGAGGCAAAGCTAATCATCTGAGCATGATTTGTCACCATTTATTCATTCTGCAAATCATCAAGGACTAGTCATCACAAGTCTAGGAATTTAGGTACATACAAACACCTCTTCCTGGGGGCGGGAGCAAGTGGAAGGATGGAGACAAATGTGAAACCTGTAGTACAATGGTCTTAGTTCAGGAAGAGAAAGCTGAACACAATTCTTACAAAGACAAACACAAGTGGACACTTTAATAAAGCATTATTGCAATTGTTGCCTTTAGGTGAATTTAGGTGAATGAGAGAATTCATTATCAAAAATTGGAGTAATCAATAATGATGCAATCCAGCTAACTGGAACAAAATTTTCTCTCAGGATCTGGTTGAACTCAAAAAGAAAGCAAGTGAAATGGGGACAAGAAAAAGGGAAGTAATGTCCATGGTAAGCCTTGACCTAAGTGCCTTTCTGTAGTGAGAAGGAAAGAGGACATAACTCTAAGCATAAAAAGCTCATGGAGTGTTAACTGAGAGCCAGCGATAACTGACACCAAGAACAAAAACTCCGTTAGGTTCCCAAAGCCTTTGTGATAGCAGCTGCAGCTCCTCAGAGAATCAGCAGCACGTGAGTTCCACTTGCATCAGATGTGAGCCCGCATCACTTTTAGCTGTACAACAACTCATTAAGAGTCATCTCCCCAACTGTAAGGACTTTTCAGTGTCCCTTAATAGTACTTTGACTTTTTAGTTCATGACACGTTCATCTTCTGTTTCATTATTTCTCCCCAATATCCAAACTTCTGCACTTCACATGTCAAGACATTTTAAAAACTCTTACTAGACATAGTTCTGTTAACCGTTGTAGTTACATCTTTCTCCTAAGTAGCTTTCTGAGACATTTCTCCGGGATATTTCCATTTAAAATAATTCTTATGGCAATGTCTAAGGTAAATGTGTTCACATAGGTGAGCCTAAATAAAATAATAAAAATTTTAAATATGCAATTATGTATGAAAAAACCCAGAAAGTTAATTATTTAATTGAACTGCTTTAATGTATTAGTTTAAAAGTTTATGCTACAAGATAATATTCATGGGAGGAATAAGTGAATGCAGAAAAGGACACAGTTTTGGCAAGAGCAAAAGAAAAAGTTACACTTATAAAACTGATAAAGCTCATATGATAATAAAAATAGTTTTGTTCTTATAAACAGATAAAAAGAAGCCAAGAGAACAGACCAGACAGCTCACAGTCAGACTTATGTATTTAGAAACAACCTACAGTAACATTGGTGCTGTGAATCAATAAGGAATGGGAGATTGCTTTGTAGCCAATATTTGTAAAATGCTTACTGGGTGAAGGAAAATTTTCTGAAATCCACATATTAATATATCTATTTATTTTTTAAATTTTAATTTATTATAATGCATTCAAATTACATCTCTATTGATATCCCCTTCACTTGTACCTTCCCTCCTTCCCTCCTTCCCTCTTCAGCCCTAGTCCCCTCCCCTAGGCCTCTGACAGACGGGGACGTCCTCCTCCACAGTATAACTGTAGCCTATCGGGCCTAACCCTGCTTCCCCTTCCTCTCTGTGTCCACAAAGCCTGACCAGCAAGGGGAAGTGATAAAACTGGGGCCACTAGAGTTCATGTCAGAGGCAGTGGCCATTCCCCCTCCAAGTATAGAGAATGAGCTGTCCATTGGCTATATTTGTACAGAGAATCTAGGTTCACTGTATGCTTTGTCCTTGGTTTGTGCAACAGTTTCTGCATGTGCCCCTGAGTCCAGATTTGCTAGCCTTGATGGTCTTCGTATGGGGCTCCTGAACCCTCTGAGTTCTTCCATTTCCCCATTCTTCCATGCTAATCCTAGCACTCCACCCAGAGCCCATCCATGAATCAGAGCATCTGTCTGGATCCCAGGCTGGGTGTAGTATCTCAGAGGATATCAATGTTGGGCTAATATCTACTTATAAGTGAGTATATGCCGTTCATGCATTTCTCTGTCTGGATATCTCATGCAGGATTATCTTTTCTAGTTCCATCCACTTGCCTGCCAATTTCAAGATTTCCTTATTTTTAGTAGCTGAGTAGTATTCCATTGTATAAATGTACCACCGTTTCCTTATCCATTCTTCAGGTGAGAGACATCTAGGTTGCTTCCAGATTCTGACTATTATGAATAAAGCTTTTATGAATGTAGTTGAGCAAATGTCCTTGTATAGTGGAACATCTTTTGGGTATATGCCCAGGATTGGTATAGCTAGCTGTGTCTTGACACAGCACTTTCCTCAGTTTTCTGAGAAAGCACCAGATTGATTTCCAAAGTCGTTGTACAAATTTGCACTCTCACCAGCAATGGAGGAGTGTTCCCCTTTTTCCACATCCTTACCAACATGTGCTGTCACTTGAGTTTTTGTTCTTAGCCATTCTGGTGTAAGATGGAATCTCAGAGTTGTTTGATTTGCATTTCCCTGATGACTAATGATGTCGAGCATTTCTTTAGGTGTTTTTTGGCCATTAGATGTTCCTCTGTTGTGAATTCTCCTTTTAGCTCTGTGCCCCATTTTTAAATTGGATTATTTGGTTTGGTGGTGCTTAATTTCTTTATATATGTGAAAGATATAAAAATAATTAAATATAAAACACACAAATTCATGATTGTAGTCTATGATATAAAGGATCTCAATAATAAAAATCACACAATTATGTTAATAGGTATAAAGAAGGCCTTTGATAAAATGCAATATATTTGAACAATAACGGCCCTCAAATAATGGGAAAAATACATATCTCAACATTATAGGGTTGGCAAAGTCTGTCAGCAACATCAAAACAAGTGGAGAAAACTTCCAAAAATCCGTATTGAACTCAGGAATGAGACTGGTCTGTGTATTTTCCTGATGTGTGTTTAACATAATATTTGAAGTCTTAGAGAAATAAGACATGAGGAGATATCCAGTGAGATGGCTCAGCAGGTAAAAGTGATTGCTGCCAAGTCTGGAAAACTGATAAGAGATAAATCCCTCCCATAATTAGCCCTCTGACTTCCCCATATGTGTCACAGTGCACACACACACACACACACACACACACAAAATAAAAAATGTTAAATAATTAAAGACAAAAGAAGAAAATACAGATGAAAATAAAAGACAATAAGTGAGTGAACCCGAGTTCAAAGGATTTGCTATAATGCATAAGAGATGCCAAAGACTACACCAGAAATCTCTTAAAATTTATAAACATTTTAGAAATTACAAAAATTATTATGTAAAAAATTAACATCCTTCATATATGTCAATTCCAAATTTACTAAATAAGAAAACAGAGAAATTATCCCAGTCATAAAGGACTGTAATTTAAATAAAATATCTTCAATTAAGCCAGCCCAAGGAAGTGAAAGACATCTATACTTTAGATTTTAAAATACTAAAGAAGTAAATTGAAATGTAAAGAGTATGAAAATGCCATATAGAAACCCAATGCTTTATAAAGTAACTGGAAAAAAATAAGGAAAGGATTTTAAAAGGAAATATACTAATTAGGAATTCAACACTACATCCAGTTGTGATAGAATTTCATGCAATATCCAAATGCCAAGTGAGTAATACCTCTCCATATGTGGTGGCTCCTAAATAAGACAGTGTTGCCATCATGGCCAGGAATATAACTATCTGTAACTCTACTCTAGAGAATCCAGTAACTTCTCCTGACCTTTGCAGGCACCATGACCACAGCAACTATGATAAAGAAAAACTTTTAACTGAGGCTGGCTCACAGTTTCAGAGGTTTAGTCCATGATTATCATGCAGCATGCAGGCAGGCATGGTGCTGGAGAAGCCTAGAGTTCTACATCATGATCTACAGGCAGCAGAAGAAGAAGACTGTGTGGCACACTGGGCATAGCTTGAGAATAGGAGACTTCAAAGTCCAACTCACAGTGACACACATGCACCAACAAGGCCACACCAACTCCACCATACTCCAACAATGTCACTCCTTATGGGCCAAACATTCAAACGCAAAAGTCTATGGCATACATAACTATTCAAAGGACCACAGACATGTGTATGTATAAGTGCAGTCCCTCCCTAACTATATGCCAAAACAAACTCTTCTGTTAGCTGCTTTGGGCAGAAATGTTATCATATTAATGATACAAGTAACTAATGTGCATGAATAAATTCTGTAATAATAAATCAAATTAACTTACCTACTAAAACATTCATTATTTCTTTATGGAGAAACTTTAAAACTTCTTTCTTTAAGCTTTATGACTGTATAATTCCTGAGGCTTTTTATCTGGAAATATTTTAGGAACAAATATTCCGAATTGATTCTTGGGTTTCTAGAGTTGACTGTCCAATTTGATTAGACTGACCTATATAGGATCTAGATAGGTAGCTCATTGTAGAGCCCTTCCCAATCATGTATAGAACCTTGGATTCCATTCTAATATCAACCAAAAGGAAAGGAAATGGAAAGATGACTGAAGGGTGGGACTAGGACTGTAAGGGGACAGGAACCCTTTAACCACAATGGATCTCTTTCACCTTATGTAATTTGAGTTGATAGTTTTCTCATCTGTGTCTTTGATTTTTATCATTGCAGATATTTGAAGCCATTCCTAACATCCAGCTAACTCCAACATCACTGTCTCCTTCCCACCAAACGTACCACCAGTATATGAGCTGGTATTAGGAATCCTCCACATTCTCTATCAAGACCCACCATCAATTAGATTTTACATAATTGTGGTGCTACTGTGTCTTACA
>OU015742.1:145801180-145824821 GCA_907169655.1 Acomys percivali
AGAGAGAGAGAGAGAGAGAGAGAGAGAGAGACAGAGAGAGAGAGAGACAGAGAGAGAGAGACAGAGAGAGAGAGAGAGAGAGAGAGAGATCCAATTATAGAATTAAGAATTAAAAATCAGACATTATCATCATAGGAGTTCCAGTGTATAATTTTGGGGGTTACTTATGTATACTATCATATCATATGCAAAGAGAGCTACTTTGACTTATTCCTTTACAATTTGTATCTCATTGATCTCATTTAGTTGTCTTATTGTGCTAGCTAAGACTTCGAGTCCTATATTGAACAGTTATGGAGAGAGTGGACAGCCTTGTATTCATTATGATTTTAGTGGAATTGCTTTGAGTTTGTCTCCGTTTAATTTGATGTTGTCTATAGGCTTGCAAATTACCTTTATTATGTATATGTATATCCCTTGTATCCTTAAACTCTCTAAACCTTTTATCATGAAGGGATGTTGGGTTTCATCAGAGGCTTTTTCAGCATCTAATGGGATGATAAAATGCTTTTTTTCCCTTTCAATTTGTTTATATGATGGATTGCATTGACAGACTTTCATATGTTGAACCATCCCTGTATCTCTGGCATGAAGCTTACTTGCTCATGGTGGATGATCTTTTGTTTTTAAATGTGTTGTTAGATTTGAGTTGTATTTTGTTGAGTATTTTTGTGTCAAGGTTAATGAGGAAAATTGGTTTAAAATTCCCTTTCTTTGTTGAAACTCTATACAGTTAGGGTATCAGAATAACTGGTATTATAAAAATAGTTTGTCAATGTTCCTTCTGTTTCTATTTTGTAGAATGATTCGATGAGTCCTGGTATTAGACATAGTATTACTCATCGGTTAAAAACAATGACATCACAAAAATTTCAGTCAAATGGAAGGAACTAGAAAAAAAAAATCATCCTGAGTAAGTAACCAAGACCACAAAAAGACAAGCATGGTATGTACTGGATATTGGCTTTAAGGAAAAAGACAATCATGCTACAGTCCACAAAGAGACTAAGCAACATGGACATATTATGAGGGTAACCAAAGATCCCCCTGGGAAGAAGAAATAGAATGGATTTTATGGTTGGACTAGGGGCATGTGGGGTTGGGAACAGGAGGAATCAGTTGGGGGTAGGGGAGGGAGAAAATACTGAGAGAAATAACTGGAATTAGGGGAAGCACTTCATGGGCAAAGTTCAAACCTAATGCAAAGACTCCTAGCAATAGGGAACATCGAGCCTGAACCAGCCATCTTCTGGAACCAGGAAATGCATCAAGTGGAGGGATTGGAGAATGAATACACCCACAAGCCTTCAACATACAATTTGTTCTGCCTTCAGAGTGTTCTTGGACTGGAGCCTAGTAGAATCATCATCAAAGAGACCAAAGATATTTTATCAAGCAACTGATGGTAGCAGAGGCAGAGTATCACAGCCAAACATTAGCTAGAGCTAGGGGAGGAAGAGAGAGGATCAGAGAAAATATAGGGATCATATCACCATGAGAACACAACCCACAGAATCAACTGATCTGGACTTGTAAGTCCTTGCAGAGATCAGGGAGCCTAGGGTATATGTAGGGTTATGGCCTAGGACCTCTGTGTATATGTCACGACTGAGTAACTTGGTGATTTTGTGAGAATTTTAACAGTGGATGCAGAGCTATCCCTGACTCCAATTCCTACTTGTGAGATACTTTTCCTCTTACTGGGTTGCCTTGTCCAGCCTTGATATGATGGTACATGCCTGATCTTACTGCAACTTGTTATGTCATGTTTGGTTGATGTTGCTGGGAGGCCTGATCTTTTCTGAGGGGAAGGATGATGAGTCTGAAGGAGAGGGCAGGTGGGGGGGGGGAGGGACAGCCTGGGAAGAGGGAAGTGCAGTAGTTTGAGCAGACCCCCCCCGGGCCCAGATCCACCTATCACAATGTTGTTTTTGTAGATTTCTATGACCATCTGTATCCTTCTATTTCCCAATTTTCCTATATATCTCTTACCTTAAGAAAGAAAAATCTTATAGGTTTCTAGGCTCAGGGGTTCTGATCAAACTATGACACCAATCAAGGACAATACGTGCAGTAAACATCGAACCCCTTCCCAGATCTAGCCAATAGATAGGACATTCTCCACAGTTGAGTGGAGAGCAGGGACTGACTTTCACACAACCTCTGGTGCTCCATATTTGACCATGTCCCCTTGATGGGGAGGCCCAGTGGCACTCAGAGGAAGGGTAGAAGGCTACTAAGAAGAGACTTTATACCCTATGATCATATACAGAGGTAGGAAGTCACCCTCAGTCACAGTCATAGGGGAGGGGAGTAAGGGGAAAGCAGGAGGGAGGGAGGAATGGGAGTATACAAGGGATGGAATAACAATTGAGATGTAAGATGAATAAATAAATAATATATATTAATAAAAAAGAAACATAATAAAAAAGAAAAAGAAAAGAAAAAATACCCAGATGTAGGGTTGATGAAGATCTTTTCCAAGTTGGTAGTCTAAAATCCAAAATATATAAAGAACTCAATAAATTAAAAACCACCAAACCAAATAACACAATTGAGAAATGGGTCTCAGAATTAAACAGAGAATTCTCAAAAGAGGAATATGGAATGGCTGAGAAGCACTTAAAGAAATGCTCAATGACTTTAGTCATCAGGGAAATGCAAATCAAAACAACTCTAAGATTCCATCTTACACCCATCAGAATGGCTAAGATAAAAAATTAAGACAACACCACATGCTGGTGAGGATGTGGAGAAAGAAGAACACTCCTTCATTGCTGGTGGGAATGCAAACTAATACAACCACTTTGGAAATCTATCTGGAGCTATCTCAGAAAACTCAGAATAGGGCTTCCTCAAGACCCAGCTATTTCACTCTTTGGAATATAACCAGAAGATGCACCAGCACACAACAAGGACATATGCTCAACCATGTTCATAGAGGCCTTATTCATAATAGCCAGAATATGGAAACAGCCTAAGTGTCTTTCAGTAGAAGAATGGATAAAGAGTGTGGTACATTTACACAATGGAGCACTACTCAGCTATTAAAAACAAGAAATTCCCGATATTTGTGGACCAATGGATTGAACTACAAATGATCATAATGAGTGAGTTAACCCAGAAGCACAAAGAGTCAAATGGCATAAACTCACTTATAACTAGACACTAGCCCAAGGGGCATGTCCCATGAAAGTCTTCACCTACCAGGAAAGTAAGATAGATGTGAGGACATCCTATTGAGACTCTAGGTGAGAGAAGTATGGGAGAATGGGGAAATAGAAGAATCCAGAGGGTCTTAGAAACCTACAAGAAGAATACTATGACTGGCGGACCTGGGCCCAGGGGTTCTGCTCTAACTATGGCACCAACCAAGGATAATACATGTAGTAAGCATCAGACCCCTACCCAGATCTAGACAATGGACACAATTGAGTGGAGAGTGGGCTCTGACTTTCACACGAACCCTGGTGCCCCATATTTGACCACGTCCTCTGGATGGGGCGGCCCAGTGACACTCAGAGGAGGATAGCAGGTTACTAAGAAGAGACTTGATATGCTAGGATCATATACAAGGGGAGGAGGTCCCACTCAGTCACGGTGATAGGGGTGGGGGGAATAGGGTGAAAGCGGGAGGGAGGGAGGAATGGGAGGATACACAGGATGGGATAACAATTTTAATGTAATATGAATAAATTAATTATATATATAAAACTATTGGACAAAATATAACATTTTAATATGTACTCTGATTATAGAGCTTAACATGGGTTGTTAAATCTGTATCTATATTTACATATATATATATATATTTGCAATATGAAGACTCATTTTTATAAAACAAAATTGCTTTAATTTTGATTCAAAATGCCATCAATATAATACAATCATAATATTTACTCTATTGTTTATCAATGACTATCTAATGTTTTATTTTATGTATGAAATTATTTTTCTATAAAACCTCATTCCTCTTAATTATTTCTACTTGAGACTTTACAGTTCTTTGGTGAGGTCTTACTCTTGGAGATAAATATTAGTATAGGTATGAAAAAAATGACAAGTGATGGATATTTGTTCAAAATCAATTGAAAAAACTGAAGTGAATATGAACACAAATACTACAGGTTGACTATAATATCCAATCAAGTTTGAAATGGATGCCTAGAAGTTTTAATATTTTTCTTTAATTTAGTATTACATTTATATATCTGAATTTTTATTATTGGTAAAATGAATACAATTTTCTTTCCATATATACTACTTAACCTTTTTTGTTTTTATAACAACACTGTGAGCACTATTTACTAACATTTTTATTGAAAAAATTTATACAACATATTTTGATTAGGGTTTCTCTTCCACAATCTCCTTTTAGATCCACCATCTATTTAACCACCCAAGTCAACACTCCTCCCCACAGGACCCCCAACATCTGCTTTAAGCATATGTAGGCTCTATGCACGTTGCCACAGTCTCTGAATACATAGGTACATGTTATGTTGTGTCTAGGCTTTGTTTCCTTGGTGTCTTCCATACCTACTGGTTCTTACCATCTTTCTTCCTTCTCTTCCACTGAGTTCCCAGAGCCTTAAGGGTAGGGATTTATGGAGAATATCCAATTTAGGACTTTGTATTCTGAGGATATTTTTAAAACAATCTTAAATTCTAGGGAATCTAACAAATTCATGAGAGGAGTTGAAACTAAGGCACAACTGCAATCCAGAGACAACGCACTTTTACCTACAGTCTTTCAGTCCCTCTGTGTTCATTACTTATAAATATTTATAAATGAACATTGATCATTACTCCTCAATTTGAGATGAACCCAGTGGAGTGAAACCAATGGAGAAGTAGGGAAACTTTGTATTCAAGTTCTAACAGCGAATCACTCCTTACACGGGTTGTCTGTTTTATTGGCTTTGTTTTCATGGATTTTCCCTGAGGAGAAACATTTGTAAAAACACAAATGAACTTTATTGTTGGGTCACTTACCTACTCTTCTAATAAATAAGCAGAAGTGACTATTTCAAAAAGTCACACACCATTTAATTTAGTGCTTTTGACACTATCCTCAGGTACCAAAGAGACAGAAAAAGATAAACATTGAACTCTACATGATTTAAACCCACATTATAAAAATGTTCATTTCCTAGATAAGAAAAGAAAGGAAAGGACACCAGGATATCACACAAAATGTTATTGGTATTATTGAATAGAAGAAAGGTTTTACCTTGTGATAATGGTACTGTTAGTTAATTGAGTTCCAATCTTTTTGATAAGACTGTAGTATATATATGGAAGAAAAATAAAATTCTTAAAAATAATAATGAAGAGGAAAACAAAACATAATTTTTAGTTTTAAATGGTTCACTGTGATGTTTAAATAAAATTGAAATACTCTTTTACAGAAACTTTAATTTATTTTCTCCCTATTTTACAGAAATAAATACTTCTCTACTTATGAAGTATATTCATGTAAGACTCTGAAATTTTTATTTTAATTAAGACATTAAAAGATAAATGTTTAAAACATGCTAAAGAAAACAACACAAAGAAGCATACTTTAAAACATATTTGCTAATGATAGTTGATGTTCTATAATTTTGTCTTATATATTAGTAATTTCCTAAATGATTATTTTCATTTCTTCTTATGTTAGTCTATCCAGATAGACTAACAACTTTTCTTATTATCTTATTTCTTGTCCCTAAAGCATTTTATAAATCTCCAAGTTAATTGAGCTTCAGAACAAAGTCATGCAAGCAATTCTAATTTGCAGTGGATAATCTGCAACATGCTTGATGATGTCTCCCCGGAGACATAGCGTCAGGTATTTTTGTCAATCAAATCAAAGTCATCATGTTCCCTTCTAATTTATTATAGGTATTTATGTGTTTACATATGTCTGCAAGGGAGATTTGATTATGAATTATTTACTGTTGTTACTTGCTTGTAATGCACCAATCACCAGATTGAGACCAATTTAGGAATGATGTGTGCAAATTTCCAGATTTAAAAAAAAATCATAAGTAATTTATGCGATAAACTAATGACATGATAGGGGTAAGGATTGCTCAACCTAAAGTATTTTCTTCATAGTACTTCAATATCCCAGGAATACTTCAAAGCCCAACTATGTATTTTCTTCCTCAGGATATCCTTTAATGATTTTTATTGCTACTAAAAGGCACTTCGTCAGTAACAAATTATTTCTTTGCATACATTTAATTCTTGACTTTATACATTTTCCTATATTAAATTTCCAACAGAATGGAAAACAGCTAAAAAAAAAAGGTGGTTGATTTGTTTTTCTCTAATAACTCTATTATCCTTAAAAACATTTATAATTACAGTGATCAAGAGATTTTGGTTAATTCATTGACTAAACATTTCAACAGAGGTTGCATTTCAACTGACCCAAATTCTTAATTTTCTTCCTTTCTTTGTATCCTATGCCACACAGCTTAGAGGTAAGATCTATCTCCTGGCTTCAATTGCCATGGACAACAGGTAAAGCAGTGTCAATTTAGTAGAATATGTGATTGTTGGATGTTTAGTCCTAAATAAAAGATGGGAGGAAATCTATAAAAACAGTTCTTGGTAGCCTGCTTATCCTTTCTCTCAATGAAAGACTGTGACCATATAATGGGGGAGGAGGTTCCCCTCAGTCACAGACATAGGGGAGAGGAATAGGGTGAAAGTGGGAGGGAGGGAGGAATGGGGGGGGGGATACAAGGGATGGGATAGCAATTGAGATGTAATCTTAATAAATTAAATAAAATTAAAAATAAAAAAACAACAGTCTCCTGGAAGTGATGCAGTCTTTTTATTCATTTAGTCACAGCAGCTGTACTGCCTGCAAAAGATACATATAAGATTCTATCAGTGATGGAGGAAGAGCTTGGAAGCCTTCAGCCCTTCCTGAATAGCCATTGGTAGTGAGTAGCTGCTAAGGGACAGTGAGATTTTATACAGAAGTTCAGTCACTGTTAAGTTACCCATGGTCCAGTAAATAATCTCCAACTCATGTTCATGCAAGCAATCCTTCTTAAACTTAGTAGACATCTGTCTCTGGCTGGCTGGCTCTGTACACACATGCAAACCCACACCCATGCAGACACATACCCCCCCCCACACACAGAGAAATAGAGACAGAGACAGAGACAGAGAGAGAGACAGAGGGGGGTGAAAGTGCATGAGAGAATAACATGGAAGAGGAATAAGATGAGAGGTTAAATGGATAAAAGGGGGAATATTATCAAAATACTTTATATACTTATATAAGGTTATCAAATAATAAATTTAAATTGTATCGTAAATAGATTGTAAAGTGAATAGGCTTTGTGACTAGCTCCTTCAACTAAGTGTAGTGCATCAGAGACTCAATAATATTGTAATATATGTCAGCAATTTGTTTACTTGTATTACATAGATTTTACTGTAATAAAAATTACTTCATCTTGGAATGGAATAATAAGATGAGTTGCTTTAATGTAGTCATGTATCATGCATTGGTCAATTAAATACTAAAAAAAGTGTCAGCAGCATGAGGATTTAAGTCTATAAAAACAACTTTTCCTAGTTAGTTTTAAACCAGAAGCAGTCACATCAGGGCCTAAGTCTCAAACCTTACATGTGTGCACATCAATCAAGATCAGTGTAGCACCTCAAGTCACTAGTAAAGATGCATGGGCAATAAGTTCATGCTTTTGTGGTCATGAATTACACAATACTTTTGTGGTGATAGGTATTAATACAAAGCCTAATACATCTTTTTAAAAGAACTTACAAAGTACAGCTATAGGAGAGAATGTATAACGTTTACTATAAGGGGATGGGGAGATACTTCAGTCAGTAAAGTGCTTCCCAAGTGAACAAAGGGCCTGAGTGCTATGTCTCAATGGTACATACCTATAATTCAACTGGTAGGAAGATGGAGGCAGGAGGAACTGTTGACATCTGATGCAGCTAAATCATTGAGCTCCAGATTCTGTGAGTACCCTTGGGTCCAAAAATAAGATAGAAAAGCTCTGAGAAAGAGATTTAGTGTTGTAAACCCCAGCCCTCCACATAAACATAATCATGCACATTTCCCTCCCTCCCCCCCCCCCCCCCCCCCTCTCCCCCCCCCCCCCCCCTCTTTCCAAATTAAAAAAAAAATCTTTAGGATACTTGAGAATTTATTCATTTTTTAAATTTGAAGTAAACTGTGATAGAAATTAAACTTAGCACTAGAGAAAACAATAATGAGATATCGTTTCTACATTTAAATAAGGTCAGTGACCCTTTAGTATGATTAGAATATGATACATGCTTTGATAATTTCACAATGTCTCTGGAAGCCATATAATACTCAACTCAAATTATTCCATTCATTAAGTTTTCTTAAGTATATTGGAGATGACAAAAGAATTGTTTTTACTAGATAAAGGTAAATATGAATCTTCTTGAACAAGGTCCAGAGTGCTTGGCTAGCTAAATTAGCACACAACATTAGAATCCTTTTTAGAAATAATAGGCTTTATATTTTACTTTGCAATTAGTTTTTTAAAAGAATGGCAACTGGAGAAGGTTTCTATATTTTGAGGTTAACTCAAGCCTACATTTGGATACAATGCAGAGGTCAACCCATCATGGGAATCCCAGCCCCAGTGTATGTATCTACACCACAGATCGTGCATGGATTTATGACTCAAGAAGCATCATGGAAGAGGGGGTAGGGAGAGTCTAATCCATAACACTAGGATATTTGCCATGTGACTGCCTTTCCTAGAAGGACTGAGTAGATAAAACCTGAATAATCACAACATCAATAGACATGCTAAGTCAGAAGATAAAAAGTCAGCTAAGGCCCCAGCAGCTCCTACAAAGGAACTACTGGCATTAATGAATGAGAATTAGCCTCCTGAGGACGAACTCCTGATTAGTTATTCAATACAAAGTGATTATCTCTGAATCCATATGTACACAAACTAACAAAATGGACTAAGATTGTTCCTGTAGTTGTACATATATGTATGCCTGTGCAGCAATAATAATTTTTAAAAGCGTCTATCAATTTGAGAACAGCATGTGTGGCATTGGTTGGTGGAAAGAAGTAGATGGAGCAAAGAGATGGAAGAAGTCAAGTAATTATATTTTAATTTAAAATTAATTAAAATGAAAGGAAATATGATAAACCAAGGCAAACAATCACTAATATATGAAGTATGTTTAAAAATAAAATCAAAGGTTCATGGTAAGAAACAAAGGGTGAAAGTTGTGTAGGGAGGTAAAAGGTCCCAGCTTTTCTTTTTTTTATTATTAATTTATTCATATTACATCTCAATTGTTATCCCATCCCTTGTATCCTCCCATTCCTTCCTCCCTCCCGCTTTTCCTCTACTCCCCACCCCTATGACTGTGACTGAGGGGGACCTCCTACCTCTGTATATGATCATAGAGTATCAAATCTCTTCTTGGTAGCCTGCTATCCTTCTCCTGAGTGCCACTGGGCTACTCCATCAAGAGGACATGGTCAAATATGGAACACCACAGTTCATGTGAAAGTCAGTCCCCACTCTCTACTCAACTGTAGAGAATGTCCTGTCCATTGGCTAGATCTGGGAAGGGGTTCAAAGTTTACTGCACATATTGTCCTTGGTTGGTGCCATAGTTTGAGCAGAACCCCTGTGCCTAGATCCACCCATCATGATGTTCTTCTTGTAGGTGTCTAGGACCCTCTAGATCCTTCTATTTCCCCATTCTCCAATACTTCTCTCACCTAGAGTCCCAAAAGGATATCCTCACATCTATCCCACTTTCCTGGTAGGTGAAGACCTTCATGGGACATGTCTTTTGGCTAGTGCCCAATTATGAGTATATATCATTTGAGTCTTTCTGCTTCTGAATTAACTCACTCATTATGATCATTTGTAGTTCAACCCATTGGTCCACAAATTTTGAGAACTCTTTGTTTTTAATAGCTGAGTAGTATTCCATAGTATAAATGTACCACAGTCTCTTTATCCATTCTTCTACTGAAGGACACTTAGGCTGTTTCCATGTTCTGGCTATTATGAATAAGGCTGCTATGAACAGGGTTGAGCATATGTCTTTGTTGTGTGCTGGTGCATCTTCTGAGTATATTACAAGGAGTGAAATAACTGGATCTTGAGGAAGCCCTATTCCCAGATTTCTGAGATAACACCAGGTAGATTTCCAAAGTTGTTGTACTAGTTTGCATTCCCACCAAGAATGAAGGAGTGTTCTTCTTTCTCCACATCCTTGCCAGCATGTGATGTCACTTAAATTTTTTATCTTAGCTTTTGTATTAACAGAATGAAGGGGAAATCAAAGGATGCCTTGGTAAGGGGAAAGATAGAATATTTGAATATTGCATGAGAGAAGTGTCTCCATTTTGGAGTATATATACAGTAAGTTGTAGTCTGGAAATGAGAAGTTTGTGGTGATAGATATGGTAGCATTTTTACATCTTTATATAGAGTTAAAATGTTAGTAAAATTAAGATGAGTAATTCCTACTTCACTCTTTATTGTTGGGATAAACACCATGAGAAAAACTAACTTGATAAAAGAAAGGGCTTATTTCAGCTTAAAAGTTAATTTAAAAAAAGGAAAGGACATGACAGCTTCTATATATGGTGGAGGAGAAAGTTTATTGTAGATAAAAGGAACAGATGCAACGACTTCCGTGAGAGTCCAGAGTGAACATGGCTAGACTTAGCTTGCCCATATTAAGAGAGAGGGGAAGGAAGAGCAAAAGAGGAGCCACTAACAAAGAGGAACAGCCTGAGCCAAGAGACTGGCTAAGAGAATCAGAAGCTAAAGGGTAGACAGAAGGCCAGGTAACCAAGGGGCTGAATCTTATAGGAAAGAGCCACTGGAGGAAGGGCAGCCAAACCCTGGGTTGAGGAGTTTTGAGGTAGAGGGCAGGGTATGTCAGCCATACTTGTAACAGGTAGGGACTAAGGGATGCTGGAAGAACCTGGTCGGCAGAACCACGTTGATACATTAAATAATCACCTCAGTCATTTGTCCTGGGTTTGAGAATCACAAATTACAGTCCATCATGGAGAGAAGCCAGGGCAGGAATTTAGACAGGAACATGGAGGCAGGAACTGAAGCAGAGAACATGAAAGGATGTTGCTTAGTGACTTGCTCCCCATGACTTGCTGAGCTTGCTTTCTTATATAGCATAGTACCATCTGCCCAGAGGTGATAACATCCACAGTAGTCTGCACCCTCCCACATCAAGAATCAATAAAAATATACCCCAATAGAAGTGCCCACAGACAATATGATAGAGGCAATTCTCTGACTGAGGCTCCCGCTCCCAAGGTATGTCAAGTTGACAAAACCCAACCACGACAGGTAGCAAAATGAGAAAACTGTGAGGACAAAGTCATGGAAGAAGCACTAATAAAATATAGAGGATAAGGACTCATTTATGTATGGATATTGATTGGTGGTCTCATGAGACTCCAGTGAACGCCTCAAAACCAGTAGTCACACAGGTGACCCTGGTTAAACCTGTGAAAAAACACATAGAGAGAGAAAGAGAAGACAATAGGTATAGGAAGGAGAGAAGAGAGGGAGGGGGGAAAATAATCAGAATTCATTATATGTACATTTGAAATGGTCAAAGAAAAGTTAAATTATTTTTTAAAGGTGTGAGGATTATTTAAGCAGATTCCATGCCAGGATAAGATCAACCATGAAGAAGGTGGTTAGAGTAGTGTTTATGTGGTTTTGTTGAATGCAGATGAAATAAAATTGGATGATAAACTTTTCTTCACTATGTAGGTAACTTTTGTTAAACAGTACATTACAAATTGTTCTATTTCACTTAAAAATCAAAAGTAAAATGGCCTAAAAGTTTGAGGCTAAATATATAAATTCTTAAATTATAGGAGCATTAAATGTATAATAAAAATTTTTGTGGCATTTCCTTTAGATTGCAGTCCCAGCTAAACCAAGATGGGATGTGTTCTTTGCAGCTGAAATTTCTTGGCAGTTTTGATGGCTGTGGCAGATTGTATTTTCCAAAAATGGTCACAGCAATATTTCCAGTTTTTCAGGCTTCTCCGGCAGAATGCTGCTCTGCAGGAGTTGAAGGGTAGTGCTCCGTCTCCTAAATTGAACAAAATGTGACAAAGGAGACTTCCGGAGACCCTGAGATCTAACTTATACCAATGATGGAGTTTCCCTCCAGTCCTGGGCACCCAACACTGCTTATTAAAAAGCATGCAGGACCACAAGGAGAACTTACATTGAGGTGTTCTAGCCAACAACCACAACTATGATCTGAGGTGGGAGCCAGCAACAGCATCTAGACATGTTAACATGCCAGCCATCAGAGAATCCCAATCCCAAGTCCTGGTCATGTACCAGACGATGCCAAGAAGAACTGAAATGAGCTATCTCCTGTGAGCCCTGCCAGCTCAACATTCTTCACAATGGTTACTGATATCTTAAATTCAGCTCCTCTTCTCTAAAGGAATTACTGTCTGATCCTATTTTTCTAGTTTTGTTCCTTCTTGTAATAAAATATTACCTATTCATTCCCTTCCAGTACAAGATCATAGTTCTCTATATTATTACTTGTATATATTCATTATACATAGTATTGGGCTTCATTAAAACTTTTTTCAATTGTATTATATGCTTTGATCATTTTCCCCCCATACCCTTGCCTTTTACCCCTCTAGCAGTTCCTACCTCCAGTCTCTTTCCTTCCCATACTGCCTCTGTCATATATGCTTCTGCTTTCAATTGGTATATATAATTTGGATGCATGAAAGGATATAAATGTGTGTAGCTTTATGTATTGATATCTCAAACTGCATCCATTTTCCAGAAAAGGACGTTTCATTCTTCTTAAACTTTCTTCTTTTCCTGTTTGCTTTCCATTCTCATTGACATCATTCCCTGTTGTTTCATAAGTCTCTCTTAGAAATGTTAGCACAATAGTTCTTTGTCTTCTTTTACCTAGTTATTCTCTTATACATATCATCATACCCACTATTAAATAAATATTTTCACTTAAGGGAAGCCCTTAAATACTTTCCTTAATCTTGATTCAAAATGTGCACTAAATAACGGATGTATTTTTTGCTCTAACATTACAGGACGCAGATAGTTGGTTTCACTGTGGTCTTGTCAGTGTACAGAAAAATGATAATCATTCTATAAGCAAAGATGTTCTAGTACCTAATTCTTCATAAGCCATTACGCAATGTCTTTCCTTCTACTGTTTTCTGTTGGGATGGAGGGATCTATCTTATGATTATGTATGTTTAATTAAATATAAATACTCAGATACTGTTATTTTGAAGTAAGGACTTTCTTGATTCATTTAACTAAATAATTACTAGTTTCTCTCAATTTGTAAATCATATGGAATATAAAAATATCAGTGTAGCTTTTTATATGCCTGTAAATTGTTCACTATGTAAAGTGTAGATCCTCATGATTATGAGCCCAATATGTTGTGCTGGAAGAGTAGAAAGTAAATAAGTACAGTAAATTGAGTCAAAAACAAATCAGTAAGTTCACTAGTTATTAAAGTGAAATGAAGCACAATTTAATGGACTATGATGTCCTCTATCCAAAGGGATACTTTCTTAAGTGGATGACCTCTAAAGAAGTGTCCTAACAAAGTTTAAAATGTATTTTAAATCTATTTTCACCCAGTCATCAGCTAGTTAGCTATACATCAACAACACTTTTCATGATAAAAAAAATGGGCAGCAACTCTATGGCATCAAGATTCTTCATTATGAGCCACCCTGGAGGTATCTAACTATGGCAAAGGGCAAAATCCAATCCCAAGATGTATAGTGTTAAGTGTTTGCAGCAATATTTCTTATTAGTGATGTAATCTATGCTCCCTGATTTTCAAAATCATTTATTTACCATACTTTACTGATCAAAACAAGTGATAAAGGAAAGAAGAAGCACTGCCAAATATGATAGTGTGCGTTTAAGGGTCATAAATTCATCAACAAGCATAGGAAATATGTGTTGTTAAATAAAGTGAAAAACAAAAAGTAGAAATGAAGCACACTGGAAATAAGAACTATAGAGGTTTTACTATTCTAAGTAGCTTCGACTCCAAACTACAGTCATCAGAGAGATGACTAGAGGCTATAGCACTCAGAGTTAATAAGTCGTTAGCTAGAGTTCAACAGTGCTCTATGCATGGGCAGAGAGTTTTAGGAGATGATTATGGAGAAAAGGAGGTTGAATCAGTTGCCAGAATCCTTTTTCATGACCCTGTGCATTTACAAAGGCTGTTTCTTCTGCCTGGAATATCTTTACAACCACCTATTTGCCTGTCAATGTTCTATGCCTTTTTCAAGTACCTGCTCAAATCTCAATGATTCTGTGAATCATTGCCTATGAATCACATCAAATTAATCCTTCCAAACTCTCTGATCCATAACATTTTATTCTTGCCTTGATTATAGCATTGAAGGTATTGAATTGTATCTCTATTTTCAAAATACTTTTATCCATTGCACTTGTGAGCTTCTCAATGGTAGGAACGCTTTGGATTTTTCAATAAGTTCCATAACATAAAAAACACCACAGGCTCCATAGATGTTTCTTATCCATATGTTTATTAAAGAAATAATGAGCAAATACAAAAAGACAAGTAATCATTATACAATGAGCAGAAAGTATGGGACATAAAAAGATTAAATTGGAATAGATGTTTGAAAGAGAAGTTTTTAGAGTTTGTGAAAGCCCAGGAATATTTAGCAATGTTGTTCAATGGTACAGTCTGCTAGCTTTGATTTTCTCTATATAAAAGAGATTAATTATAAGAAATAGTTATAAATTGTAATACATTGTTGCTGTATTCTTAATAAATATTATATATATATATACACACGTGTGTGTATGTATGTATGTATGTGTGTATGTGTGTGTGTGTATGTATGGTTTTTGAGATAAAATCTGATTTATCCTGAGCTGGTTACATAGTCAGGAATGACCTTGAACCTTTGAGCCTTCTGCCTCTACCTTCCAACTGCTAGGATTGCAGGAGTATTCTTATGTGCCTAGAAATGTAGGGTTAACACAAAAACAACATAAATCCTTAGTAAACAAGGGAGTTTTGTGGGAGAACTATGAGCCCAAACCTGGGGAAGTATAGAGAACAAGTAGAAAATTCATTGGGCTTACTTGAGGCACTAATAGAGTGGCCATTCTCTGATGATTCTAAGGTGAAAAAGGGCAAAGGTGCCTTCTTCCCCAGGAAGGTCCAAGTGCACCATAATTTGCGAACTCAGTGTTACTGTGCTGTAGAGTACTTTATTGAAAGCTAAAGAACTACAATTGCCATTTCTTAAACAGTAGCAAGCTGATAAAAGCTTTTTTTTTTTAATGAAAAAGTTCTATGAGGGCATCTATTCGTGGAAGATAAAATGCAGGTGCTTCAGTGCTAGTTTTACCGGAATGGAACAGCATTTGAAGTCGAAACCTTATGAGATTCACTACTCAAGCTATGTAGCAATGGAGAAGGGAAATATATTTAGGGACTAGCCAGATGATTCAGTGGGTCTGAGCTTGCTGTGTAGATCTGATAACCTTGACTTAGACTTCAGGGACACACACAACACACACACACACACACACACACACACGTGCACACATGCACACAAAAGAAAGAACTGACTCTATAACTTTGTCCTCTGAATTGTACATGTGTGTCATGGCTTTTCACCCACAACACACACCAACAAATAGAACAATAATACAATAGTAAATATTTTAATATGCAAGATATTTAACATGGGAGACAAGAATTTAACCCCTAAGTGATGCGATTTCTTTTTATATTATTTTAAAAGTAACAAAATGTTCCTCTTGTATTAAAGAGATAAAATAACTTGATTTTACCAATAAAAATTTTAGCAAGACATTTCCCATGGTGAAGAAATATTGAGGTAGAAAGTGAAATAAATGCCCTTCCTTGGATGTCTGGTAGAATTCTTCACTAAAACCATCTGGCCCTGGACTCATTTTGGTTGGGAGATGTTTAATGACTGCTTCTATTTCCTTAGGGGTTATAGGATTATTTAAATAGTTTAGCTGGTCTTGATTTAGCTTTGGTAAATAGTATCTATCTAAGAATTTGCATATTTCTTTTTGAATCTCCAATTTTGTGGAGTACAGGTTTTTGTAATAAGACCTAATGGTTCTTTAGATTTCCTCAGTGTCTGTTGTATTGTTCCTCTTTTCATTTCTGATTTTGTTAATTTTACTGTCTTTCTGCCTTTTAGTTAGTTTGGCCAAGGGCTTGTCTATCTTGTTGATTTTCTCAAAGAGCCAGCTTCTTTGATTCTTTGTAGTCTTCTCTTTGTTTCTAATATATTGATTTCAGCCCTGACTTTGATTATCTGCTGTTATCTACTCCTCTTGTGTGTGTCTAAAGACAAAGAAATGTTAGGGATTTATAACAAAAATAAGCACTATCAATGGTTCAGACTAGAACTGTGCAAAGGAAAGTAAAGGCACAAATTGGATCAGCAACAGACCTGGCACTGAGCAGCAGGGAAGGGCTCTCATTTACCTGCTTGCTCACTTATATGACACACTTTTTCAAATATTATTTACCAGACTCTTGGCTTGGCATTAAGAATTCAATAGTGAAAATAATAGTAAACATCCATGCCCAGAGCATATGGCTTTGTGCAAAAATGATTAATATTTAAAGGTTAATACAAAAAAGTAGGCTACTCTACGTGACTTCATAGCTGTAGAGATACCTATCCCCAGGCTTTTAGATAGTAAGAACTTAGGAATTTGTGCTAAAACCTAAAGAAGGAGTGGACAGGATCCAGTGTGAATAGTGCACAGAAAAAAATTCTGCATGAGGGGAGCTGTTCGGTGGGGTTTTATCGTATTGAATGACAGAACTGAAAGCTGAGGAAACTTAGGAAATCAATAATGCAATGAACACTTGCTCTTCAAGAAGTTTGCCTGTTTAAACAGATGGTATCTTCAGATCAATACGGGATCAACAGTATTTCATTTTCTTTCTTTCATTGACTTATAACTTAAATACAAGAAGATCTCTGATGTTGAGTATACAACTACAATAATTTAAAGTATCGCTTATAACCACCACTTTATCCAAGGTAGGAAATATCCACCGCCCCAGACAGTTTCCTCGTGTCTCATTGTTTGCTTACTCATTTGTTAATAACTATTCAGTCTTTTCTTTCTTTCTTTCTTTCTTTCTTTCTTTCTTTGACAACAAGTAAAAAAAAAAAAAAAAAAAAAAAAAGAGAGAGAGAGACCAGAAGCCACGACTTTGGGAGACAGTGTGGTTGGAGGGGTTAATCAGAAGGAGTTGGAGGGAGAAAAGAGAAAAAGAGAAAAGGGAGAACAATATAGTCATATTTATATTGATTCCAAAACAAACAATGCACAAAGAAAAACAAGAAAAATATTCTAAAATCAACTTGAGCAGCCTGAGATGATGAAATGAGGAACTCATACTTAAGCCCATGGAAGCCAGAGACATAAGCATGGCAGATCAATGTAGCCACATAATGCTTCTAATTATGTGGAATAAACTAGAGGGTCCCTGAAAGAACAGTACTCAAACTTTTTTGATTGTTTGTTTTGTTTTTAGAAAGTCAAAAAGTGGCATTTTATTCATGATAAAACATAAATAATAAATGATTCAAAAGTAAGAAGTATTTATAAACATCTACAAGTTACAACTTACAGTTCTAAGAAGTACTTTTCATATGTTGTTTTAAAGTGCATTACTGAAACTAGAACTGTGTAAGAAGCTAAATGTTCATCCTCTTTTGAATGGTTACATTTAAAAATGGGATCCACTTTAATATGAATAGGAGTAAGAAACATTTTTAATAATTTACTATAGATAGTTATATTTCATGTTTAATAATATAAATGTATACGTTAAAAAAGAAACAATTTTAAAAATTAAAAATACATAAATAAATTTTAAAAATAAACTTTATGCATTGCTAAATAAACAAAAAACAAACAAACAAAAAACTAATTCAATAGCCTTCCTAAGCAATATTTTATTTAATTTTTGACAACTCTTTTTGTTATTGTTGTTTTTGTTTGTTTGTTTGTTTGTTTATCGAGACAGGGTTTCTCTGTGTAGCCTTGGCTGTCCTGGACTCTGAAGACCAGGCTGGCCTTGAACTCAGAGCGGTCTGCCTGCCTCTGCCTCCTGAATGCTGGGATTAAAGGTGTGTGCCACTTCTTTGTCATCTACTTAGCGATTTAATTTTTTCTTCCTTTCTTGCCTCTGTGCACATATATGCACATTTTACTTTGTTGTTTTCCAGATTTTTAAAGGATTATTTTATATGTTGTCTCTGAGATATTTATTGTTTTACTTGCTGTGTTCTGAAAATGTAAAACAATGCTTACTTGAGTTACAATGTTAGTTTTATGCTTAGCTTGAAACTAATTTATTGTTTTTTCAGTTTTTTCTTTCTTAACCATGTTTTTATGGACACAATTTGTACTTATTCTAGAACTACTAGACATATGTTTTGTGCATATTTGATATTACAAGAAAATTCCAATCTGTTTGTTCCAAGTGGTTTTTATCACTTTGCTTTTCCACCATCAGAGTTCAATTTGCACCAAATCCTTCCTAGAAGTCAGTGCTTTTTCACTTTAGTAATTCTAGATGACTCACGTGTGACTTACATGCAATACCTTTGTAGCTAATTATGTAATCTTTACATCATAGCCTTACTAGTTTTTTCTATGTATATGATGAAGAGCCTGTTCAAGAATGTTAACAACAGAGTTGAGAGTATTTAAATATGAAAAGCCAAGAATCATTTGTGAGTGAGAAGGTCAAATATAAATGAGAAAAAATAAATAATATATCAAGACTTAAAAGGTCTTTTGGGAATGTTGGATCAGTAACCAGCTTATTTTTCAAATCATATTGGGGTACGGACAAGCCTCACTTTATTACGGATGATATACCTTTGAGAACATTTGGTATTTTTTTAAAACTATACATCATCATTTCCTGATTTGGAAACTGCAAATTATTTTGTATTTGTTCTAAAGGTTAGTGTTGTCCTATTTTTAACAGTTACCATGATGTTCAGATGGATCCAAAGTAATGCATGTATAAAAAGCAATAAAAATGAGACTGCCTATATACATGCTTTAAAGTGAAACTAAGTCACTTCTCTGTGTCAAATACCTTCTTATAAAGGCACAGGATGAGGGGCCAGGGCCCAGTGGTAAATTCCTTGCAGTGCAAGGATGAGGACCTAGGTTTGAAATCCCAGCACTTGCATTACCTATAATCTCAACAATAGGAATGAAAAGAAAGGAGGGTCCTCAGAGTTTGCTAACCAAATTGATGAGCTCCATATTTAATGATAGAAGATATCTCCAAAATATAAGGAAGAACAAAATTGAATTAAAATATCAACCTTTGGCACACAGATGTACCCATGAAAACATGTGTGCATAAACACACACACTCACACACACAATGTACATCCTATATACCACTTGCACATAAAAACATAGAATGAATATATTAAAATACATGACTGATGTTTAAGAAGACTAAATGAAACATGACAATTACCAGCATTAGGTATATGAATGACCCTCATTGAAAAATACCCCTACCCAAATCTAGCCCATGGACAGGACAGTCTCCACACTTGAGTGGAGAGAGGGATATGACTTTCTCATGTACTCTGGTGCCTCACATTTGACTATGTCCCCTGGAAAGGGAGACCTAGTGGCACTCAGAGGAAGGACAGCAGGCTACCAAGAAGAGACTTGACACCCTATGAGCATATACAGGGGGAGGTAATCCCTCTGAGGAACAGTCATAGGGGAGGGGAATAAGGGGAAAATGGGAGGGAGGGAAGAATGGGAGGATACAAGGGATGGGATAACCATAGAGATGTAACAAGAATAAACTAATTTAAAAAAAAAGAAAAAGAAAAATATTCAAATGGTAATCTTAGATTTTAATAGCATCTATATTTTGCATTTGAAAATAGCTGTTTTCTAGCTGGGTGTGGTGGCATACACCTGTAATCTCAGCACTGGGGGAGGCAGAGACAAGTGGATCTCTGTGAGTCTGATGCCAGCCTGGTCTACAAAGTGAGTCCAGAACAGACAGAGCTACACAGAGAAACTCTGATTTGAAAAACAAACAAATGAAATAGCTGTTTTCTAGTAAGCATGTGATTGTTTATGGGGAATCAAGCAGAGGGTTTGGATTTTTAAATTATCTACAGGGTTTTACTGAAAGTATAATAAAGTCCTTAACTAGTATACGTATGCAAAGGACAAGGCAAAGACTTGTCTCTGTTAAAGCTCAGTTTTCTGGCCATGCTTCTTTGACTTATTTTATTTACAGTCCAGTCCAAAACCACTGTCCAGGTGTTATTTGCGTTCCTTTCAGCTTCACTGTAGACTGCAAGAAATAATGTTTCATAAGGACAAAGTTCGGCTGCTTTCTCATTCCTCCCGTCTGTTGCAAAGCTCCTTCTTTAAATCAAATGAATAAAGAAGAGAATTATGGTCTGTATTTTCGGATTGTTAAAGGTTTCTCTGTTTCTGACAGTTTGGCTTTCTTTTGTCATTTTCTCACTTAAATGTTGTAAACTCAGAAAGCGCTAAGCTGAGATGCTTTATGTAGTGTTACACACGCCATAAGACAATATTATTTTACCATGTCAAAGTTGTTTTCACCATTTGGAGCACATCTATCATCAAAACTCAATTAAATGGAGTCTCTCTATCTTCAACTAAAACAAACTGTTTACTTAGATTTTCTCAGTGTTTACTTCACAAGAGGTAGAAGACCCAAATAGCGCAGGAACATAGGTGTCTGGGGATATATCTGAGGTCAAAAAATTTAACCTAAAGAAGCAGGCCATTGAGGGGTGCTGCAACAGGAGACATCCTTTTTTGCCAAGTAAATGGCAGCATTATAATGTTATTCATAGCTCACTAGTGTCTGAACAATCCCTCCATTCAACCTGAAAGGGATAGATGCTCTTTGTTGCAAAGTATTAAATTTGTCCATTGATCTTAGTGTGTAGGCAGTTTTAAAGGGCGAAACAGGATTGGATAAGGTTTCTTTGTAGAGAAAGAGTTTTGAAACAGAGCAGCAGAAAACTTTCTTGTCTTACTTATTCTGAAAAAAAAAAAACACTTTTGTTTAAACTCTTCAGATTGCAAGTCAAATTTATTAGATTATAAATTGACAAAATGTGTTCTTCATGGGTTTTTGCATTAGGTAGGCAAGTAACAAGTAGAAATTTTGACAATTGACTTAATTGTATTTGAAATTTTGTACCTTCCAAATCCTTCCATGGTATTTATAATTTAAACGCATATTAAAGGCTGGTAAGAACAGATTATAGCAATTGCAGTTACCTGCTTACAGGCTCAGAATCCAATATGCTATTTAGAAGGGGTGCAATTTAAATTTCTATTAAACTCAGCACTCATTTCTCAACTGCAACAGTGTAACAATTATGTAGAGGCCAGTTCTGGGAGATATCAGAAGTTCACATGAATTTCACTTACGGGTTTGTGGTTAATGTTGTTTAGCAGAGGAGACATGAAGGAGAAGGAAAGGGTTCTCGGAACAGAAGGACTAGCCTGTGCTAACACATTGCTTCTCCTGATGCCTTCAGCATCTCCAAGTTTCTAGTAATGTTTAGGTGAAGTGCTGTGACAATGTATGTCAATGAATTTTTTGTTTTTTATGATGGGAAGAAACTAGGCAAGACTTTTCAGAACATGGTTATTTATGCTCATTTGATCTCATCTTCACTAATATTTCTGCCAAATCTTACTCAATCTGGGGAAATCTTTTCAAGGGGGTGTTATAGAATCCAAAATTCTTAACATTGAGCATCATGTTTTTGCCATGTATACAGATTTTAAGCTAAAAAACAAGTCTCTGTGTGTTTTGGTGACACGTGCAAGGCAGGAAACCTTCTGCAGGCAACCTCCTCCCTCACAATCCTGCCAAGAAATCAACCCGCCAAGGGCTCTTTTGGGCTCCACTCAGGCCCTGCTCACCAACGGTCTCCAGCACAGAATCCACACCCTGACTTGATGTTCGAAGCCCTTCACAAATTTCTCTGAGCCTCCTCCCACTGCCACTTTTCTGAGTTAATTGTGTGCAGGCTCCTTCACACCCACGGCTGAGACTCCCTCTGAGTGGTATTCTTAGCAAATGCCCATATGCACCATGATGCTTTGGGAACTTGACTGCGTCATGCATTCTTTTCTCGGTTTGAGTTCCTTCTTGGTTTGTCATGTCCACTTCACCTTTCACCTGCTGTTGCTTGGGGCAGAACGTGTTTTCCTGTCAGCCTCTGGACAGATGCTACTACGCTGACTCAGAGTGGGAAGTCATTCTGATGGAAAATTCCTTGTTTTCCTGGCAACTTTGAATCCCTTCGAATGTTTTCATTTTAGACTTTGTTTACTGGGTGGCAGCAAACGTTTCAGAGTTTCTTCTGCTTCCCAGTAGTCTTCTAGGTCAAAACAAAAATAGAAGGAGTAATATTTCCAAATGTGATTGGCATGACAAAAAAGTAAGTGTTCCTTAGTTACGTGGTAATATCCACAAATCTGTAAAAATTGATGCTGAGGTAGATGTTTGTCTAATTTCATCCCGCCATTTGAGGTCATAGAAGTAGTCCAATGCTGAGGTCTGATGATGTTGTTAGACAAAAATTAAACAAATCTATGTTAATTCCTTACATTTTATGGCTATGTGTCACTTTACAAATTTTTTAAATTATAATTTTTTTCCTTAAACAGTGGATTTAAATTGGAAATTTTGTATGTGAAATGACTTTTTTGCAAGAAATTTAATATTTTTTCCAAAAATACAAATATTAGGGAAATGAATATTTCTTAATATAGAAAAGTGAGAAAGGAAAGTTTTGAATAAAATAACTGTAAAACAGTTTTTTCCCACTTTTGTACTCATAGCAGTTGCTGATGGGGAGAGTGAAGATAAGGACTGTTTCAATTTGCCCTGGGTTTCCTTAAAATTGAAATAATTTTACAGATAAGGAAATTAAACCCATTAGCTCTTGAACCTATGTACCTCTAGTCAATAAACCCAGTTTCTGGCAATTAATAATCAACCAAACTTCTCTTCAGTAGTTTTACTCTCAGTGTGGACTTAGAATCCTCTCCAATGGATAACAGAGTCATATTTTGCATAAGTCATATTTTGATGTATTTCAGCACCTCTCTGCTCACTGGAAAAAGTTTCAGATAGGCTAGTGATGACTCATACAGCCATGGCACATGAAGATTGTACTTAAAATAAGAGATGATACACCAGTGTGACTGAGTAGTGAGGTAGCTTCTTAAAAAATGAAAGGCATGAAAGCAACAAGTGTCAAAAAACAATCCTCACAGGAAAAATAACCATGGGTGACAACATCTGTTAGTCTTTCACAGGATTTCAAGTAGTGGCTATTGGCTTCTAATCTTCATAAAATCTCCTGTTTCTTGGGTATCTGTCCTGATTCTCGCCATCACGATGCAACAAGTAAGTAGGTATGCCCTGCCTCACTCTGTGGTGAATAAAGTAGGTATGC
>OU015742.1:145824831-145858208 GCA_907169655.1 Acomys percivali
AAGTAGGTATGCCCTGCCTCACTCTGTGGTGAATAAAGTAGGTATGCCCTGCCTCACTCTGCGGTGAATAAACAGAGGGCTAGGTTATTCACACAGTCAGTAACAAGTGATGATAGGCTTGAGATTTAAAACCATATGACTGTCAAATTAAACCTTGATTCTTTATTCCTATGACACCTGTTTAGTATCATTCACTCCAATATTACCACTTTACACTTGATCTTAGCCAGAAGACTGAGAAGTGAATATTACCACTTTAAATAGTGTTTAAGTATATCAATGATGTTCTCTATATTATCAGACACTAAACGCACTTGGTAGCTCAAGCAATCTGCATAGCAGCTACATAAAGGTAGGCCCTGTTAGTTACATTTTCTTTTGTGGATAGCAAAACCTAGAAACGTAAAATATTGACCTCAGGATCACTTATGACGAACTCAACGTATGAAGGTTTTCAGCATGAATGATTGTCTTCATCTGATACCCTGTCCTGGTTCTAATGAGCTTGTTTTGCCACAATACTTATATGTGCACACATATGTTTTCTGTCTGTATTGGTTAGGAAAGCAAGTGATATGTATGAAAACTGAATCCAAAAGATCAGTGCCTTTAACAGAAGCTTATCTCTTACATGAGTTTGCCCAAGTCCAGATGTGGAGATGAACAACTGTTTTTTGTTTGTTTGTTTGTTTGTTTCTTGTGTGTATGCATGAAGGAAGCTCCACAGAATATATAGGAAATGGTTGCTTCAACCGAGGGCCCAATAAAAATTCATACACAAGGTGACAGAGGACAATCATTTATTCTTGACTCTGAATGTGTTTGACAAGATTAGCTCCTGGTTAGTAGAAATGAGAAAGGGAATTATTGTTTACCTGGTTTGGTTTTGTTCCAGGACAGGGTTCTCTGTGTAGCCTTGGCTGTCCTGGATTCGCTTTGTAGACAATGCTGGCCTTGAGCTCACAGAGATCTGTCTTCCTCTGCCTCCCCTAGTGCTGGGATTACAGGCATGTGCCACCATGGCTGGCTTGAGAAAGGAATTTTTTGAATAAAATAATTGTAAAAAAACCTTTCCTACTTTCATACTCACAGTAGTTTCTGGTAGAGAGAGCACAGACATGGGTTGCATCACTTTGTTCTAGGGTTTCTTCAAATTGAAGTAACTTTACATATAAGAAAACTAAAACTCAGAGACACACAGAATGTGGTATTTAAAGACACTTCTATTATTTTAAGGATTCTTTGACAAAAGGATAGGTAACACCTCAACGAAGATATAAGCATCAAAGAACCTCCTTATGGAAATGGCCTCAAATGTGGCAGTCCAACCACTGGGCAAAATGTATTCATTTCTGCCACAGACAGAATTCTGCCTAAAAATGGGCAAGCTTGGATGAAGGTAGAATCGAAGGCCAAACTCTGGCAAGACGGGGTAGGCAAGTCCTCAGTAGTTCCTGCCTATCAAATATGTCTGGCAGATATATTGGGCCAGAAGGCTGAAGATGATGCTCCAACATTATAGAGAATTTTGGCTGTTCAGTCCTCAAACCATCTCTGACATCTCATTTGGAAAGCTACTAACCTGCACTCCCTGTATACTCAGGTAATTAATTTCATTCCATCTCAAGTCTCTGATAGGGTGAAGACCAGATAGCTTAGTTTTACAATTAAGCTTAATTGTTTAGGTGTTAAGATGTTTTTAGGTCTAAATAGGTGTTTTAAGTTGAAAATGACAAGATATGTTGCATATTGATTTACATTCAGAATTTTTGACTCATCAAGATAGGAAAGATGTTTTCTTCAAGGCTGCCAAATACAAATAGACAAAACACTGAGAATGTAACATTTATTTAATTCCTGATTGTTTCATGGTTCTTCTTGCTACAGGTAGTTTATTGTATATATGTGTGATAATATAAATATATATGTAAAATATTCAATAAAAAAGTTGAAAAAGAAAAGAAAGGAAAATTAAACCCACAAGTTCTTGAATCTATGTATGTACTTCAAGATACACAAGGCAAAAGAGTGACTTTTAAGAGAACTGGACAATAAAAATATTTCATGGGCTAAATGTTAGCATCCTGCTTCAGTCTGCCTACATGTGATGTCATTGCTTTCCTGCCATGGGCCATATAAAAAAAGACAAACCTTCAACCTACACTCTCCCTCTCTCTCTCTCTCTCTCTCTCTCTCTCTCTCTCTCTCTCTCTCTCTCCCTCTCCCTCTCCCCCTCTCTCTCTCTCTCTCTCTCTCTCTCTCTCTCTCTCTCTCTCTCTCCCTCCCTCTCTCTCTCTCTCTCTCTCCCTCTCTCCCTCTCTCCCTCTCTCCCTCTCTCTCTCTCTTCCCGTCATTGACTCTCTCTGGGGTGCCCTTCCCCCCTTTCCTTCTCTCCTTATGCTCATTTAATAATCTCCTATATAACAGAATATCTGGCGTCTGGTATGTTATTATCTTTTTATGTTATTGCCTTTTTATTAATCATAAAATTGATGGCCCATATGGAAATTGAACCCACAACCTCTGTTCTTCTGTAACCTGGCAACATTTCAGCTTTTTGACCCCTATCCCTACCCTACTGTCAGCAGGAAGCAGTTAAAATGATTACGATCACTTTGCCACTTATCCAAAGCTGATACGGTGTGCTCCAGACCAGGGACAAACAGCTCAGGGTTTTCCCAGCACTGCTCAGTCTCTATCTGCTGCAGGACATGGCTGACATAGCCTGCCCTCTACCTTGAATTTTCACAACAGAACTTTTCCTTCCCCTTCACTATATAATTTGGATATTTTGTTGTATTGCTTTTCTCCCTTACCAACATTTATATACTATAACTTACCTTATATAAAAACAATCCAATGTTCCTCATTTTTTAATTATAGGAAATGGTAGGGATGTTAGAGTTCTGCTTCAGTCTGCCTACCTGTGATGTCATTGCTTACCTGCCACAGGGGCATGGCCCTGCCTAGGGCCATATAAAAGGACAAACTCTCCATGTAATCTACCTATCTCTCTAACTACCTACCTATCTACCTACCTACCTATCTATCTCCTTCTCACTCTCCTGTCTCTGTCTCTGCCTCTCTCTGGACTACCCCTCCCTCTTTTTTCTCCCTCCTCCCCCATGCTAATTTAACAAACTCCTCTACAACATAATATCTGGTGTATCTGCTGCGTGGTATCTCCTATTGTCTTATTATCTTGTTGCCTTATATCAATTTTTTATTTAATCATAACACTAATTACATATGGGAGTATATTATAAGAAAGAAAATAGACATTAAAATTAACTATTGCCCATGACAAACCCAAAACATCTGACAAGTTTTCAAAAAATATATTGTGTGTGTGTGTGTGTGTGTGTGTGTGTGTGTGTGTGTGTGTGCGCGCGCATGCACGAGTGTACCTGTATGCACTTTGCAAAGGTTAAGCTGAATGAATTGGTTGCTCACTTGCCATATGGGGTTCTGAGTTTAATTTCTTGCACTGCATGTTACCAGGGAAGCCAAGTCATACTTGTAATCTTTGGCATTCTGAAGATAGAGACAGGAAGACTAGGAATTCAAAGCCTGACTCAGATACATGGAGAGTTCAAGACCAGCTTAAGAAAAAAGAAAGAAAAGGAAAGAAGGAAGGAAGAAAAAATAAATGAATGAAAGAAGGAATAAACAAAATCAAAACTTAAAAAATTACATGACTACAATGTTACTTAAAATAAGATAGATAAAAATAAATTATACAACAATAGAAAATATAAAATGAGTTAAATATGCTCTCTACACAAGGAATTTTATATACTGTAAAATAAGATGTTGCATGTTGCAGGGGAAATTTTTTAAATCATAAAATAGTATCATCAACTGATATTTTATAAAATATTTTAATTTTTATACCAAAGGCAAATATTTTAAAATGATCAAAATATTGAAATCTGTCTTTGGTGTAAAATAAAACATAATGAAATAAAACAGAAACTAACACATCATAGTAGGGCAAACCAAACAAACAAAAGGAAAAGAGCCAAAGAGAAGACACAAGAAACAGAGATCCACTTGGTAACACACTTAGGAATTCCATGAAAGTACTAAACTGGAAGCCATAATATTATATGCAAAGGACCTAGTACAGCCATATGCAGGTCCTGTGCATTCTTCCTCAGTCTCTGTGATTCCCTTCACAGGAGCTTTCAACATATTGCTTTGGAGGGCTTTGTTTTCTTGTTATCTCCATCCTCTCTGGCTCTTATACACTGTCTACGTCCTCTTCTGCAGGGTTCACTGAGCCCAGAGGGAAGCGATTTGATGGATAAATCTCATTTAACATTCAGTGTTCCAAGGTACCTTATTCTCTGTACAATGTCTTCCTGTGGTCTCTGTGCTTGTTCTCAGTTGCCGCTGGAGGAAAGCTTTTCTGATGATGGTTGAGCAAGGCTCTGATATTGTGATCATCCAGACAAAAATAAAACCAGAAAATGCTGGAGCTAACTGGTCATTCAAACAAATGGAGCTAGCAGATATTTACAGAATTTTTCATCCTAACAAAAATGGATATGCCTTCTCAACACACCATGAAACTTTCTCCTAAATTAGACACATACCCAGACACAAAGCAAGTCCCAGCAGTACAAGAAAATTGCAAAAACATTCTGCATTCTATCAGACCACTGTCGATTAAAGCTAGATATCAACAGCAAGAACAGAAAGCTTACAATTTCATAGAAACTGAACAACTCACTGTTGATGAAAAATGGGTCAAGATAGAATATAAGAAAGAAATGAAAGACTTTCTAATATTGAATGAAAATGAATGCACAACATAGTTAAACAGGACACAATGAAGGTGGTTCTAAGTGGCAAATTCATAGCACTAAGACCCTACATTTAAAAATAATGGAGAGAACAGCTGGACAATGACACACAATGGGATTAGGTGCTTTAATCCCAGCACTTGGGAGGTAGGGGTAGGTGGATCTCTGTGAGTTTGCAGGCAGCCTGGTCTGTAAAAGAGTGAGTTGCAGAACAGGCAAATCTGTGCAGAAATTCCCTGTCTCAGAAAAAAAATTGGATAGGTCTCAACTAGTAAATTAGAACACATGTAAGCTCTAGAACAAAAAAGAGAAATCACACACAAAAGAAGTAGAATGTAAGAAATAATCAAACACAAGTGTGAAACCAATTAATGGAAACAAGCAACCAAACAAAAAAGATCCAAAGAATCAATGAAACGGAATGTTAATTCTTCTGGAAAAATCAGTAAGACAAACAAACCATTATCTCAATTAACTAAAAGCCAGAGCAAATATCCAAATTAACAAAATTAGAGATGAAGAGTGAAGAATAGCAAAGTAGAAGGATCCAGAGGGTCCTAGAAACCTACAAGTAGAACATGGTAGGCAGATTTGGGCCCAGGGGTCCCACTCAAAATAAGGCACCAGCCAATTTTACAGGCGGTAAACTTTAAACCCCTACCCAGATCTAGCCAATGGACAGAACATTCTCCACAGTTGAGTGGAGAGTGGGGTATGACTTTCTCACGTACTCTGGTGCCTCACATTTGACTATGTCCCCTGGAGGGGGAGACCTGGTGGCACTCAGAGGAAAGACAGCAGGTTACTGAGAAGAGACTTGATACCCTATGAGCATATACGGGGGAGGTAATCCCCCTCAGGAACAGTCATAGGGGAGGGGAATAAGGGGAAAATGGGAGGGAGGGAAGAATGGGAGGATACAAGGGATGGGATAACCACTGAGATGTAACAAGAATAAATTAATAAAAAAAATTATTAAAAAAAAGAAAAGTAGAGCATAACAACAGACACCAAATACAAGGAATCATAAAGACATACTTTAAAAATCTGTACTTAATCATATTGGAAAATCTAAAAGGTGAATAATTTTCTCAATCAGATGTGTACCACTTAACAATGTTAAATATAGATCAGAAAAGCAATGCTAACAGATTTATAACTCCAAATAAAATATAGTCAATAATTAAAATTCAACCAACCGGGAAAAAAAACTCAGGGCCAGATCATGTTAACACAGAATTATACCAGACTTTTAAAGAGCTGTTATGGCCAATACTCCTCAAATTACTCTACAAAATAGAAATGGAAGTAACATTGTCCAGTTCATTTTCTGAGGCCATAGTTACCCTGATACTCAAACCACATAAAGATCCAACAGAGAAACAGGATTAATTAAAAGCCAGTTTTCCTTGTGGGCATTGATGCAAAAATTCTCAATGAGGTACTTACAAACTGAATCCAAGGACACATTGGAAAGATCATCCACCATGATCAAGTAGGCTTCATCCCAGAGACCTTTGCACTGTTTTACCTTAAGCTCTGTGGGTTCTCCTGAACTATGAGAATTCTCCCAACAGTTCTGGTAGTTTCCCTGAGAATGTGGATCCCCATTCTTCAGTATGGTCAATGCTTATTCACTGAGTATTAAGGCAAAGATCTTCACAGCTCTTATTTCAGTGGGAAATTATTCCAAAAACATTTACTAATATATGAAAAAATAGACAACTCTGGATTATTATAAAACCAAATTATGAGACAGTTTTAAGACTGTTAGAGTATGCTATTAGTTTAACAGTAGTAATTCGATTTTTTTTAGTGTATACAAAAATTTATTTTATACTGTAACAAAATATTCAATAATGGGTAATTTATAAAGGGAGTAAATTGATTTCTTTTCCTTTTTTAAATTTTATTTAATTAACTTATTCAGATTACAACTCAATTGCTATCCCATCACTTGTATACTCCCATTCCTCCCTCCCTCCCACTTTCACCCTATTCCCCTCTCCTAGGTCTAAGACCAAGGGGGACCTCCTCCCCCACTATATGGTCATAGGCTATCAAGTCTCATCTTGGTAGCCTCCTTATTCTTTCTTTGATTGCCATCAGGCCTCCCCACCAAGGGGAGCTGGTCAAATATGGGGCACCAGAATTCATGTCAGAGTCAGTCCCTGGTCTCCACTTACCTGAAGAGAATGTCCTGTCCATTGCTAGATCAGAGTAGGGGTTCATTGTTTACTACTTGTATTGTCCTTGGTTGGTCCAGTAGTTTGAGCAGACCCCCTGGACCCTGATCCACTCATCACGATGGTCTTCTTGTAAGTTTCTAGGACCCTCTGGGTACTTCTATTTCCCCATCTCCTATATTTCTCTTACCTAGAGTCTCAGTAGGATGTCCTCACATCTATCCCAATCTCCTGGTAAGTGAAGACTTTCATGGGACAGGAGAGCAATTCAATTTTAAATTCAATCTAAAAGACATATTTAGAGATTGACTAATAAAAATTTAAAAAGATCCAACATCGACTACATTGAGAGTTTAAGCAGCAGAGGAGAACTTCCCTTTAAAAACATCCCTAAAAATTAAAATATACAAAGTATAAGTGAGTAAAATGATTTAAATTACCATATCAATTGTTTGTTTGTGTAGATGCTGTCAGAGTTTTTAAAAGAGTTTGGGAATGGCTTTTTTCTTACATATATTTATTTTACAGTTTTATTTACATTTCCTAGCCTGGCAGCCCTTTCATCATAGATTTGTGAGAGACTTTTTTTTTTTATGTAATTGAAAAAAAAAAACCCACAAGCAAAGCTGTTGTTTTTCGTTACAGACAAAAGAAAAATACTCAATTGGTTTTCCAATCTGATCATTAAAAAGAAACGAATTAAAAATACATAGCTTGCATGTAGAAAAAAATTTTATATAATTTAAAATCAGATATGTCCTATAGATATCAATAACAGCTATACAAATGTGTACATGGTTGTGAATGTATGCAAATTGATGTATGCATAAATATGCATGTAAAATGCATATTGAGAGCTGTATATTTTTATGGCTTAACATTAGATTCCCATAACTTTAGCCTTCCTGGAAAATTGTGCATTATAAAAATACATTGTTTGAACATAAAAAACAGGGTACACAGTGCTCTGAAAATCGCTTATCCTGAGACAAACAGTTCTAATGTCTTTTGTGAACAATGCCATAGAAAAGATATCAGCCTAAAGAAACATTCTATCATCTTGACAGTATAGAAAATTTACTTGTTAGGAAACATATTTACAAAATATACAAATATCAAAGTCTGTCAACCTTCTTTGGGAATCAGAGAAAAATAAGACCCGGTCTTTGTACTATATGAGCAGCTTCATATTCTAAGCTCATAGGCCACATCTTTCTCTAACATGATGATACGATGAGAGTGCTGTCCACATCACTTTGTAAAACAGACAAAACAAAGAGAGTGCAGATAGTAGTCCTGAGTATCAACATTTCAACATTTATATTATAATAGAAAGCTTCGATCAATTATTCAAAGTGCTTTGTTTTCTGTTGAGCTTCTGACTAGGAGCTCTGTGCTACCTTCCAGATTGGTTGTAAAAGCAAGGCAGTTACGAGTGCACTAAACTCATACATTTGCTAACTTGGTTCAATGGATGCTGCTGCCTGGAATGATCACTTTGAATTGAAATATGTTAACTGCAGTTAAAGTTTTAAAACAGAAGTGTTTTTCAGGCAAGGTGAACACATGACAACAGAAATTCCATAGTTGTAAATTTCTTAAGTTAATAATTGTATGTTAAAACAGTATCAAACACCAGCCAAACTTCAGTGTTTTTGCATTAAACATGAACTAGGTTACTGTATAATTTTGACATATGACATCTCATTTCAAAAATTATTTTCCATAGGCAGTTATTTATACTCCGAAACATTTTAATTTCTTGAATTAAAGGATGCAATGTAGGTAAAGATATTCCTATATTTTCAAGTTCTCTTTTGATTGGTAAGGGACAGTGCAAGCCCATCTGTTTTGCAGCAAAGAAAGCCCCAAACCATCTGTGTAGAACCACATGCCAGCTAAAACACAGGGATATGCACAGTTTTTTTGTTATGAAAAATTTTGCAGAATTTTTTTCTGTATTAGTGTGAATAAATTAGCAACAACTAAATTAAAGAAATCTTTGGAGAACATATTAACTTTCTAGTGCCTACAGTAAATTATATCTATTTAGAATTTATGGAGCTTGTGTTGTCCCATATGAATTTTTTCCTTACTGTTTTGAAATTGATACTGAAAATTCATCTCTCTCTACAAAGTAAACAGCTTCATTGCTAATAATGTAAGTTGATTTTTCTAAAATTATTTCAGTTTGGGCAATTCATCAATGTTCAATGTTAATAATTGCTGGGTGTTGTTCATAGCAATATAGTTAAATCTATATACATTGCACTATTTACACATCACATAGTAAATGAGACTACATTATGGCACTTTTTTTAAAAAAAACTTTTATTTTTTTTTCCTTTTCTTCTAGAGTAAGTCTGCTAAACTAATTTTAGATTCTGCCAGAAAGATTTGATATGTAAATCATTGCTTTCTCTTCAGGAGTAAATAAGAATATTGAGTGATAAATTTAATGTTAATCAATTTTTATAGTTATGTTTCTGGGCAATTATTTTAATATATTTAAAGTACTTCTAGGTTGAAAATACTTTACAAAACAGTCAATAATGGACTTTTTGCCTAAACAGCATTAGCAATCTGAACCTCTTTTTCCAAAAATCAGTGAAATATATACAGGCCAGTAATCTCTCCAAACATTTGAAATATCAAATTTTCTGATCTTCTAGCAAGTCTTTTATCTTCAGTCTACATTAGTTTGTGTGTGATTGTTAGGAAATTACAAACAGAAGAGCTATGCAAACACATATTAGCTCCTAATGCAGAGTGAGTATTAATGAAATATGTCACTCTCTGAGGGAGACCTTTCCTGCTACATTTTACATTGGTGTTGAAAATGCTTATTATCTGTTTAAAAAACATTAAAAGCTTTAAATTCAAGCAGCTCATTTTTCATTTTGTTAATTGCATAACATACTAATGCTGTACTGGGTTGTTTTTTTTTCAGTGGTATAATGATGCAACAATATTTACATACCAACTCTGGTTTTCCTTTAATGGTTTCTATAACAAGATCATAATTTCCTTTAGTGTAATCACTGGCAGATTTATTTGGCGTCCCGTCTTCCCTCTGCTCTGGCTTTGGGGCCTGGGAGAGAGTGCAGATTACTATCTTTCTCTGTACCACCAAGAACACTTTACTCAGTGTTGTTGGAGCCCTACATTATACTCTTGCCCAACAGTCATGTTCAGAAATCTTCGAGAACTCTGTATCAGAAAAAAAAATATCAATTGATTCCTCTAAACTCCACCCCAAAAAATTAACAAGTAAGCTGAGTTACCACAATTTACACTAAGACTTGACTCTATATGGTGGGTGTTGGGAGGGAAATAACACTGAACAGCTTCAGTGACTTCATAAGACTTCCTAAGAGGATGACACTGCTCTTAAAGGTGTTGGGTTTTGTTTGTTTTGTTTTGTTTTGTTTATACACAATACACTATTAATGTAAATGTTGATGCTAAAAACTGTGGCTCTCACACAATTACTATATACCTGTCTGAGAAGTCCTGGTGACTTGCCTTGCTCTCACGACAGTGAAAATACACTTTGAGCTCCACACACATCACACAGCATCACCATGACTTCATATTCTGAGTTGTTCATTTCCCCCATACAAAACATTGATAAGGTGTTAGATAGGACTTGTCTGGCTACTTAGCTCAACATGCCTTGGGAGCAGATGAAAACATTGTAATACGACATTCCAAATTTAGCCCCATTTGTCCTGCATAGAGAAACAAGATTAAAAACAACAACAACAACAACAACATATCCTCAAGCTGTCTCCTAAATGAAGCCATTTTTAGAGAAAAATGCCGTTAATCGGACCAATAAGGATCTGCGTGGCAGGGTTTTTCAATACCATTGCGTGAGATAACTTTGCAACGCTCTCATTATGTTTCAGAGAGACCTTGTTAAATGTCTAAATTCTTTTCAGTCAAGCTAGTGACCTGTTTTAAACCACAGCAACAGCAGAGTTCTGAAAAGGAAAAGCTTCGCATGTGACGAGTCTGAGAAAGGCAGTGATTCTCTGCATAACCGCAACACAGTCCCGGTTCGTTTATAAGGTTATGCAATCTGAACTAAGTCCAAATGGTACACAGAAAATATACACATAAAATGAGTCCTTTCGTGTTCCAAGGAACATGTAGCTGTGCAGCCATCCTCACAGTGGGGAGCCAAACTGGTTTCAACTATACATGAACTCTCTAGTGCCTACCTCAAGGTTGTTAGTTCACTTTTCTGGACCACACCTCTTCCTGAGGAACAGTTAGAAGCATGATTCAAAACTATGGCATCATCTTGATAGAAATCCTTTGTACATTAAACGGCAATGTAATCATTCCTTGCAAACGGCAAACGAAAAAAAATTACTATTTTATTAAAATGTTCTTACAATAATTTAAACTAAACGCAGGAGTATTTAAACTAACATGGTAAGCAAAATAAACGCTTAACTTTGTAGCATACCACAATTAAAAGCTATCATCTAAATGACAGGCAATTAGTTCTCTCTTTAAAGAGATTCTTTTCCAGATACTGTGGGTAACTTTATCACAGCTACTCTTCAAAGAGGCCATTTGGTTCTGAGGGCTTTTCTTTTTTCTCTTTCTTTCTTTCTTTCTTTCTTTCTTTCTTTCTTTCTTTCTTTTTTCTTTTTCTGCCTTTAATCTGTTCAAAAAGTGTCAAACTTCGCTGTTCCAATACCTGCACAGTCAAGATTTTCTTCTATTTGATAGTGTATGTCTGCTTATTAAAGTCTTCAAGACACTCTAGACTTAGGCAAACACTGTCCAAATGTACCATATTTAGCTTCAAGCTCAAAATCTCCCGAGCTGTCAGTTTAGGTGTTAAAAAGACCATTTGTAAAGCTTGGCTGGGAATTGCCATTATTGACTGGAATGTGTGTTTATCATTACATGCGATGGTGAAAGTGGAGCGTGTAGCATATGAGTAAATGTCAGCAGATGTTTCTTCTAAGTGGCCTGGTTTCAACCTCCTGTTGTTTGTCTTGAATACAAATATTAAAAAAAGGAAAAAGGCAGAATTTTTATGACATAAGTGTAAGGGTAGTTAGATTTTTTTTTTTGAAAACAACAAAAATAATGGCTAGAATATCAGACTGATAGCATAAAGTAGAATTAAGAGTTAGTTGGCTGTGCTCAGTTAAGGGTTTTAAACAGCCCTAGCAAAAAGAGAGACTGTGTCTACAGTTATGTGTTTAAAGAAAGATTAAATCCCATGGATGTTTGGCAGCTACTAGGGAAGCCTGTCGCCCCACTAATCGCTGAGTTTGGTTATTGCCTGGAGGACATTTAACATGGGTAAAGGTCTTACACCACTTTACTAGTTGTCAAGGGCATAGGAGAGTAATGGGCCTGGTTACTTTTAGCTCTTACTTTTAAAGGTAGTTGTTAAGCCCAGAAAACATGTTATACATACCATAATGATGACAGGTAATATAAGTTCAGTGGATTATAAAATAAATAGATATTTTCTGTAGAAAGACTCAGCCTTTGTTCATTTTACAGCAATTTTTTGACTGTAATATCTTTAGTTTATACCCCTGGTACTTGGGGGTTGTCAATATTTAGATGTAATTTGAAGAGGTGTAAAATAACTAAAGACAAATCCTGGGAGGGTTTTCAGAACAAGAAATGTAACTATTAAAATTGGGCACTCATATTAGCATAAATTTAAAAAATGATTGCTCTAAAATACTTCAGAGAAAAATCACAAATATCATATATCTCCAAATTATTCTGAATCTGTCACTATTTCCACTGATTTAAATAATAACAACTTGTACATCAGACTTTAAAAGACACTACTGGCTAATACTTATGTCTTTCAAAAACAGGGCTAGCAAAGCCACTGAAGTCATGAGCAAAGCATCTTTAAGGATCTTAAAGTGTAACAGCTCAGGGAAGCATGTGATTACAGCTTGCCCTTTGGTATCAGTGTTGTTTGTACCTGCTTTGAGGTGTAGGCACTCATATTGCATACAGTTAGACAATGATGATGCACAATTAGACATTTTCTTCTATTTTTTCAAGTACAATGCCCAATTGCTTGTGCAAATATATAGTAACCACAAATCTGTTGCCTGTAAAGTAGAAAGATAGGTTTGAATACAAATTAAAGCCATTAATGTAATTTTTGAATTTTATGTCAATATATGGTATATGTTTCCTATATATGATATTGCTCTATTGTTGATCAAATAATTACTCTTGAAAATGGGACACACTCACACATGATGTTTAATTACTCCCAAGAGAGAATATTGTGACAATGATGATAAGCAAAACTTCAAACTTAATATTTAACAATCAAGCTTTTGATTTTATAAAAAAGGAGGAAAGTACTGTTTACTGAGACTTTCTGGTGGAATAAGGTAATATTTAGTTTGATAACTTCACTGGATTTCAATATTGAAGCTTAATCTGTTTTTCCAATAGTTGGTAAATCACTGCTGTTAACTCTTGATTCAGAAGTGGCAAACTGACACATACCTGCTTTCCTGTCATGGTATGAAAACATACCTCAACATCACTCCTTGTATACCAGACACTCTTCTATACTAGACCTCTTTCAGTCACAAGTGTGAATGGGAAGTCCTCTTACTAAAGAGACTATTCTGTCAGGTGACAGGCACCTACTTTCTTTTTATTTATAATTTTTTCAATTTACTCAGTCTTTGTTCTTGTTTGCTTTTTCTAAATCTACACACACACACACACACACACACACACACACACACACACACACAATGTCTCTGACACCTATACCTCTCATCTGTAGATAGATTTATAGAACAAAACAAAATGCCTATCCTCTTAGTTATCTCGGATCAGCTTAACTACACTTTGCTACGATCAAAGATGTATTGAAATGTGAAGCAACCTGAGACATTCTGGGATTTGTTGTATCTTTTTCGTCACATGAGGAGATGGGACACAAAGAGAGCAGGAGGCCTGTGCTGTGTATGAGGAGAGGCAAAGGCAAGGAGTTCCCTTTAGTTGATGTCACCTGGTGCACCACCCATGGATTCCCCACGCCATCATTTTCATTCTATGAATCAAGGGTAGAACGTGGATTCTTTCCACCCTTTCTGCCCCTCGGAGTTCACCATCTGTATCCTCAGATGTTGGCAGGGGCAAGGGAATGGCTACTGTCCCTTACAGCGTGTCTTTATGGAAGACATAGAACAAGAGATTATTGGAAATTGATATTAACTCAAGTAATATTGACTGACAGTTTTTAGATATGAAACTCAAAAAAGGTTTTGGTGGGGAAATTTCAATAATTCATTCATAGTTTTACACTTAATTATTTAGAGTTCGCTCAAAAGGAAAAGGTTACTCTGACTTTACTGTTTCAACTGTGAAGAGTACTTTGTGCCATTTGAGAATTCTAAACTGCCATAGGCCTAGAAAAATGACACCTTCTTTAGGGAAGTAGATTCTCGGTTTGAAGATCTGGTGAGAGTTCCCTGATATTAAGTAGAATGAAGACTGGCATTAAAGACCTGCCATGTTCTTTTTAGCGTTCACTAAAGGTAGAAATATTCACTGTGTAAAATTCTGAATGTAAACCAGTATCTATCACTCCTCATCATTAGCAACTTAAAACATCTATCTAGACCTAAAAACATTTCAACTCCCAAACAGTTCAGTTTAATTGTAAAACTAAAGTATCTAGTCTTCAACCCTATGAGAGTCTTGAAAAGGAATAAAATTAATTATTCCCTGAATAAACAGGGAGTGCAGGTTAGCAGCTTCCCAACTGAGAAGATAGGAAAGGTGTTTTCTTTGGAGCTGCATAATACAAATAGCCAAAACACTACGAATGTAACATATATACAATTCTTGATTGTTTCATGGTTCTTCTTGCTGAAGGTAGTTTATTGTATATATGTGTAATAATATAAATGTATACGCAAAAGTAATCAATTAAAAAAATGAAAACACTTTTAAAAATTAAAAAAAAATGCTCACAGTGTCTTCTAGAATAAATTGTAAGAAAAACAACTTGCAGGGGACAATGTAATTGATAACCTAAAGCCAAATTTCCCTTTAAGGAACTCTTAAAGATTTTGCTAGCTTCAAGATATGAGTCTCCATGGTTAGTGATGTGGAGAACAAGACATAGTACACAGAAGTACTCTTGGGTAAGGTTTTGTATGTTCATATGTTAGTTTCTAAGAAAGTCTGTTTTCGATCTGGCTCAATAGTTTGGTGGCGTAACTTATTGACAAAAACTACCCTTCCAGCATTTCCACTTAAATATAGGGCTAAGCCAAGGGTACTGGAGACTCAATCAAGAATTGTCATTCTGTATCTATCTGTGTTCAACAGGACTCCACAGTTGTGTGCTTCATTCTTTTGTGTCCTCAGTGCCTTTGTGAGAAGCAATTTGAAGATGCCAAGCATTGCCAACTTCCCTCTAGTATCTCTCTGCCGATTCATGCTATGAGCATAGGTCTGAAGGTGTAAACAATCCCTAAAACTGGTGCTTTCAAGTCAACTCTTAAAAGACTCCTTAACTTATAGCTCCCCTGAGTTCTGTTAATAAATGTGTTTGTGTATCTGTTTGTTTGTTTCTATCATCGATCTGAAAACCCAACTAAGATTAAAAGTGCCAATGTTTTCTACAGAAGAGTTTGTGTAGAATGCATTTCAGAAGTCATTCATTATACTTAGTAACTCAATCTTTTGGTTTTCCAACTTACTTAATAACAATATGTATTCTGTAGTATCCTGTGCTTACAAAGATTGTCATCAGTAACAAAATTATTTTTAAAACATTTAAACTGACTAGTCATAAAAGAAAGAGTAATAAATTATTTTACTCAGCCAGACATAATTTTTAATTTAAAAAGCCATGGAAATTCTCTTTTGACACTATTAACATATAAATCATTATTGTTTATAAGATTACTTAGTGTGTTTGTTTTTATTCTATTAAAATATCTGCAAGAGAGAACTCCACCTAATGCTAAACCCTGGAAAAGAGAGCACGTCAGCTATATTAAAACTTTATGCTTCCAATAGTTACTATCTGACTCATTGTCTTTATGTACTAACATTGTCACAATTAAATCAGTATCTATCAAATATAGGAACAGAATTTTACAACATGGGATGAGCCAAATATGATCAGATAGTTTGAAATCTATGCAATTGTGAATCTCATATTAATGAGGAGATGCACATCAGAAATTAGTAACAGGAGGCATCTTACAGATGGATGATGATAAAAAACAATTCCTATTTAGAATGAAAGTAGCAGCAATGCAAATTAGTGCAAAATGAAGTTTTTGTTCACAAAAATTAAGGTCAAATTACATAGATTTTGACTTAAGTGTGCTAATTCCAGACATTGCCAGTAAGTTAGTGTCTTTGAGAATCGCAACAATTCAACTTTCTGAGAGTAGTAATAAAATAGTCTTAGGTATGCATCACCATACCTCTGCTTTGATATGAATATGTGCAAACACTTGCAGTTGTTTTTAGGTGTGGTTCCCCAGTTTATGTAATGTTAATGACCTGAGATTAGCTGAGGGCACACTAGTCCTAGACAGAAGTGTTTCAGTATGAACCTCAGAGCTTTGAAAGGTTGGAGACAAAAGAAAGAATTAATTCCTTCCAAATGCTTCCAGATTTGAATATGTAGTGAGAAAACTGGAATTTTCAAAATTAGAGGATAGATAAAGAGGAGAGGGGAGAGGAAGAGGGAGAAAGGAGTAGAGGGAGACCAAGAGGAAAAGGGAGAGGAGAGAGACAGAGAGAGACACATACACACACAGAGACAGAAAGAAGGAGAGAGAGACAGAGAGATAGCATGGGAACATTTTGGCTGATAAGATGCTTCTGAATAAAATATTATCTGAAACAAATGTTTAAGTCAGAAAACACCTGCCAATGTAGATGTGCCCTTCAATAAAGATGGTGTCTCTATCCTCACTTCACATGTTTCTTAGCAATAATATGTTGGCATTAAATTTAAACATAAGTGCAATATAAAACAGGCATAGAGCTCTATCTTATGAACATGGTGTTAGGGAAGTAGACCAAGAGATTTCCAATGACTTGAAGCTGTGACTTAACTCTATTTAAAGGCCACAATTAATACAAGGTTTAGCAACATTATCATAATAGTGATAAAAACAGTGACACCAGTCTGTTACTGGTAATGGGAAAAAAAAGGATTAGCCCTTATAGGTAATTTGGATATTAACAAAACAGAACAGATTGTTTTTACTCACTATGGTTTGTTTACTATGCCATGTAAAACATCTTCAAAAAGTCCTAAATAGAAATGACATTACATGTTCTTTGTATATTCTAGTGGATCCCTGAATGCGTTTGAGATATATCTTTGTAGAACTGATGTGATTAAAATAAGTTATAGATTTGAATGAAAATGAATTTCTTCTTTCATGGATCTAAAAATAAACTTTCTTAAAACTTATAGTAGAAAAAGTATAATTTCCAATAAAATAGATTCAATGGTATTATGCTTCCTACCCATGAAAACTGGCAGACACTCACACAAACTTAATTTGAAGAAATGTAAGATGTCCTGAAAATGGAAAATGGAATTTGTCAAAATAAGCAAAACCAGATGCTACCTTGTTTGAAGGAAAGTTTTCACAAAGCGAGAATATCTTAATTACTATGGCAGTTGTTATACCATATCCCCCATGTTAGATTTGGATAAAAAGAAAGTATAATCTTCAAAATCTCTTATCATTAATATATTTATAACTAGAAATGTAAAATGTATATACTCAAAAAATGCTTAATGAAAACATACTGTTTGTTCTAACGTGTACATATATCATAATATAATTAAGCTTATCTTATTCTATTTTTCTTAATTAAATATTTTTATTACTACCTTTTATTTGAAATATGTATCTTGTTATAAATTGGTTTATCAGATCAGCTTCTTCATAATGCATGTCTTAAAGAGATGACTTACAGGTCATGTGAGTTTATGTTAAAAATTAAATGAAAAAATGAATAAGACTTTGTTGAGATTATATATACTAAAATGGAGAAGCGGGTTAATTACAGTTAATAATAAGTAATTAAGATTGGGCTTGGTGCTAACAATATTAACAGTAGATTGAAATGTAGAAGTGAAGTACATACTGAAGTTAGATACAGTAACATGCCATGGAAAATAAAGTTTACTTAATGTCCAGGCTTCACTATACTTTTAAGAAAGTGTAAGATAGCTATGTGTAATGTTTATACCACAGTTGGATGCTGTGACTCCAAAACTCATTTTGGTAGTATTCATTATCTCACAGTGCTGAATAGCTTTTCCTCATTCATCTAAGAATCTAACAGTTGAGATTCTATTTTAACAAACCCATGTAAACTTTTACTCCAACAGTCACATACAGTATTATGTTGTCCCATTTTTCATCTTGGTTTATTATTATTTTCTAACTAAGATGTCACATACAAGCATTCTGCCTTATCAATAGCTCAAATTGCAACTATATATATATATATATATATATATATATATATATACATATATATGTATTTTAAATGACCATGTCACGCTACTTGAATTTATATTTACAATGTGCATACTCAAAAAAGGAAACTCACATTTTGTGCACTGGAACTCCTTGAGGGCATAGAGATTTGAACATATCATAAAAAAGAACTTTGGACATGTAAAACATCAATAAATAATGTCTGATTTCATAATTTCTAAAATAAAAGAACTACAGCAAATTTTTCCTGCTACTTACTAGTGTAAATAAAACTGTAAATAAAACTGCTTTAAAGAACTTAGGAAACTGTAACAGGATAGGTCAACTTCAAGTCCTCAGGGAGTGACTGAAGCAATGATGACTTGAGGAGCAAGCTTGTGAAGCCAGCTGTTTTCAAGGCCTTCTTCTTCCTGGTAGGAAATAGTAGTTCTTGGTGAAGGCAAGAATACTCACTGGGGCAGTGCTTAGTGATAGGCTTTAATGTTGAGAACATCTCTAGAAATTCAGGAGGCAAAAATTAAGTGCTGTACTTTCCAAACAGAAATTTGAAGGCCCATAAATCCAAAGTAAAATAGAGACTCCTGACTAATACCACTTTATCTACAACAAAGTTACTAAGCATGCAAGTATATTGAATAGTAACTTAGGAAACAAAACCAGAAGAAGATATACAGCAGGATAGACTATTTCTGTACTCATGGTCCTGGTAAGGACAGTCATTTGGAAACTTTGGGAGAGGTAAGCATGGGCAGGAGCAAGCCTTTAATAAGACAGTACACTGTCCTCTTGTCAGCTCAATCCATTTCACTAACACGTTCTTTAATCCACCATCTGACAAGGAATGACAAGCATTCTTTTTTTTTTTAATGAAACAGCAGGTGCATTCTTATAGTCAAACATAATAGTTAAAATTATGTAAAAAAAATACCATCTTGTCAATCTTGTCAAATAAAGGTTAGGAATACAAGGGAAAAAAGTAGACCAGCAGTTCTCAACCCATGGGTCACAGCTACTTTGGGATCAAATGACCCTTTCACAGGGATCCCCTAAAACCAGCATAAAATAGAAATTTACATTACAATTTATATAGTAGTAAAATTACAGTTATGAAGTAGCAACAAACTTAATTTTATGCTTGAAGATACCACAACAAGAGCTATACTAAAAGATTGCAACATTAAGAGAGTTGAGAACCACGGAAAAAGGCAAGCTCTTAAATGGTAGAAGTATTAAATTATTTTTAAATATATATATTTAATATAATTTGGTCAACACATAAGATATACAAAGTCAGAATTTAAATCAGAAAACTAAAATCTATAAATGAAATAAAAAATTTGCACCTAAAATATAGTATCATAAACTAATATTTCAACAGAGGTTTAACTATTGTTTAGAAACAGTTAAAAGAAGAATTCAAAAAGTGAAAGTAAGATGAGTATAAATATCCTGTAAAAGAATAAAATGAATAAAAGTCTGAGAATAAATGAAAAAAACATATGTGTTAAGGCAAAAAATCAAACAGCAATGGTAAATGGTATAAAAATATGTGCAAAATACACTAATATGAAAAAGGTACTAAATGTATTATTGCAAAAATTTTACCAAGAATTAAAAATAATGAAAAAAATGTACAAGGAAAATCAAGTATGATATATGGACCTAACTCATTATAAACAAAAAGAAAACTACATAAATAGCATAGAAATTTATTCAACTTAAATCCACCTAAAGCTATAAACATAATGAGAAATGTTAAGACAGGTTATGGTCAGGAGTGGATCATGACTTTCAACAATGACTGCCATTTTAGTTTTTAATCTGTTTATTTTAATCTTAATTTTTTCAAGAGAAAAATGATCTAATACAGAATGTAAATTTATATTTAATTTTATATTTAACTTACATTCTATTTAAGCAGAGCTTAATCTTTGAATATTTCCCCTCATATGGGAGGATGGGTCACATTGGTAGTGAAACAAATTAGAACAGAGTATAATATATGTATGAAAATGCTGTGTTACAATTCATAATTTTGTATTTTAAATTATTTTTTAGAGGAAAAATACTAATAAATTAGGATCCTATGCTCAGATCATATCTTTCAAAGGTGAAACTAAATTAGAAACAAGGACTGTCCAAAAGTTATTGGTCATCCTTTCTTTTTAAATACACATGAGATTCCTATCACAATATATAATTTATTCAATGTGAGCAATGTTTGATAAATGTAAGAAATTAACATATAATATAACCTCACTATCTTTATTATTAGTTTAGAAACATTTTTTAAAACTAAATGAAAAATTCTACAAATACTTGGAAACTAGTATATTTCAAAAACTAAATTACAGTTTAGATACCTAAATTATAAGTATCTACATAACCCCTAGAGCAATTATCATATGTAATGACCAAACACTCAACCCTTTCTTAGTGAGAATAAAGGATAATTAAAAAGTGCACACAAGTGTTTGTTCAAGAAGAAAACAGATAAAACACTTAAGGATTATAAGAAAATGACATTATTTATATCCTTTAAACTCTATGTGTATTACATTCAATGGCTTGTATTATAAAAATCAGGACTTATGAGTGAATTTAGTCAGAAAAGTAAATTAAATGTCAAAAAAGATCCACATTTTTTCTATATATCATATTATTTCTATATATGCTTTTGATCTGAAATGCCTCCTCCCAAATCTTGATTAAGGCTTAGTCTGCAGTGCAGGAATGGTCAGAGGTAAAACCTTGAAGACGTGACTACATGCCACATTAGAGGGCTCTAACTTTACCAGATGCCTAATTTATTGATGAATTCACAGGTAAATTGGCCAAAGGTAGGTGCTAGAAATTTTAGAATTTGAAGGTTGACCAAGATTGGCAACTGGGGCCATAGCTTTAGAACAGTGTTCACAACCTTCCTAATATTGTGACCATTTAATACAGTTCCTCATGTTGTAGTGATCCTCAAGCAGAAATTTATTTTTGATGCTATTTATAAGTTTAATTTTGCTACTGTTATGAATCACAAAGGGTCACTTGACCTCCCCCAAAGGGGTCACTATCCACAGGTTGAAAACTACTGCTTTAGGAAGCGATTTTGTTAGTACCTGTTTCTTGGGATTTACTTCCTGTGTGCTGTCAAGTGATTTCCTCTGCTCTATCTTTGCTCCCTTTGATGGCGTTCTGCCCTACCATAGGCCCAGAAATGATACACCAATACATCAACTGAATGAGACTTCTCACATTAGGAGCTAAAAATAAATCACCTTTCTCTAGGATAACTTTTCTTGAATATTTTGTTACAAGAACAAAAAAAAATTAGCAGAACCACTAAAGCAAAACAAATACTAAAATATCCATGCATTTTGATATAGTATCCCAACATTCTCAAGAAGAACAGAAAGGAAAACCTCACAATATGCATATAAGGCCTCTGTCTGTAAGGCTGAAAAACATCTACTGAAAGAAACTAAGACTAAAAAACTATAAATGAAAGCACTTATCATGTTTATAAACAGAATACAATCTTTAAAAAGATAGTGTTTCTTCCTCAAATGATACATGGATTCAATGAAGACTCATGCAGATATTTTAATATATAGAAATCAGAAAAGTAATTTTAAAATCCAAATGTAAATGCACTTAACATTTTTTTCATTTTTAATTTGTTCACCCTCCCTCATCTCCTTCTGGTCCCCTCCTCCTCCCTCACCTTGGTCTCTCTCCCCTAGTCCTCAGAAAAAAGGAGCCCTTCCTTAATATCTGATCCCAGCCTATTAAGTCTCATCCATAATGCCTGCATTTTCTTCCTCCGTGGCTGGCAAGGCCTCCCTGGCACGAGGAAGTGATAAACAAGTGGGCACTAGAGTCCATGTCAGAGGTAGCCCATACTCCCCATATTATGGGCCCCACAAGGGAACTGAGCCTGTCGACTACATCTGAGCAGGGGTTCTAGGTCTTCACAATACATGCACCTTGGGTGGTGAATCAGTGTCCGCAGCACGACCACCAGCACCCCTGCCTGATTTCTATCTCCCAACTCTTCCATAAGACTCCCTGCACTCCACCCCAAAGTTTGGCTATTTTTCTCAGCATATGTAGAAGAAGATGATCCAAAGATGCACATGTCCAAAGATCATGGTTATGCACAAAGCATAGTAAATTTTGTCAGCTCTATGGAGCTCCAGGAGAGATGTAGATGAATCTACATTAGTCATTGCCATTGGTGGAATGTCACTGTCTCACACATAGAGAGGGCTGCTTTGTAATATAGGATGCTTAGATAATTAGTTATAGACAAAGATAATATTTTAACTGGACTCTGTTTTACACATACGTGCACGTATACCAATTCAATTTTGGTGTTTCATCGAAACAAAAACTGGCTGCAAAAGCTTCCAAGTAGAAACAAAGAGCATGAACACCACTAAAATCAAAGAAATATTTATTCAAACACACTATTAAGAAAATGGTCATGAACTTGGAAGAAAGACAATTTGCAAAAGACACATACTCAGAATATACCTGATACTATACCACACTAATAAAAAGATAATGAAGAAAAGTACCATATATAATCACCCATAGCATAAGATCATCCCTGGTGCCTAATAATGGAAAACAGAACAGCCCTTTTAGGAAAGATTGGTGGAACTGTAAATCATCACCCTATGAGGGGTAAACAAGAGCCAGAAAAACAAATGGCATATTTTCTCTCTTATGTTGAATCTAGGATGCATACATACACTAATTGATGACATGAAAGCAGAAGGGAATATTTGGGGAAGGAAGGAGACTATTGGGAGGAGCAAGACTTTCACCTGGAAAGGGGTAGACAACTTTCTTGATGACTATGCATCAAAAACCTCAGTGGCTGAAGAACAGTGAATTCTGTTTTGGAGCTGTAAAACTGTCCTGTTTCAAGATTCCAGAGCAAACAATTATATTTACCACCAAGTACAGCTTACTAACTCAAGAGGACCTGGTTTTGATATTACTCTGTTTCATACTAATGAAAATACAAGCTAAAATTAAAATAGGACACCATCACATCCCAACTACCAAAGAGTGATATAAAAAAAATCAAAAGAATAAGAAGCATTATTCATGTAAAACTGAAACATTAAAAACGTTTAGAGCATTGACCAAGTCTACCAAAAGTGTACATGCTAATCCTTTATTATAAACTGCTCCATTATTTGGTATATATCTAATAGAATATGTATTTATATGCAAAACAATTATGAGGATGTTAATAGTAGACAAAATTGGAAATCATTTATATTTCTAACATAGACCTAAAATTTTTTGGTTGGATTCATATGAAAATACTCTATAGTATTTAAAATCAATGATAGGATAGGAAAATGGGAATTTATTATATACTAAGAATGTTCAACTCTTGAATTTTCTTTGGAATATGTACATATTAAAATATTCACAGATATGTATGCCTTGAACTTAGATATCTTTGTCTGCATACTTTATAAATGAAAATATTACTAAACACAAACATATCCTGAGCTCAGGAGAAAAAAATACAGTTTTATTTTTTTCTCTTCTTCAAAGATATAAAATACTGATAAAGAAGTTGCTGCAAAGCTTAGGCTCTATATTGGCTTCATGGAAACCTTAATCTTTGATTTTATTTGTGGGAAATAAAAGTTAGAGGCACTGGCTTGTAAATACTACCATATAAGTGCTGCACATGAGAGCACTATCCTCCACAACAAGTTGCTGTTTAGATTTTTATATGGTGGCACAGTTTCCCCTAAGATATGAAAAAATGTGATATTGAGAAGCACTTGTCTCATTGTGCTGCTGCTGTATATCTGTCAAGTTTATAGTGGGAGACACGACCCATTTCATGAGAAGAAGAATGTTGTAAAACCATTGTTTAAACCCATTTGCATTTTTATTAAAAGATCACTGATTGATCAGTTTGTAACCTAAGCAACTCCAACATAGAATATCTCCTTTAACCTCACCTATCAAACACAGAACTTTCTAGGAATTCTGAAGACCAGCTTTTAACATTTCCTCTGTAGAGGATTCCATGAATATTTTTTTCAGACACAAAATGCTCTGTAGGGATGTCTGCAATTCTCTAGAACTGTTTTACAAAGCATTTTCCATTTGATTATTACATTGAATGGAACCCCTGAACAATGGGTTAATCAGTACTTGACACCATTTCCAGTTCACTCTCTTTGACCAGGGGACAGCTAACTTTCCTTCAAAAACAGAGCACTTACCTTTTTCTGTAATTCAGAGTACTCACCCATACAAAAATGGCAAGAGGTGGGCTGTGCCTTGCTTCTCAAGAAATTGAAGAACAGTATTATACTAAACTGCCTTGCAGTATCTCAAGCTCACAGGAGATAGGCTAGAGTTTAGCGGACATTGTGAAATAAATCACATCCTCCTCAAAACAGAGGAGTCGAAATATTTCTTTTTTTTTTTTTTACTTCAATTTGCGTCTCTCGTGTTACTCTTTTTTTTTAATTTTTATTATTTATTAATTTATTCTTGTTACATCTCTATGGTTATCCCATCCCTTGTATCCTCCCATTCTCCCCTCCCTCCCATTTTCCCCTTATTCCTCTCACCTATGACTGTTCCTGAGAGGGCTTACCTCCCCCTGTATATGCTCATAGGGTATCAAGTCTCTTCTCGGTGACCTGCTGTCATTCCTCTGAGTGCCACTAGGTCTCCCCCTCCAGGGGACATAGTCAAATGTGAGGCACCAGAGTACTTGAGAAAGTCATATCCCTCTCTCCATTAAAGTGTGGAGACTGTTCTGTCCATTGGCTAGATCTTGGTAGGGGTTTAAAGTTTACGGCCTGTATTGTCCTTGGCTAGTGCCTTAGTTTGAGTGGGGCCCCTGGGCCCAAATCTGCCTATCATAATGTTCTACTTGTAGGTTTCTAGGACCCTCTGGATCCTTCTACAATGATGGGTGGAGCCTGCTTTTCTTACTTCGAGAGAATCGTGATCATTCATCTGGTCATGCTACCCATGACTCTAAACATCAGATTCCCTCATAAGTAGATATTTCCAGCAATGAACTACTAAGTCTACAAGTTTATGAAATGTTCCAGCTTTCCTTAGAGGGTTTATAATTTCTTGACCTCAAGAAGGGGGCTCTCATTTTCTCATCACTCTATTCCTTATGCAACTAACAATAATTTACTTCTCCCAAATTTAAGCAGTGGAGCAAGAATGGAAATTTGATTTAGTTCAATGGAAAATTATTCTAATTCGCTTCTAATTTCATTTCTGAAATGTTCCTGGAAGCACTTTCTTAATTGTATGTTATTAGCAAAATACACAGATTGTGGACAAGGAATTATATATTCATTTGAACTCAGGAGTTTAACAGTTTGACCACCTAATCTGGGTGCGAGTGTTATATTTATATTTCTCTACTGTGAATACTGTCACCCAAGTAGCTTTCACTCATGTCATAGTGTTCTTGGAACAGCATTTTAAGGATTGCATCTAAAGTTCCCAAATAAATACCATAGTAAATTCATTTCTCTCATCCTCTTTCCTTTAGAAAGAATGGATATTCATATTTTCATTAACTATTTTTCTCCATAAATTGGAGGCAAGCTTGTATTTACACAGAGACACACACCCTTTTTTTCTAGGATACAATGAATAATGTAAAGAAATATTCACACAGATTAAATTTCAATATTGGATATTTGAATATGTTGGGTTTACATACAGGCCTATTGTTTTAAGGTGAAAAGCCAATTGTTTAGTGTGAAGAAAATTGTAATAGAACTGCAGAGATGTTCTTGTCTCACTCATTATGAGATTTCATTGTTTGATTTTCCAGATTTGTGAACACAGCAAAGAATGAGAATGTCTGGAAATGGGTGATCAAACTTTTCAGAATTTTAGTTCTTGATCCTATTTTTACTCAATAACATGTTACTGAAAATAATGCACACTGCCACCCAAATAGTGTTATAATCCTTCATCCTAAAATTGTGTTGAAACATTTCACCACTGGAAAAAAGTGCTCATGAATAACCAAATCACCACTTTTGGTCAAAACTGCTGTTATAAACCTGAAGCAGAAATGAATTACTCATTAGAATTTTGCTCTTGAAATCACAAACACACACACACACACACACACACACACACACACACACACACACACGTCTTAGAATAGTCTTCCAAAGTCATTCAAGATGAATATAAGATAGTAGGGGTAAATTGGCTTTTGTTACTCAAATTTTTGTTGGTTTTAACTTCCTATTCACCTAAGTAGCATAGTTTCTGTCATGCTGTGGAACTTTAAAAAATAATTTTCACTATAAAGTTTTAAAGAAATAATGTGTCAGTATATAAGAAACATAAATCCTGTGAGTATATGAAGAAGAGAGCTGAGAAGAGATGCTTTTAGAAAGAGCAAAAAGGACAAGTGAAAAATTTAAAAACAGAATGAATGGAATTTAAAAATGCAAATAAGTAAATCATATTTTTCACAGAAGCCAGATGTCCACTTGCTTCTATGTTACAAACCAGTAGAAAAAGCTTATTTATAAGGGAAAGTTTGCACAATAAAAACCAAAATGATGTATTTAGAAAAAGAGTCTATTGATCCATCTGGTTTCCATATCTATATAAAAAGTGGAAGGTGTGGAGATGGCACTTCAGTTAACTCTACCTCAGTTATCGATATCAGAGGAGTTGCTTAATTTCCCTTCAGGTAGACACTGAGCAGAATACATGGACATACATGGACTGTACCTAGGCCCCCTACACTTTGGAGGTGATGGACAGTTCAGTCTTTAAATGGGTCCCTTAGTAACTGGTGTGGTTGTCACTGACATGGATGTGGTTGTCTGCTGTTGGATCACTTTCCCTTAACTGGGCAGCCTTGACCTGAAGTTTGCAGGGCAGGATGGCATATGGAAGAGGTGGCTCCCTCCTCGAGGGGAAAGTGGGATGGGAAAAGAGAGTGGGATGGTGGGACTGGGAAGAGACGGAGGAGAAGGCTGTGATCATTGGAATATAAAGTGAATAAATATATTTATTAAAGAGAAAAATTAAAACAAAAAGTAAACAAAATATATGACATTTACAAAATTACTTTGTGTATGCTTGTGATGTTTTATCTGCAAAGACTTCTTTAAAGTCTAATTTTTAAAACTAAAAGAAAAATTGCTCTTCTGTCTCAGCTATCTACATATATCATGATATCTTATTATGTGCAACTGTTTTCAGATATATGTTAAATAATTATGACTTTAAAGAAGTAAATATCCTAAGATAACAGGTTTTTAAAAAATAATCTAGTTGGGTGAAAAGATAAGGAGTGAATGTCTCTGGGAATAAAAAGAGAGAACAAAAGTGAATAAAACATAAAGTAAGGTTCTAGATGACTATTCTGTGGTAATCATTTAAACGCAGAATTGATATTGTTCAACACCACCATACACTAGGAGAAATGGATGCTAAAATATGCCAGTTTCAAATTGTGATCACATTTTAAACTGTGATGACATTGAGTAAACAGTGAGTAGTTGTTCTGTCATGATTTAGTTTTATAATTGGACTTGGTATTAGACATTATCATTGTCACAGATAATTTATGTTAATGTTATACAAGTCACTTGCAAAGAGAGGCCCTCAATTGAGAAAATGCTTTCATAACATTTTCCTGTAGTCCACAAGTCTGTGGTTCACTTTCTCTTACTATTATTTATTTATTTCCTTTATTTTACATTCTGGTTGTAGCCTTATCCCTTCTCACCTCCTAGCCCCATCCTCCCTCCCTTTATCCAATCTCTTCCCCTAGTACTTAGAAATGAGGAGACCCCCTTCCCCTTCACCCCAGTTTATCAAGTCATATCAGAACTGACTGTGTCTTCTTCGCCTGTGGCCTGGTAAGGCAGTCCTGCCATGGGGAAGAGGGTCCATGCCAGAGACAGCCCCCACTCCACTTACTAGTGGACCCACATGAAGCTTGAGATGTCCATAAGCTACATCTTTGTAGGGGGCCATGCAAGGTCCTTGGTTGGTGAGTCAGTCTCAGTAAGCCCCCTGTGTCCTGATCCGTTGGTGTTCGTGTGAAGCCACCTTGAAAGTCTTCCCTAGTCCATTTTCTTAATTAAAGATTGTTTTTTTTTTGTTTTTTTTTTATTAATTTATTCTTGTTACATCTCTATGGTTATCCCATCCCTTGTATCCTCCCATTCTCCCCTCCCTCCCATTTTCCCCTTATTCCCCTCCCCTATGACTGTTCCTCAGAGGGATTACCTCCCCCTGTATATGCTCATAGGGTATCAAGTCTCTTTTTGGTGACCTGCTGTCCTTCCTCTGAGTGCCACTAGGTCTCCCCCGCCAGGGGACATAGTCAAATGTGAGGCACCAGAGTACATAAGAAAGTCAAATCCCTCTCTCCACTCAAGTGTGGAGACTGTCCTGTCCATGGGCTAGATTGTTATGAGAAAGCTCAATCCACTGTGGGTGGCACTCTGGGCTGGTAGCTTTGGGTGCTGTGAGCAAGTAGACTGAGCAAGACCCAGGAGAGCAAGCTATTAAACAGCACTCCTCCATGGCCTTTGCATCAGCTCCTGCATCCAACATCCTGCCCTGCTTCTGCATTCATAATGATGGACTGTGCTTTGGTATTGCAAATTGAAATAAATCCATTCTTTCTCCAGTTGCTTTTAGTCACGGAGCTTTAAATCCACCTCTATAGAAAGCACATCAAAGACAGAAATTGGCACAGGAGTGGAAAATTCCTGTGATATATATGCCTATGGATTTTGGAAGATTATGAAAAGACTTTGGAACATCGGGCTAAAAGTCTTCTTAAAAAGTTTGTTTAGAGGTTATTGAGCTGTTGTGGGAGCTTAGAAGAAGATTGTGTTGAAAAACATCCAGATGATGGAGGCCTGGTTTGTAACATTTCAAAGGAAAAATTTGAAAGTTCTTCAAAAGCTCTATGGAGAACATCCCATATTTTAAATTATAAACTACTAAAGTAAGGTCTTTGCTTTTCTGGGACAATAGAAACTGGTCACCAGGGGCAGAAGAATAAGCTGTGATTAAGAAAAGACCAGCATCTCATTGGTGAGAAATCTTCAGAGAAGTATTTCCTCGTGTTTAGCACACAGGAGCTTTGACAGTGGTTAGTGGCATCTCACGCTGACAGTTGAACTTTGTAGTTCAACTGGTATCTTACAGGTGGTGCTGATTTTGAAGAATGCAAAAGTCATGCAAAGCACCTAAGGCTTTGCACTGTAAGACCAGTTCAGCTCATTGATGGAGGGGCAACCTCAGTAATAGTGAAACCCAAGACAGAAGGGATGATGGAGAGAACCTGAGGTCTAACACTATTCTTTACATTGTTGCCCTTTTCTCTTGCTTTAATTTGATTGTGGTCACACCCAGGTTCTTCTGTCTTATAATAGCAAATTGTTTCACTTATTTTTCATGTAACAGTTAAGATAGTTTGTAATTTTATGGAAATTTTGAGATTAGATTTTTTTTTATATATTTTAAAGCAACTTTGATCATTCAGAAAAATTTTGGATTTTTGAGAAATTGGATTTTTTTCCTATATGCATAATAATTTTATTTTTTATTAATTTATTCATACTACATCTAAATTGTTATCCCATTCCTTGTATCCTCCCATTCCTCCCTTCTTCCCGCTTCCCCCCTCCCACTCCCCTCCACTATGTCTGTGACTGAAGGCGACCTCCTCCCCCTGATATGCTCATAGGGTATCGAGTCTCTTCTTGGTGACCTGTTATCCTTCCTCTGAGTGCCACCAGGCATCCCCATCAAGGGGACGTGGTCAGAAATGGGGCACCAGAGTTTGTATGAAAGTCAGACCTCATTCTCCACTCAACGGTAGAGAATGTCCTGTCCATCTGCTAGGTCTGGGTAGGGGTTCGAAGTTTACTGTCTATATTTTCCTTGGCTGGTGCCATAGTTTGAGCAGGAAGGACCCCAGAACCCAGATCCACCCGTCATAATGTTCTTCTTGTAGGTTTCCAGGACCCTCTGGATCCTTCTATTTCTCTATTCTCCCATGCTTCTCACACCTAAAGTCCCAATAGGATGTCCTCCCCTCTGACCCACCTTCCTGGTAGGTAAAGTCTTATATGGGACATACTCATTGAGCTAGTATCTCGATATAAGTGAGTATATACCATTTGTCTCTTTTTGCTTCTGGGTGAACTCACTCATTATGGTAATTTCTAGTTCAATCCATTAGTCCACAAATTTTGGGAATTCCTTGTTTTTAATAGCTGAATAGTATTCCATAGTGTATATGTACCACAGTTTCTGTATCCATTCTTCTACTAAGGGACACTTAGGCTGTTTCCATGTTCTGGCTATTCTGAATAAGGCAGCTATGAACATGGTTGAGGATATGTCCCTGTTGTGTGGTACAGCCTTTTCTTGGTATATTCCAAGGAGTTGAATAGCTGGGTCTTGAGGAAGCCCTATTCCCATTTTTTTGAGAAAGTGCCAGATATTTTCCAAAATGGTTGTACTAGTTTGCATTCCCACCAGCAATGAAGGAGTGTTCCTCTCTCTCCACATCCTTGCCAGCATGTGGTGTCACTTGAGTTTTTTGATCTTAGCCATTCTGATGGGTGTAAGACGCAATTAGACCCCTATTTGTCACTATGCACCAAAATCAAGTCCAAGTGGATTAAAGACCTCAACATAAAACCAGAGACATTAAATCAGTTAGAAGAAAAAGTGGGGAAGAGCCTGGAACACATTGGCACAGGAGACAACTTCCTGAACAGAACACAAACAGCCCAGGCCTAAAGGTCAACAATTAATAAATGGGACCTCATGAGGCTGAGAAGCTTCTGTAAGGCAGAAGACACTGTCAACAGAACAAAGCAACAGCCTTCAGGCTGGGAAAAGATCTTTACCAATCATTCATCTGACAAAGGTCTAATATCCAAAATTTATAAAGAACTCAAGATATCAAACACCACCAAATCAAATAACCCAATTGAGAAATCGGGCTCAGAACTAAACAGACAATTCTCAACAGAGAAATATCAAATGGCTGAGAAACACTTAAAGAAATGCTCAGCCTTGTTAGTCATCAGAGAAATGCAAATCAAACCACACTGAGATTCCATCTTACACCCATCAGAATGGCTAAGATCAAAAACTCAAGTGACACCACATGTTGGCGGGGATGTGGAAAGAGAGAAATTGGATATTTTAAAGAGATTTAAATTTTAAAGTACTGAAAAATTTAAAAACAGAATTTAAAAATTATACCATGTTAATATTTTGATATTAACATGATAAATTGGGATGAACAAAACTTGAAGGTTAATATTTAATAGTGCAATAGTGTCATATTAGTGTGTCAATTTGACAAGGGTCAATTGTCCTAGCTAATTTTATGTCAACTTGATTAAAGATAGAGTCACAGAGGAGGGAAATTTTGTTCAGTGTGAGTAACTTTACCAGAAACCTCTAGTGAGAAAATGTATTCATATGATTTGCCTCTAGGCAAGTCTGTAGTGCATTTTTAAAATCAGTAACTGATGAGGGAAGGCATAAGCTCAAGCCCTTGTTGAGACTTCCTGTTTATGGTGGTCTTAGGTGCTATAAGGAAGCAGGCTAAGCAATCCATAAGCATCAACAGGAGTTCAGAGATTCTGCTTCAATTTCTGTCTCCAAGTCTCTATCCAGTTTGAATTCCTGACTTGACTCAAAGTTGAACCTTGACTTTCAACTATGCAAAAGGCACTTTAAGTAACTGACTCAGTGAACTGAATGAACAGCATAATATCACTCGAAAATGTGTTTAATAAGAGGACACAGAACAGAAATATATGTATGCTCAGGTGTTTAAAACCAATCAGAGTTTGCCAAAGTATATAATACAGATCACTCTTTTAATTTTTTTAAATGTTCTCAGATATTTCTACCTCAAATCTGCTCATGTATTACCACAAATATAATTTCACTTCCATGATTTTAAAGTGTTCTTAAAAATAAGAAAAGGGAAATGGAGAATTTCCAAGCACTGTAGAACTGTCAGTTAAGGAGCACAATACAAACAAGTGGGGGGTTGTGCAATCGCACATACATAATTCACCAGAGACCACTCTTTGATAAATATTAAAGTTATTTTCTAGCACAATTCTCTGGATTAATATATACTTTTGCTTTATATAAATAGAACTTGTCTAATAAGTAAAAACCTTGAACAAGGAGGGTCCGTAACACTCCTTGATTAATCCTTTTAATTAATGTTCCATCAAAACATTAAACAAAGCTCTTTTTTCATATTTATAGACAATTTGTCAGAACCAGAGAAACACAATGAGGTGAGAAGTTTATCATTCTGGCTAGTATTTCATTTCACAAATTTCAGAAATTAAACAAAAGAAAGCCACTGTTTACCTAATTCTCCTATAGTATCTTACTTGGGCAGTTATTTCATGGAGAGTAGGTGCTGGGAAAATGCCCCTGCCTGTTGAGTAGTAATGTTTACTCACACTTCATACAAACAAAATACTGATTCTTTATTAGATCTCATTGATAATGATACAGTCTTCTATGATCAAGAAATATCACACCTTTTTTTTCTGAACCACCTACTCCTGTCACATGACTTAGGCTATATTATAGAAATATAATCTGAATCTTTGTACCTATTGTCTGATCTGTAGACAAGCCACATCAGCTTCACTTCTGGGCTTTTTCAAAATACAAACACTCTGATCCACCACAAGCCACTGCATTGTGACTTTCAATTTAACAAAATCCAGGCAACTCATATATATATATATATATATATATATATATATATATATATATATATA
>OU015742.1:145865987-145879443 GCA_907169655.1 Acomys percivali
TGTGTGTGTGTGTGTGTGTGTGTGTGTGTGTGTGTGTGTGTGTGTGTTGCCAAGGTAAAGAAAATTACTATGTTCTGAAACCAAGCAAGTACAATATGTGTTAAATAAAATATGTCTTGCTACACAACTTTAACAAGTCTATCTCTCTAACCAGCCATCAATTATGCTAACTCCATACTACAACAGATTAACTTTACTTACTCAAGACTATAATGACCCACAGCTACAGAAATGGATGATGATACCTGCAGTTACAGAGTCACAATGTACTATGAAAATAATGTGCTATTGTGCTTTGAATGTAGAACTACTTTTCATAATTTACTAACAATATCCAAAATGGTGATTCCAACCTTCCAATCTATTTAAACTTTCAAAGTTGTCACTGGGACATTAAGGAACAAATACACACACACACACACACACACGCACGCACACACACATATATTCTTGCTTTCATAATGTTATGTTATGGTTCTGGACTCTCATAATTAGGTTTTGGCTTAAGTGTGGTATTAAGTAGGGGATTAATGAATTGACAAGCAAAGAAACACCCATATCTGGAGAAGCAGATGGAAATGCATTAATTTATGTGACTATTTAATGCCGTGCCAGTTCCTCTATAAGAAGGTCTTATTAAGAAGGCCTTCATATCAATATCTTAGGACTCTAAAATCTGCATTCTCAAGTCACAGAGTGTGTCCCTTTGGACAGCTCTCTTACTGCATGAATGATCAACATGATGCAGATGTGTTCTCCTTTCTGGCCTTGCAAATAGCACACAAGAATACCTCTTATGTATCCTCAGCACCTTGCTCTCAGATGGTGACTGTCTCTGCCTAACTGGCTTTTGATATGCTGTAGAGTGGACAAGCTTCCATCAATGAGAAAATTATGAGCCTAAAAAAATAAATTGAACAAAAATTATGACCTCTACCTTAGCATCAAATAAGCCCACTATTCATTCATTGAGCACTGGAGTCAGAGTCATTTGGAAATTTTTAACTTTTTTTCTAGAGAGATGAGTAGAGCCCCTTGCCTCTCCATGGAATGCCAAGCTTTTATAAGTAAATCATGTTGATGTTTCCTAATATGAGCATGGGGATTAAGGGGCTTCCACTGTGTCTCTGAACTCTTGTGAACACGGATACTCCAATACATATTTGTACATGTAAATAATGAACAGTTTGCTTTACTTCTCAGAATATTAGTTCAATTCTCCAAATTTTATTTGGAAAAAGAATAGGAAAAGGTTCTCTTTTTCAGAAGTGTGGCCCACCAAAGATCTGAAACCTTGCAGGAACTTTCTAATTTCCATCTCAAACATGTAATAAATTCAGTAAGTTGAAATGAATGAAGGGCTGTATTAAAGTCAGTATATAAGATTCAAATAAAGGTATATTTATTATATAGAAAGAATATCAATTCCACTACATGGCTGCAAATTCTTTGTAATTTTCAAAAATCAATTTAATATCTTGATATTGTGATGACATAACTAGCTGCCTGGATAACACCAGAGCCTAGCATTGAGAGAAGGGCCTTTAATGAACACACTAAAAAGAAGGCACGTTCTCTCCTTGCATATAATATTCTAAAATTAGGGTGGGGAAAATGTTATGAAACCTAGATGAATACTCATAGTGAAAAACTAATTTGCTAATTTGTTGTCACCAACCCACTCACCTTACACACACACACACCACAGTGCACTTTTAAAAAACCCATGTTATTTTATCATAGTCCTTTTCTGAGTCATTTTGCCAAAATAAAAAGGATAAGGGGGAGGTTTTGAACATGAGCTGTCCACTTCCAGCCCTCCCATTTTCATGTCTGAAATCCTTCTAATAGACCTACGGCACTTTTGTTCCCAGCATCTTATTGAAAGCAAAATAATCAAGCTGTGTGTATTCTCTTTAGTTATAGCTATTTTTCTGACTTTGTTTTTCCAATATGTCCTCAGTCCACCTTCCCTCCTCTCATCTGTCCTGCTGGAACTCCACCGCTCCATCTCTTTCTGAGTGTGCTAAAACCCTGCGCTTCTGTCGCTCCTTTGTGATGGGGAGTGGAGGAGGGGCCTTGTGGAAGCGCATGGCCTATGATGCACCCTAATCTTTCCTGTTTACACCACCACCTGTGAAAGAGGAGGAAACTTTCCAGGCCTTGAATGAAAAGCTTTGGCCTCTCCTATAGACTGGGATGCACCAGGCGGAAATACTGTTTGTTTGCCTAACTGAACTTTTGAAAGATCACACAAGACAGAATAGCTATAGGCCATGCCGGATTAACCTAGTAGGAATTCAATCAATGAGATGAACTTTGCTGACCCACAGACCCTCAAAAGTCCAAGGTTATACAGAGCCTTGTAAAGAATTCAATTGTGAAGATTTTTAACATACTAGTATGAAAGTAGATGTCACACTGGCAGTCTTCCACTGTAGAACAAAGCTGTGTACTTTGTGGGGGTAGAAAACCTTCTGAGTATGGTTTCCAAAGTGTTGATTCCAATGGCATTTGGGCCTCAGATATGACATTAGAAAGATGAAGCACCATTTTAAAGCATTTTAACAAAAATACAATTCTGTAACTTTTCTTTTGATTTATACTCAGATTACAGATAAGAACTAAGTTAGAAAATGAGCATTAAAGAACTGAGGTTAAAATGGTGGTGTAGTCCCATACTAACACACTGGACAATCCTTCTTCTCCTATGAAGGCTTGAACACATAAAGGTTTATTGATTCTCAGATAATAGAAATGACTTACACATTTCAATAATCTCCATTGCCTTTCAACTGCCATTAGCAATAAAAATCATCTCTTTACTATATTGAACTATGAAACACTGTGAAATAAACATGACAGTGTTCATCTTTGTATTATTTTAGTGTTATGCCTTCTCATTTATTCTTCTATATTTTGATTTAAAATATTTACCTCCCTCTAAGAGGTTGTAAGGACTTCCCTTTTCATATCTATGCGTAGTCACAATATTTAAAGTGCTAGAAATATGCCAGCATTCCCGAATCCCAGCAGTGATACTTTATATTGGCAGTATCCAGTGTAAGTGTGTGTGTGTGTGTGTGTGTGTATTATTTATTAAATAATGTTATATTGAATCTACAGTGAAATCACTTGTGTAGCTTACGCAGAGATATTTATAGACCTGAGGCTACTACATGACAGAACTGCAAAAGCTAAGGTGAGCCTTTCTGTCCTGGAAATGTCTGTGCTGTTATGTTACGACCTTGAGGACATGTTTCCTCATATATCAATCACATATGATGATGAGTTTGTGCTTTGAAGTACATATAAATCAAAGAAATCAATGTCCATCTCTAGTGCATTTAAGTACTAATTTTCTTAGTACAAATAAATGGCTCAAAGTATCTCAAGTTTTCTGTAAGATATAGGAAATGGTCAATTATGATATCGGTGTGCTATGAGAGAATAAAACATGTACCCCTAATTCTTACTAAGGGAACTTTTGAACAATTTAAAGTCCTTAACTATTTCACTACTTCCACTCTATATGTTATAAGCACCAAAGGGCACTACTCAGCCCTACAAATCCTAAGCCACATTGCTGCCTGAAGCTGAATTATTATTGTTCCCCAAATAAAAATTCTATCTGATATAAGTTTCATTGCTATAAACCCCATCATTTTACCTTTTAGGAACTGAATTTTAAATTACCATTTAGCATACCCCAATATATTCAAAAGTGCAACATAAATGTACTTGTGCATGCCTCTACATTCAGACACACACATACACACACACACACGTGCGCGCACACACACACACATCACAAACTATGCTTCTAAAATTAAATATGGAGCTCTGTCTCAATCCCAACTATTCACCATCTCTTTTCATCTACTCTACTCTCTGTCAGAAAGATCCAAATCATATTTTAGGACAAAACAAAAATAGTTGCTATAGTCCCTTGAAATTAGTGACATAAGTGCTAATATCACTCAGGCAACTGAACTGCAGGGTCCAGAGAGCCTCCTATCTTGAAACATTTGGAGTATAGAAACATAGGGACTCTGGGAAAAGCAACACCACCATAATAGTCAAAGTGCTTACCACATAGCAGCCACCAAACAGAAGACAAAGTCTAGGAATGTATCTGTGATTTTTTTTTTTGTCTATGTTTTCTACATAAATTTCCTTTGTCCATGTAAAGTGAAGACATCTCCAGGAAGAGACTGTTAGACATTTTATACTATCAAAGTTTGATAATGTAGTCAGAAAAGAATGCCAGGCATATAGTAGAATTTTAAACATTTGTTGAAAGAATGACTGGTTATAACTACTTTTCAAAGACAGGATAAATCAGTTTTCACCCTGAATATATTTGGAAAACCATCAACAAATGGCTATTGTAAGGGAGATTGAAGATGGTAGTTGGGATAATCTACTGTGTAGTAGTTTATTTACTCTACTGTAGAATTTTTGTGCAGAACCCCTAGGGGAGCACTCTTGTTGTGATTACTTCTAGGCTGGCAGTGCCTCTACTCCAGAGCAAGATCTCAAAGCAATCCCATGTCCTCTCTTCATGTCCCTGCCATTTACCCATCCAGTTGTTAACACATTTTAAATTCTGACAGGTTATTTCACTTCCAAAATGATACTAAGAGTCACACATGTCAGAACTCCACTTGATAAGTTGTGTTCATTTCAAATGTGGTATGTGAGCACTGAATCCTCACTCTTTGAATCCTGCAAAGTGTATCAATAATTATGCCAAATCCATCCAACAGTTGATTGAGGTGTTTTCAGTTTGATATGGGTGTCAAAATGTGAACATTATTCAGATCTTTGCCTGGTGTGCTGAATGGAAAAAAATCCATTCATACATTATAGATTTATTCCTAAAGTGAAAATTAGACCAAAGTATCTTAGATTCCCACACATGTTCTTTGTAATTACAAAGGTGACTTTGCTACCTGACATCTGTTCCTTCTTCATTATATCTGGTTATACATGTCATGTGTTAAGGTTCTAAGAAAAATGCAGATTTGTATACTCCTTGGGTAATGCTTTGCAAGGAAACACTTTCCAAGCTCAATTTCTAATCTATTTTGAAAACCTGAGCTAACTTCACAATTCCACTATTTAGTTGTGATATTCCCAGTTTGGTACTTGATTTGTGCTACAACAGACAGACTGAAATAAGCAATTAGGAATATGAGCACTATCGTGTATTTTTAAAGTAATGTCATAAAGGACTAATATAGTAATCCAGAAAACCTCAAAATGTTTTTAAGCCAAATCATTGCAAACATAATTTAAAAATAATTTATAAAAATGCTTAAAGGTAATCATTCTATATATCAAAATCACAAGGAAGAAGTTTAAGAAAATTTAATTTATTTTCTAATCATTAATTCTGTAGTAAATATATTATCAACTAGATATATTAGGTAAATTGATCTCTGGTATATATATTTTTCAGATGTAGATATTTAATAATGTAGTTGATAGTTATTTTCTACATGTAGAATTATTTTTCAAGGCTTTTAGTTATAAAGGACAGTGACCTGAAGTTAACCATCTCCACATAAATTTTCCGTCATCTTTTAATTTTATGGTCTTGAGTTTCTGACCCAAGTAGGTGGTAAGAGTTCACAAGGCCAGGGCCAAAGGAAACAAACACTTGTCTTTGGAGTCTTAGAAATGTAAAATGAGCCAAGTGTTCCTAAAAATATTGTTATAGCAGATATGTTCAAATGAGAGAGAATGAAAGAGAGAGGAAAGGCAGAGAGACAGAGACACAGAGAGATTTGAAAGGCAAGTTTAGCAAATTTAGTGCATATTGAATATTTTTTTCATCCATATCCTGCACTTAAACCCACAGTTAAAAGAGTTGGGCTTCTGACTTTTAATGAATCACTGTGAATTTTGATTACATACGTTACTCCAACCCTCGGCTGGGGGACAATTATAGTTCATTATATGCATCTCAAGTTGTTTATTCCTTATGATGCACAAGGATGTTTAAGGACTTGTTTCTGCCAAGAGCTTCCCCCTACCACCACCAAATAATTTCACAACAGAGTAAAAACACATGGACTTTATATGAAGCAAAAATAGAAGTGATATAAGGGTTGTATTTTTATAGCTGTATTTGAGTACATTTCAAATGAATGTTTGTTAAACAGGGGGAAAAATCAGACTGGCATTGTCGGGATTCTAAGCGAATTAGGTGAGGCAGGGACAGGAAGAATCTGAGTAGCTTGCATTTAATTAGCACTTACTGGTACAAAATAAATTAGACAGATTTGTCTTGTTTTATGAGCAAGATCCTGTTTTTCTATTTCATTTTCTTTGTGCTTTTGGTGAGGACGGATCTGGCGCTCTGGGTACTAACTAGGCACTAATTCAATTGGTGCTTTCTCCGACGGTCTGCTTGCAAACCAGTGCCAGACCCACTGGTCCTTTGTGTACTGCCCGCCCTGCATGTGTCTGGGCTCCCCTGGCCAGTCCGTTTTTTTGTCTCTGATGGTTAATAAGCTTTGAGCCTAGTAGTCAAATGTGGTGGGAACGGGGACAAGACGAGGGTCCTTACTGAAGGTGTTTGTTGTTAAATAGAACAATTCAGCTGTCTCTTTAGAAAACTTGACAAAAGGAAATGCTCCCTGCTGAGAATTTTCTTAGCCTGTTGCACAAAAGATGAAGTTTGTTTAAGAAATTGCTGCTAAAGAAAGCGTCAACCCATTAAGGTAATTATATGGAACCTGTGCCGTATAACAGCTTAATTGATGTTAATGTTTGTCTAATTGGTGATCGGGAGAGTGCAAAGGACTAAAGGTCTTCCGAGCACTTTCAGTCATGGCTCTGAAAGGGCTCTTCTGGTTTTCACAGCTATAACAATGCCCGCGCGTCTTTCTCAGATTACGCCTTGTTTTCAGCCCCTTACAGCATTCTGCTCCACTACTTAAAGCGTAAAAGAAGGGTGAAGAGCCATTGTCTAACGCAGCCTTTTTCAAAGAGTGTTTCTGACAGGAATTGTTCTAGGAATCAGGCAGGAGAGAAGGGAGTGTGAGAGGTGAAAGCCACTATCACCCACTTGTGCCACCTCCCCAATGAGCAGCAAGAGCCGCCTAATTGCTGCATCTGTTTTCCCCCTCCCCTCCAAGCCGCCCTTACTCTTAAACAAGATCCTTACACCATTGCCACATGTTCCTGTGGAATCTCAAACAAAACAAAACAAAACAAGAAAGAAAAAATGCACCCCAACTTTGCTGACGTTTTTAAAAATTGGCATAAAAGGAACCATTAAGAAAGCACATTTAACAATTAAATGCATACAAAAATCTATGAACATTTATCTTTCCTAAGCTTTCATACACTGTATGGGCATATTTGCAAATATGTTTGGATAAACAATACACATATGTGCATAAGAATGTATGTGGCATTTCAGTGTAAAGAGACTGTATGATTGTTATATGGATATTCATAAATATAGATACAAGGGTATAGGTTTGGAAATGTTTTATTTGTTTTCATTTGGAAAAGTCATTAAATAAGTCATCCATCTTTATAGTTTAATTTTGAAAATCATAGTAAACATTGTTGATCTGGCTTATAAAACTCAAAGGCTTCAATATTTTGCCTCTCAAATTAAGTGAATGGAGAGCCAAGACGTGTCTAAAAAAAAAAATCTCAGCTTACACATTCATTCACATGCATACTCCACAGACAGACAGACAGATAGACAGACAGGCAGACAGAAAGACAGACAGACAGGCACGCACACACACACACACACACACACACACACACACATACATACACTTCACTTAGCATGCCCCCATACTGGAAAGTTAGTTCTTGGGCTTTTCAATTTTTATGGTTTATGTTCCTATATTTAACAGATTGATATTTTCCTGTTTGTTCTCTGTAAGATTCCTTTTCTACATACAGAGTGCATTCATGTGCTAACTTAATGAGGAAATGACGAGTTTTTATAAACCTTATTAAACATACACCCAGAAGATATCCATTTTAATAAGGGGCCAATTACTAAGTGTGTCTTCAGTTAGAAAGAACTTAGCTTTTACCTTGTTCTTTGGCTCTCCATGTCTCTAATTAATTGAATCTTGAAATCGTTGGACTTTCAGCTTAAGAGAAGACTGAAGAAGGGAACTTAACAACACTGCCTATTCCTTTATGTCTAGAATGGGGGGAAAAAACACCTGTAATGCTAAAAGACTCAGGCTTTTGTCTGTTTCTAATATTACTTTTCTGCCTAATTGCCATCACTGCCACGTACATTAGGCCCTTTTTCAGCAGGGTTAAAACAGGGCCAGTGATGAATGGAAAACTGATTGTACTGCTGTCAAACTTGAATGTGAGGCTCATTCTAGAGATAGAAGTACGAGGAAAAGGACAGAGAATTGCACTTCATTAAAGCTCCACCAAGCTGATTGGAGTGGAGGAGGTAATTGAGATTTAAAGTGGCATTCCCATCACACTGTCCCTTTTTCAACTTAACAACTGTCATTCAAGCCACATAGGGCAACAATTGGCCAGATTTCCCAGCTCTTCTGGGTAATAAAACAGACACTCACCTTCTGGCTATTCGTTTTACTTACTTTGTTCTAATTTCCAATTCATGTGTCATTAGTGAACGAAGATTGACAAGAAATAGCTTTGACCTCACAGATTTGACCTTCAACCCCCAAGACCCAACTCTAGTCTGAGCATAGGTTGGACTATGCTAAGAAACACCTTTCCTTTGCACACGCATGAATGGTGGTTTTTTCCGTCATTGTACCACCCCCTGCTTGCCACTACATTTAGACTATGAGACATGTCAACTGCCTGTCACAATTACAATAGACATAGCAAATCAGAATTTTCCCCAAATCCAAGGGGAACTTCCTGAACAAAGAGTAAATTTTATTGCACAGATTTTAGAGACCCCCAATTTGTAGTGCCATAATGAATGTATCCCACAGACAAATAGGTAGTTGTTAATTATCCTAGCTATTTCTTTTTTTAATGTGCTAACAACACAGCACGCAGAGCCTCATATCTTACCCGTTACCTGATGATCTCATCACAGTTGAAAAGCTGGCTGTCTGGGAAGAAGGCATTATCACAGCAACTATGCATAACAAAGCATCACATGATCGTAATCCTTTATTTTCATGATTTAATAAAAGAAAGTGTGATATTTGGGAAACAGATGGGTTTGGCTACACGGTTATTAAACTAACTGAAATACTTTACCTCTAGTATCACGTTTAGATAAACATAACCCTTATACTTTCCTTAGTTCATTATCTTAAACTAATATGTGCTAATTTTGCATCATCAGTATGTGAGTTGGATAAGAAAAATAATTTTCCAAAGGTAAGACCCATGACCCGAATAAGAACTCTCAATGAGTTTAAAAGTAAGTTTTGTCTTGCAAATATTTTGAACAGAAGTCTCTGAAGGCTAAGAATCTCTTACGATTTCTTCATCTAGAGTGACAAACATGTGGGCAATTTTAGTGTGAAACCCTCTAATATAGGGAAATATACCACACTAGTATAGGCCTACATTTGAAAACTTGATTTTATCCACTGAAAAATGATGGTTTGGGCTTCATCTTGATATATTGATGAACTGGGAAGTCATTTTTATTCCATTCCATCGAAGTTTTCTTTAGCATCGTAGCTGTGGGACTGTATTGATTTCATTTGAAGGAACACCACAGACGTTTTAATTTCCTGGTAGTGTATCTCCTACTGTAACATGGGGAGGAGACATTTGCTTTCATGATCATTTATAACTGCTACCATTTCATCTGTGGATGCTCACAGTGTCATTATCTTCAGAACCTTCGGATAAAACGCAGACTGGATTCTTCTGAACATGGTGATTAGCAATATAAATATGTGTCGTTTCAGAATGGGACACACTTTCAGAGTCTAAGATAGTAATAGTTTACAAATAAGTGTAAAAATTCAGAGAGCCTAGTATGATGGGCATAGTCTTTATTAGACATCTGCCACAATTATGTCTATAATGCAGTTTTAGGATGGTAGCATCACATATTTGCTTTGGGTTATATTCTTACAACAGAAATATTTTTAAACCAAATGTCAAAGAAATTTTTCTGCACTTGGAGCCTTCCTATGCAGTGAGGGAATTTTGAAATTCTTCTAGGTCAGAGAAGATCCAAATTTTTGGTTTTATCTCAACAGCAAATTAAGGGTCATCAAAAGAAATAAATCTCTGACTGTTGGTAGTCTCTGTAAAGCTGCCTTTCATCCCCACACCTGCGAAAATTACCCTGTGTTAGTGAAGCTGACATGAGTCAGGCCACAGGTCAAGGGTCAGGGCATTGTCAGAAGGAAGTTATTCTCCAGTCCACTAAATCTCTTATCATTTTTATCTAATGTGATATCCACCTGTCAATCACAGAGTGTCAGCCATTGTCTTATTTTATGTGTTGGGCTTTCTGCCTCAAAGGGGACACAGTTCAATACTTTCCTTATAATTGATATTTTCTGTCTTTAAAATTCTATTTCTAAAATAAATACACTAAACTTAAGAGCATTTTAAAGAGCTCTTTTCATAATTTTATATGAAATTAGAACAAGATACTAAAAATACTTTTCAGGTATTAGTGTTTGTTTAATTGATTTAATGAATAATTAATATATAACAAAGGAGAGATTATAAAGGCAATACTTTACAACTTTTATTTATTTTGAGTGAGTGTGCGTGCAAGGTCACCCCACATATCACAGAACAGCAAATCTTGCTAATAAATGCATTTTTAGGGCAAAATAAAGCACTTTTGAATTTGTTTTTATGATGGGCTTCCATTGAGTTACATATACACAGCTGTGTCTGCTTTGGCTGTGCTAGAATGAGATGAAAGGCAGTGTAGAAGATGATGCTGGGAAAGGTTTGGTAACCCAACCAGGCAGTATACAAATCACAACACCCCTTGTTAGGGGCTTCAACTGACCAAGAAATTTTTGTCTCAAAGCATCTTCCTGAAACACAAACACAATAAGCAAATAAAACTCTTCAAAATCTCAGGGCTTTCAAAGAACAAATCAAAAGTTACTAAATCACAAGGAAATTTGAAGCTGACCTTTTCCTCTTGACAGTTGTAAAATAACGCTCAGATATTTCCAGGCACACTTGTTCTTCTGGAAACTTTCCTTTGAAGCACAGTGCAGTGAAGAGTTGAAGAACAGAGCACAGGACACCACAAGCTTTGGCCTTGATTCTGTTCTTAGCCTGTTGATGCCATCTTTCAAATAGACAGAACTCAGTCCTCCCAATTCCCAACTGCACCTTTTGTATTGTCCCATACTCAGAGATGATAAGTGCTTCTTTGTGCTCCTAGAAGAGTCTTATGTCAATTCCTAACAAAACACACATATACACATGCACAGATCCTTGTACTATTGAAAACAGAGGTAGTGTCTTCATTTTTAAACTTTACAATGAAGTAAAGGGTGCCTAATGAAATAATGAATGAAGCAAAGTTTCCTGAGGCAATCACATACCATAACCCATCTCTTTTATAATTACTAATAGAATGCACTTACTTTCAAAACTGTACCAGTTTGGATGACAAACTCTGATAGCCATTATTTCCTCGATGGACATCAAACCACTTATATTGCTAATTTGCTTGAGATAAATTAATGTCACTCAGACTCATCTTTTCTTTAAAAAATAACTCCAATTATACTATCCTTCATTATCTTCTACTTTAAAGTTTGGAGATTAGTCTAAAAAATGACTGAAGCATAGATTTGGGCTTCTATGTGTACAATGATTCAATATTTCAATCAGCAGACTCAAAGACAGCCTCCAATTCTGTATGTTTATGCCCCAGTTTTACTGAGCTGCACCTGAATGCCTTACATTGTGTAGAGTATCTTATAGATCAGCTATATATACTTGGATTTTTGAGATTGGATTTCACTGTGTAACAGCCCTGGCTGTTTTGGAACTCTCTTTGCACACCAGTTTGGCCTGAAATTCACAGAGATCTGCCTGCCTCTGCCTCCCAGGTGCTAGAATTAAAGACATGAGTCACCACTGCACAGCATGAACTCTATTATTACAGGTTTGTTTGACTGGCTTTTGTTTGTTTGTTTGTTTGTTTGGAATATTAATGATGTAGAAGCAAACAAAAATAAGAACCATGTTTCAATAAACTTGGGAAAGGCTAATTTTGTTGTCAGAACACACTTGAGATGATAACGATGGGATGTCCTTTGTATTTGTGGTAAGAAATGGTACCTTAAAGTAGGCAGCACATAATTGATGTACTTCATCCTGATTCTGTGTGAAGCCATGAGATGTAAAAATTACCAGCTGTGATGCCGGGAAAAAATGGTTTTGTCAAAGCAATTCCAGGATTCAAGTTCCTGATCCATGACTTTCATAGCCTATATTTGAAGCATTTTCCTCATTTGTGCAGTCTATATGATGGTACACCTAAGATGCTGGCAAAGAGCCTTGATGTGAAAACAAAAACTCAGAGAAAAATTTTTGGTTTTGAAAACTGAAATGATGTTTAGGCTTCTAATTGAAATATTGGCATTTACTGTAAACTTTTTTTTGAGGTTTATCTTTCTTTAGCATTTTTTACATGTACATTTATATTACAACACATATATACAATAAACTACATACAGCAAGGAGAACCACAAACTGATCAGGAATTACATAAGTATTACATTCATAGTGTTTTGGCTCTACGTATTTGGCAACCTTGAAGAAAACATCTTGCCTATCTTGATGGATCTAAAATTCTCAGTGAAAATCAATATCTATCATACCTCATCTCTATCAACCTAAAAACATCTATTTAGACCTAAAAACATCTTTACACCTAAACAACTAAACTTAATTGTAAAATTAAACTATCTAGTCTTCAACTCCATCAGACTTGAGAAGGAATAAAATTAATTACTTGAGTAAACAGGAAGTGCAAGTTAGCAGTTTCCAAAATGGAAAAAAAAAAAAAATGGCAGAGATAGTTTGCTGCCTGAACAGTCAACCAAAACACTTGAAATTTGCAGACCAATGGATGGAACTAGAAATGATCATCCTGAGTGAGGTAACCCAGACCCAGAAAGACACACATGGGATATACACACTTATAAGTGGATATTAGCCCAACATAGATGTCCTCTGAGAGACTCCACCCAACAGGGCATGGGGAAATACACTGGGACTCAAAGTCTGACTCTAAGGAAAGATCTGTGAATTATTGTAGACTTTTTAAAACCTGTAATAGTCCCAAGCATTCAAAGTTTGACTCCAAGTTTGGCTGTTGGGGTAACATGGCAGGAAATAGTCTCAGTTGCTAATTAGACTACAGAAGCTGATTCTGATACCAGAATTTTTTTTTTGAGTTCTGTGTGTGTGTGTGTGTGTGTGTGTGTGTGTGTGTGTGTGTGTGTGTGTGTGT
>OU015742.1:145897547-145928464 GCA_907169655.1 Acomys percivali
TTCTCCAATGGGGGATCACTATCTGTGTCCCATGTGGGCCAGGCAGGTTGGGGCTGGCAAAGAGACCACCAAGCTGAGAGCTATTTGCTAGGACTCTTCAGGACGGTGCGCAACGGGTGTTGGAGCCTACACCCAGCTCAGATCTGCTGGGTTCCCTGTCTGTGTCCCAGCTGGGTCTGGCAGGAAGGAGAGGAACAGACTGAGAGAACTCCAAGCCAAAAGCTGCTCTGGTGCCCCTCAGACCTCCTTGGTATAGTGGATAATGTGGGTTGTGGCTGGCACCCAACTCACCTCTGCTGCATCACTTCATGTGACCCAAATGGGCCAGGCTGGTAAGCAGTGGGAAGAGAGAGATACAAGCCAAAATATGCTCGAGTGTCCTACAGTCCTTCTTGGGATGACAGCTAATGTGGGTTGTGGCCCATGCCTGACTTAGCTCTGCCTATTTGCTCTCTGTGTTCCAGATGGGCTACGCTGATAAGCAGTGGTTGGGTGGAGAGATCCAAGCCCAAAGGGACTTGGATGTCCCACCTGTCATCATGTTCTTAAATTCTAATTCTCCAGAGCCATGAACCACAAATCAAATGCATTATTTGGTAATTTGCTTTTGTTGTGGTGTTTTTGTCACAACAATATAAAAGTAACTAAGATACTCCTGGTTTTTTTACACAACTCAAGGTCACCTGTGCCCAGAGGTGACACTACCAAAGGGCAGGGCTCTCCCAGTTTTATTTTTAATCTAGAAAATGACCAATAGATTTGCCTAAGAACCAATATTTTGGAGTTGTTTGGTCAGTTGAGAGTTGTTTTTTCCAAGATTGCTCTAGCTTGTATCAAGTTGGCAAAGAAAAACAAAAACAACCAGAACAACCTCAGTAGTTTTTATACATAAATGTTATCTATTGTTTTAAAATTGTCTGTATTATCTGTAGGTTGGGTTAGGAGTCAATCAAGACACAGACACTTGTTATATTTTAAAATAGCCTTAGGTAACCTGGGCAAGACAGATATCAATCCTCTAAACTACCTCCCATAGTGGGGCAGGCAAGGGATCCCTGCCTCAATCCCATACCATCTATTTCTAATAACTTCTATCAATCTACCTCTCATCCATAATCCCAAATACTTGCTAATGTTCTTTAACTGGGCCGAATTCTCCATTCATGCCAGCTTTGTGCCTCTCCTCCAGCTAAGCCATGGCAACCTTCCTCTCCTCTCCTCAGGTCTCTCTCCTTTCTCCTCGTGGTGTTCTTTCTTCTTATCAGAATTTCTCTCTCTCCTATCCCCACCTATCTCTTTTGCCCTGTCCAGGTGGGGTGGCTTTTTATTAAACAGAAGATGGGTCCCAGAGAGAACACATAGTAATTAACATCAAAATACATCAGACAATCCCCCATCAGTTATCAGCCACTTACAAATACAAAGTCATTCTTGATACAAACTCTGGACCTCAAAGTGGTTTTATAAACAAGAAACACTAAAATACAGAATGAATGTGATACAGGAAGTACTCCAAGTAGTATGTGAGGTTGGCCAGGGTTGAACTATTTTAGGACAACTCTTGTTTCAGATGATTCCCATCTCTAGCTAGGGGCTCAGCTCAGCTCTCCTTCCCAACAAAGCTCTACAATACTTAATTGAGCTTCTTGATTAAAATTTATATTTTATACCAGTGTATAGTCCAGCAAGAAGAAGTGAAAGACATAACTGGAATTTTGAGAGTGTAGGTAAAATATTTTAAAAATATAGTGACAGAATTCATCATGGAACTGACTTGTAATCCAAGGCACATAGATGTTGGTTAGAACAGGGACCATTTGCATACTTTGACCTGTAAGATGGAGGTAATAACTTTGTGAAAGGCAAAGAAAGTTAAAAGTGTGAAGTACCTACCACTATGGCCTCCCTCTCCTCAGGCTGTAACATTTTCCAGGCTGCTTCTTCATGTAGACCCAATCCTTGTGACATTTTAGAAAAGATATATTAAACAGTCAAAAGAGTGGGAACAATGTAAGTAACTTGTTTGGAGGTGCTTTAAATGAGTTTGATCAAATATCCCTATGTAATTTCCTAGAGGCCTAAGACACAGAGTAAGGAGCACTGGTAGAGAAGCCTGCTTGAGCAATCAAGACAGTTTGTTTCTTCATACAGAACATCATTCTGCCTTGTCTGTAACAACATCTTTCTCAGTCTCAGAGACAGAACCATAACCCACAAGCCATAGCAGACATCTAAAATGAAGAATAGGTCCCCATCAATCTAAATACAACAGTGAAGAAGAGGAGGACGAGGAGGAGGAAGAGGAGGAGGAGCAGGAAGAACAGTGTTCATATATAACTAAAATTTTACCAAGAAAAACAGTAAAAAAAAATGTTTGGCAAAAAAAAAAATGGTGAGGGCAAATATATGTGTGTGTGACTGAGCAATTCTGATTAAAGAACAAACAAATACATGTACTTCATTAGATACAGTACATGGATAAAATTAATAATTTTTAAAATGTATTTATCTATGCTTTTTGTGTGTCTTTGTGCATATGCATGACCATTTGTACATGTGGTGGTCAGAGGACAATTTACACGTGTCCATTCTTTCCATCTGCCCTATGCATTTCAGAAATTGAACTCAGGTTATCAGACTTACTGCCAAGTGCCTTTACCAACTGAGCTATCTTGCAAGTCCTGAAAAATGGTACTTTTAAAAAGAAAGTTTTATAAGGCTGGAGAGATGACTCAGTGGTTAAGAGCAATTGCTGCAGCTCATCAAAGGTACTGAGTTCAAATCCCATCAGTTACATGGTGGCTAGCAGCCATCTGTAATACAATACAGTCATCTGGTGTGCATGAAGACAGTGTGCTTGTATACATAAAATAAATTAATCTTTAAAAAAAGAAAGTTATCACATTTGTATTTTCTAACCTCTTTATGTCTTTCTGTATATCTAATTACTATTTCTAGCATCAAACAAAATCAAATTTTAAGACAGGGTTGAGTGACTTTAGAAAATTATCTCTAAGTTTTTCTAATATAAAAGGAGTCTAGCTAACATAGCATTTAAAAATTCCCTCCGAATATTTAAGACTATTGTTCTAATTACATGTGGGACCAACAACCAACTCCTTAAGAAATGTCCACTTTTTTACAGTTTATTGGCTGTGAGACAATAAAAACATTTCCCTTTTCTGGCCTAACTTTTCTTATTTGTGAAACAGAGATAATGTCTGTTGACATTTCCTTGGTATGGCAGGTTAAATGAATTAGTGTGTATGAAGTTCTTAAAACAGTGCCTCCCCTGGATCTCCATAGCTGTTCTGACAGTATTCCACAGAACATTCCCAATGCACCAGCTCTCAGCTCTTCACTGAAATGTAGAGATGATGAATCACTGAACACTAATATCCTGTCTCGTCACTAAGCATGTTTCTATATTAGACAATACAAAGCTGAATTTTTCTGCTGTGAAGTCTGGCTTAGAAGAATTTGACATTTCCCCCAACTTCTCTTCTGTCTCAAACCATTTTCCTTTCAAATTCTTGGGAAACCTAAGCAATCATGCACAGAACTTCAGACCTATGAAACAGATAGGCTTTCACAAATAAAATCAGAACACGTTTGGGGCATGATCCTTAGCTTACAAAAGCGTCTATAATCCCAAGGGAAGGTCAGAAGCACCGGTTTGGCATCCATCTCTTTTTGTGCTCACTTGTTTCATTAGGGTACAAATTCCACCACTTCATCCGCTTCTCATTTATACTCCTGAATGTTTCAGATAGAAGCCATACATATATTTTCACTGTACTAAAGTGATCAAATGCACAGGTAATTTGCATATATTAAAGAGATGGATTAAAGTTGAGGATATAATTCTTATTCCAACATGAAAACTCTGAGATTTATGGTTATTCACAGATACCTGAAGGACAAGGACTTCTTAAACATTTTTTATGGGAATTTACCGCAAGTTTTTGTATTCATGGGGTCAGGGGTTAATATAAAGGGCACATAATTCTATATCTCTCTGGAAGCTCATCTCCAAGTAGCTGCCATCTGAGTACATCACATCTCTAAAAATCAAATCCATCATTTTGTAAGTTTCATTTTTTTTTCTTCTAGCAAAGATTACAATCTATCATTTATAAAGACTCTGACACCCAGATAAAAGGAAGTATATAAAAAGGAATTGAAAGTGATGCAGTGAGAGAGATAAAGGTACGAATAGGCTGCATGTCTGTTAGTTAAAGTGACAGAGTCAGAAGTTAAGAAGATTGCACAAAGTGGGGGGGGGGGAGTGGGAAACCCTTGGTCATTTTTATCAAGTGACTTGTATTGGGAAGAATGTGGACATTCCACAAATAATTATATCCTCTAAATTCGTTGTCCTAAAGTCCTTATTCTATGTATTTAATACATGATTTCTGCTTTAGTTTGTCATCAACTTCGATGCTTCTCCAAATGTAGTAGGTAAATTTTGCTTCTTGGGTGAAATAGTTCCTCATAAGCCAGTCAGTCTTTGTATCAACCTTAAGTAGTAATTTCTACGTGCATTTGTGCATGGAGTACCTATTGCTTTACATGTGATAGGTAAAATAAAAACCATCTCATAACTGACTAATTGATTTCAAGGTAGTTCCCACTACTGCATACAGTATTACTCCTTTATCATCTACATAATGAAATGAGACAGAACTATCAGGAGACATGTGCTTGCTCACCCCAGCCTTGCCCTCTCTGTCCAGTTCTCATTTGAAAACAAGGACCTGAACCAGTTAGGTACTTTTCAATGCCTTTTTAAAAATTAATTTATTTATTCACTTTACATCCCAATCATTGTCCCCTCACTCCTCCCACTCCTCCCACTCTCCCTCCATCTTCCCCTCTCCCCCTCCCAGCACACCAAGTCACATCAGGAAAGAACTCATCCTCTTCCATGGTGGCCTGGAAAGGCATTCCCACCAAGGGGGAAGTGATAAAAAAGTATACAACAAGATCCTTGTCAGAGACAGTCCTCGCTCCCCTTACTAGGGTACCTACATGAAGACCAAGCTACCTATTGGGTACATTTGTGTAAGGGCCCTAAGCCCAGTCTATACACGGTCCTTGGTTGGTGCTTCAGTAACCACAAGCCCCCATAGACACAGTCGAGTTGGCTCTGTTGATCTTCTTGTGGAGCTTCAGTCCCCTCAGGGACCTTCTATCATCCCCCCTACACATACTCATCCACAAAACTCCTTGTGTTCTGCCAAGTGTTTGGCTGTGAATCTCAGAAGCTGTTTTGATCTGTTGCTGGGTGGAGCCTCTCAAATGACAATTATGTTATGCTCCAGTCTGCAAGCATAGCAGAATGTCATAATAGTGTCAGGGGCTGTGTGTGTGTGTGTGTCTCTCTCTCATGGTGTGTCAAGGGAATGGTTGGACATCCCTCAGTCTCTGCTTATCTTTATCCCTGCACATCTTGTAGGCAGGATACTTTGGGGTCAAAGTATTTGTGGGTAGGTAGGTGTTCCCTTCCCTCCGATAGGAGTCCTGTATAGTTAGAAGGTGGCCTTTCCAGTCTTCATGTGCCCCGCTACTAAGATCTCAGTTAGAGTACCCCTCATACTCTCCCTGTAGATTACTATGTCATAGGTCTCTAAGTTGTCTCAGAGATGCCCCTGCCCACAGTTTTTCTGCATGTCCAAGCATGAGGATCTGAGTGCGGACACACAGAATCCATGTAAAATCCATATTGGGTGGTGTAAACCTGTCACTATAGCCCTGGGGAAGAGCAGATAGGCAGGTCCTGGCAATTTACTGTTCAGCCAATTTAGACAAAACAGTGAGCTCTAGGTTGAATGAGAAACCCAGTCCTAAAAATGAGATACCTAGCAGTTGAAGAAGACACCTGATATAGGCCTATCTTCTTCACATGTGCCCTCTCCTGGGAAGTGCATCTCTACAAGTGTATATTACTCACACAAGCGCACATACAAAATCCATTGCATTAAGCTTATAAAATTGATGGAGAAACAAACTAATGCAGGTTCTTTCCTGTACTGAAGCTGTTCTCTTTCTAGAAGGAGAGGGTATCTTAACTAAGCAGTATGCATGCTTTCAAAACCTGCCAGATGACAAGGGCATTGCTTCCCCCGCAGTTCTACCCAAGCACCTGATGTACATTTTTTAGTAGTACAAAAGTTTACTCAGTGGTAATTCTAGGTGTCAGATGGTGTGATTTTTATCTTTGAGTACTTTAATAATAAAAACAGAAAATGGACCAAGAGTCAGGCATACTTCCAACTAAACCATTAATATTTTCAGTTTGCCAAAAATTATACTCAGCCTCAGAAAACCTTTACTTACTAATTTTAAGCATCTTGTTTGCATGCCTGCAGGTTTCTAACACCACGTTCATGGATGTGGTCCTGATGTATTTGGAGGACATCTTTAAAAACTGTTTATATCAATTTGTAAGCTGCTCATTTGAAACTAGAATTATTATTTTATGTAATTTGTTAAATCAGAAGCAAGAAACATCACCACAAGACTATAGCAGTATATCCTATGAAAATAGAAACATGCTTTGTAACTTAAGCAGGAATATGCTTCTCCTGCTACACAGCAGAATACGGTGTATATTGTAAAGACGGAAGGAAAAGGAGAGAGGGAGAGAGAGAAAGAAGGGAAAGGAAAATATTCAAGGGAGAAAAGAGCCTGTACTGGGGATATACTAGGTCTGAATCAATGTCATTTCATCTTCTGCTATTAGTATGATGAAAACAAAATACTGACATAATTTTATTTACTTTAAAAAAATCACAATTCCGCCATCACTGATATTATGTTCAAAGTTATTTTAGTGTCTTTGTTTCAAAATAGCAATGACAGTAAAGTTGCAAGGCACTTCCACCTGAAATGGTTGATACTCACAAAAAAAGGTCTTCCTGGAGGTATACTTCTGTCATCTCCCGTTAGGCAAGCTGGGCTAGTGCATTTTCTATACCAAGGGACAGGACCCTACAACATCAGCTTCTCAGACTGTGTGTATTCATGTACTACAAACAGATGACTTTGCTTCATACTCAGTGCCCTGTGTCACGGTATACTCATTGCCATGGAACTTTACTATGCAACCTTTCTCCGTGTCCCTGTATATAGTTTCCTTACAAAAATGTGTCATATTTTGTATAGGCAACTAGTATGTACATGTGTAAGTGTGTGCACGTAGGCATGTGCAGCTGTGTTGCGCACATCTATAATTTTTTTAATCGTGAATTTTTTTCTCGGATTTTTGATGAACTTCATTTACTTTAAATAGAACCAATCCCTGCCACTATTATGAATACTACACTATGCTTGCAGTCAGGAGTCAAGTAGAGTTGTCCTTTGTCCTCTGAGAGGCTCCCTCTAGCAGCTCCTTGAAACAGTTGCTGACACTCAGACCCAAACAATGGGCATTGCATAAGGAACCTGGCAGAAAAGTGGGAGAGGGGAGGGCCTGGAGGCAACAGGAGCTTCACAGGAAGACCAACAGAGCCAACTAACCAGGGCCTAGGGGCACCTGCTGATGCAGAAATACCAACAGAGGACCTTGCATGGTCTAGACTTAGACCCTCTACTAAGATGTAGCTGAAGGCCAGTTCAGGATTCATGTGGGTCCCCTAGTGAGGGGAGCAGAGCCTCTCTATGACATGGACTCTCTTGCCAGCTTTTCAATTATTTCCCCCCTGGCAGGATGTCTTTTTGGAGGCCACAGGGGAAGAGGACATACTCATATGACTTGATGAGCTAGGATGGGTGGGAAGCAGAGCTCCTCTCTTCTGGAGAATAGGGAGGGTCATGTAGGAGAGGGAGGGAGGGTGAGGCTTGGAGGTGAAGAAAGATGGGCTATGACCAGTATATAAAGTGAATCAATAAATACATTTTAAAAAATAAAAATAAAATTATATTTAATCATAGTATATATGTCTTTGCTTAAATATCCTAAATTATTTGTAGATTAAGGTGGATAATCTGAAAATAAAAATAAATGCAAATGCCTAAGATAATTATATATAAACAATTATCTTAAACACAATGTAATTAATTATGTAATAGATTCCATGCATAAGTTTATAATAATTATCTGTATAGTCTACAATAATTACTTAAGTAAATATATATTTACTTTACTGTTAATTTAGACACTTTTATAATTAAGCATAAAAGCTTATTAAATATACACGTACTTTTAAGATACTTAGAGGTTTGGAAAAATAGCTCAGTGATAAGAGCACTTTCTGCTCTCACAGAGCACCTGGGTTTGATTTCTAACACTATCAGGTGTTCAGAACTATTTGTACCTCAGGTTCAGTGTATCCAGTGGATTCATTTAGCCCTACAAGTACAGGATGTGCATGTAATATATGAGTATGAGTATTTTGCCAGCCTGTATGGAGCACATCATGTGCCTGTCTGGTGCTGGTCATCCGATACCATGAATTTGCAGTTACAGAGGGTTGTCAGCTGTTATGTGGGTGTTGGGAACTGAACCCAGGTCTACTACAGAAGCAACAGATGCTCTTAGCCTCTGAGTCATATATTCAGGCCCCATTCTACAAGTTGCTGTGAATCTTTAAAGTATGTTTCAACTAAGGGAGCAGTCTTATTTTCTTGACATATTTTTGGCTTGAAATAGGAAGGAAGAGCTTCTGAGAAATGGGAAGCTCAGGCACATGTCTCCTAGCAGACATCTCGCTTCCCTGTGGAGTCTCAAAGTATAATGGTGGCTTTGATGCTCATGGAAAAAATATCTGCAATTATCTGTGGCATGCTTAGCTCTGTGTGGAGGATATACCAACTTACATGATTGAGGCAGCCTAACAACCAGGAAATGCCATCAATGCTTTGTGAACACTGGCTCTGCTATGCTTCTTCTAGCTTAGCTATCACAGGGCTTAAAATAGTCATTACAACATTCACAGAGTAGGCTGTAGTTCACCATGAAGAGTGAAGTGATATACAGCACAAATCAACTTTTTAAATATTTTTTTCAAGACAGAGGTTCTTTGTGTGTAGCCCTGGCTGACCTGGAATCACTCTGTAAACTAGGCTGGCCTCGAACTCACAGAGACCCTCTTGCCTCTGCCTCCAAAGTGCTAGGATTAAAGACATGAGCTGCCAACACCCAGCTATAAATCAAATTCTTAAACAAAAAAAATTAGAAAAAGCGCAAAGATTCATTTAATTATTGAGTAGGAAATGATTGGACAACCAAGATAATTTCATATGTAATTTATAATTTTAAATAAAAAATATTTTAATTTAAAAAGCAGGATATTCATCAATTCTATGCACTCTAACCCATATTAAATGACTAACTCATATTGCCTCTGAGATATAGTAATGACTATCATTTTACATCTTAAATTCATAGTCCACACAACAATCTCTGATATTCACTCAGTTTCCATGAAGTCGCTTAATAACATGAAGATATTATGGCTCTTAAAATATGTGCTACATATGATCCCTGTTTTCAGAGAAGTAGGCTATTTCTGAGAAACCCAGCTCACCTTATAAAATGATGAGGGTTAGAATGCTAGCATACACATGCACAAAAGACATCAGTGCAACTGACACGGCAGGAAGGGATTTCCCTGGCAAAAGAAATACTCCTTAAGGCCATATGTTATTTTATTTTGATGGACTTGAGATTAAAATGCAACTTGTACATCTACTTGCATGAGCTACATTATTTTTCAAGTAAGCATGTGCTAGTGTATAGAGCCTCCAATAAATCTTAAGTCAAATATCTGTGTCAGTGATAAGGTATTATCTAACCATATATTTAGTGACAGTGTCTCAAAGGAGGACTCTGTCCTGAAGTTTTGAAAATCTACACCCTTAATTCTATAGAAAGATACTCATACTGCATTTGTAGCCGTAACACAGTTGCAGATTTCCAAAAAGACTATTTTGTTCCATTTATTACAGTAGAAAAGAAATCCTTGCTGAATACAAAACATTGCTGTTTTGATTATGTGAACTGATTGTGTGTAATTTTGCCACTTCTTTTTATGTCATCATGTCCATTGAATCCTTTTTAAAGGAAAATCATTTTCTAGACTAAAATGTTATCCCAAGAGCAGCTCTACTTTTGCTGACATGATTTTGATTAGGAAATTTAGATCTTTACGCTATATGAATACATTAGAAGAGGATTACTCTGATCGAGACTCCACAAGAGAGCTAAAATATACCACAAATAAATAATCAAGCATCTTGTATGAATTTAAAAATAAATCATGTATCATAAAAGTAAAAATGGCCAGTTTAGGCTCAAGAAGAACACAGAGAGCATTGCAAATTTGTAGCAGAGTGAATCCAGGAACAGGGATTTTAATTAGATGGCAGCAGCAGTAAGGTGACAGGACCGAGAACAGGTAAATCATCCAGGAATAGCAGTGCACTGAGCAGAGCCAGCTGGTGCGGTGCTGCCTCAGTGTCAGGGATCTGAGCTGCATCCCGAAACGGGGACTGTTCAGACAGTCTGTTGCACAGCTGTTCTTGCTCGGAAACACGCAGCCAGGTCTGTTAGTGGTATCACTCTGCAGGTAGTACAATGACAGTAAAGTTTCTAGGAAGGACTAGGTGTCTCAGAAAATGAAAAAATAGAGCATTATTAGAAACACCAGAAAAATGCATTTAAAAACATTCCCTTTCCCCTTCCTGTCTTCATTTAGTGCATTATGTTATCAATTGAGTTACTTAGTCGGAACTATAATTACACCCTCAGATTTAACATTCTTGAAAGTATCTGGGCCAAAGCGAATCAGCAAAAAGTTGTTGGTGCTATTTTTAATGTTGAATTTGATCACAAATGAATCCTGGGAGTTCACGTTATAATTAAGATCATAGTAATATGGGTAAATGCACTGCCAGGAATGAAGGCCTTTATAACATACAAATGTCCCCTTAGCCTTTATTAGCATCTTTGTTCATGGTTAAATTCCCATTTCTGTTATTGAGACTCAGCTTCAATAATAATCAAAAACAACTATAACTTGTGTAAAATATCATATCAGTCAAGAATAAGGGGAATAAAAACAGAGAAGACAATATAAAATTGATCAAGAGAATGTAAATGCTGAGTAGATAAAAGAGTTGCATCATTAAAGGCATTTGTTTTGTATGGTCCAGAGGTGGCAAAAGGAACAGATATAACAATATGACACTAATAATTGCTAACATTTGTAATCTCTGCATTCCTTTTCCTCCAGAATTTGTGCTGTTTTCTCCATTGTTACAATTAAGTAGCTAAGAAAAGCTACTTAAGGAAGGAAAGATGTAAGCTGACTGACAACTTCAGAGTCCCATACATACATGGCCAGTTAGCTGTGTCCCTGACACCTGTGCAGAGGTGTGGAGGACACTTCAAAGGATCTATTTGGAGTGGCACTGCAAGTTTTATGAAGTAAATTAATTTCTTTAATTTGTGTTTTAGAAAGCTATCGTAGAAGATGGATGGAATTCAAGTGGGCATTTTAGCTAGAGTGTCTGATATACAGTGGCACATGCTACTTAATTTCAATTGTCAGCTTGAATGGACTAAGAAATGCCTTGGACATTAATTAGGTATACTTTGGGATGGGTATATGATAACTTTTCCAGAGATGAGTGACGTGTCTACCATGAACATAAGCAGCATTCTCCACAGGCTCCAGTGTTAGACTGAATAAAAAAAAGAAGAAACTTGAGTTTACTAATTATATTCATTTTTCTCTGCTTTCTTGTTCTACACAGATGTGGCCCATTCTCCCATATGCCCATCCCTGAACTCCCTTCTCATGTTGACAGTGAAAAAAAAACAAAAGAGAATGGATCCTACATCACATAAGGCTATTTAGTCTCAGATAGGAATGTTCTACATGTTGAGCTTTCCTCACTATGCTTAGCTCTAATCTGTCTGTGTGCAAACTGGCTTAGGAATTCAAGTGAAATCACTGTTTTAATTATGTATTACATAAAATTGTTCTGCACATAATATACCTCCACATGTATATGTCCCGTGAAGCCGACTTTACACAAAGAAAATTAGAAAAGTAGTTAGTGAGTCTGTTTCAAAAGAAGCAGGAATGTGAACTGCTTAGCTCCCTGTTGATGAACAAATGCCTATGCTTGTGGTAAACTTGTATATGAACCCCATGAGTTTGTACGTTAGGACAGCTCTTGCCCTGGAATCACTGAGGGGAAAGCAAAGGCATTCTAACGTAGAGTTTGAAATTGCATAAGTTTTCAACCTCAAACAAAAATAGGGGGATGGTTCACCGTAACTCTCTGCCAGACTTAGGAACAAAACATTTCTGGAGTGGGAGGAAGTAATCATTTTTATCCACTCTCACTTCACTCAAACTGTCCTGGGCCTGTTTGTTCTCATAAGTGAAGAGTAAGAAGTGTGAAATGACAAGAAGAGCTTTCAACTTCCATTAGCAGCTCCTCGGCTGTCTGCAGATAGCCTGAAACTCTCTCGCAGATACCAGAAGTGTTCAACCTAGAACCTCACTTACACATGAAGAGATAACCAAGAACTGGCAGGCATAAGGAAAAGAAACGTGGCCACAAAAATACATGTAAACCTCACTTCTCCCAAAACGCACTGTTCTGCAGGGAACAACAGTAAATCCTTTAAAATTTTCTTTAAATTCTAAGAGATAGATAAAAGAGTAGTGTGTGTGTGTGTGTGTGTGTGTGTGTGTGTGTGAGAGAGAGAGAGAGAGAGAGAGAGAGAGAGAGAGAGAGAGAGTTTAAAATAAAGACAGCTTCATTATCACATGAATATATATTTAATTCTGGATGCAATAAACAATAACTAATATAAATGACAAAACTTAAAGGCACTCATTAAGAAAATAAAAAATAAACTAAGAATTCAAGAAATAAGCTGTTATAACTTTATGAGTTACAAAAGGACACTAAACATAGAGGGAACCCTTCAATGTATTTATGTACAATTCTGTGACTGTGATACTGAAAATTAAATAAGAGATGTTCACAAAGGCAAGTTTCATCATCATAAGTGTTTATAAGAAAATACTGGCAAATTCATAAGAGCAGTGTATAAAGGAATAAAATGCATCATGAGAAGGTGAGGTTCTCCCAAAAGTTCAAAGAGGGCTTCAACTTTAGGAAAGCTAAAAATGTGGGGTTTTTTTTAGGTTAATAGAGAACAGAATGTTACACAATGCGTACAGAAAGTTGTTGCATGAACTTTTGCTCTCAAAATATTATCTTTGACAAGAAGCTATTTTAGAGACAATTTCATTCAAGAATCGATCAAGTATCCTGGAATACAATAGTGAAATTTAGAAAAATAAGCAAAATAAGTAAATGTTTGTGGAAGAGCTGAGACCTAGTAGAATATTATGAAAGCACCAAATTTCAAATATGTAAAGCTGTGTACACTCCTCAGAAAACTTCAAAACAACAGCAAAGTCAACTAGAACTCAGAACTCTAGTATTATCACTGTGGACTAGATTTTCTTAAATAGCATCAATGATAAAATACTCTCTGCTTAAAAAAATTTGTTAGTCCACGTCCTAATATTATCACATCTGTTACTTCTGATTTTTACTGTTTATGTGGGCATGAAACGAGTATACTTATTATTTCTTTTATAAGTTTTTTATTTATATAAAAATCTGGACTTTGAAATCCCAGTATTAGTAGTTAGTAGTTGATAAGTGTGTATCTGTTTGCATGAATTTGGTTTGAACCTGTAGAATGATTCAGATTGCTTTAGATCTTCTTTCTAGAATATAATCTGTTGATACAGATTACAGCATTCAGATAGTTGATTTAAAATTAAAATATGGTATTGCCGAGGTTGTCAAGACAGAATGGAAGTGGTCCTATATTTATTCCGCAAGTGGGTAAAAGGCCTAAATAAATAAAAAGTATACAAGGCTTGAATCCATAATTCCTCAACAACTGGAAACATGTTCACAACAAATGACAAAAAAAGAACAAGATCGGCTATTGGCCATCTATATATTTACCAAAGTAAAGCTTTGCATGTTTCAACCAAATCTAAAGATACCTTAGTGCAATCTTTTCACATACCTCTTTGTAAGGTAATGATATTATTAGAGAAATCAAAAATACAGGCCCTATTACAATTTGAGCTCACATTATGACAAGAACTCAGCAGTCCAATGATACCTATATACAAACCAGAGGCCAGCAATATCTAGAGGAATTGCTCAGTCCAGGCTTGGAGAATTGATAGCCATGGAACTGAAGGCAAAACTTGAGGACCTGGTATCTGACTTCCAAATGTTAAAAGAGTTTCTTTCACTCTATCTCTTGTCACCACCCAGGCCTTTACCTGATTGAATTATGCAGATATCACTACTTTTAAGTAGGGGTATTTCTTACTCAGTTCACGGATCCAAACTTTCATCACTTTCAGAAACACACTCACAGATACCAGAATCAAAATCATCCTTGTGCCCGCTTCTTGTTTTTCTCTTACCTCACTCAAGTGGAAACCAGAAAATTAAGATTTAAACATCTATGATAAAGTTAGTGTCAGATTCAAGTAACAGATCACAGAACTAGGAAACAGGGTGTGGGGAGTTCTTGCGGAAACCACGTACAATGTAAAGGCTAGCACAGTGAGGGCAGAAATATTTACTTATTTAGAAGAAGGTGACAGTAAGATTTCTCTGGTTTTTCACATGATTATACTATCAGGTTTCAGAATTATAGACACTCTAACATGTAGCCTGCCAAAAGAATGGAGCAATTAACACCAACTTTCTAACACCATCTTGTCCACTGTTCCACCACTATTTTCTAAGCTTGAAGCACCAATTGCATTATAGATATGCAACATAAAACACTTTTCCATTGACAGTCAGCACTGCCTTTTAAGTCTCCAGAACAGTTTGCATGAAAATACCTCAGTGAATAAAAGCTTTCATTAAACCACAGGCTGAGAAATAAGTTAGGGAAACAACATCCTTCACAATAGTCACAAATAATATAAAATATCTTACTTCTTAACAGCATTTATCATGTTTTTTTTCTTCTTCTTTTTTTTTCTGTTCATTTGTCTACTGATCTTTAATGTACAATGAAAATACAGAATAGGCAAACCCTACCATTCACTCTTTGCAAGCTAGTAACAAAGGAGGCATCTTCAGTTATATAATATTTAGAGTACTGGTGAAGGGAAAGATCTTCTGCTCTGTTCCCTGAATAAATAAATCAGTCTGACCAAAAGAAGAGATGTGGTGTCAAGTGATTTATTTGGGCTTAGAGCTGACACATAAGACAGAGCCTCCTTATCTGCTTACACAGCTTTAGCTGGGGTTAACAGCCACATCCTCTCATCAACATGCCATGCAAGAGTACTGTGGCCGGGGGCGGGGAGGGGGGGAGGGTGGAGAGAGGGGAATAACTTGAAGCCAGTCTTTGATAGGATTTCAAATACATACTAAGGTCTTATTGATCAAAAGGATGTGAACTAGAAGCCAGACTACAGACACCAACTGAGTTAAAAAAACAAAACAGAACAGAACAACAACAACAAAAGTGTTCTTCTTATACTTCAAAAAAGCATCGCCTGGTAACTTCAGCACCCTGTCAAAGGACAGAGCCCAGATACAGGGCATGTGAAAAGGACAACTTCCAGCTCTGTGTTATCTGGAAAATGATCCAATTGTCATGGGTCTACCTAGCAGAATTCTGCACAGTAAAAGCAAAGCTAGTTCACTGATAGACAGAGACTACAACCAGTAACCAATAAATAAAGGCGATGGAAACTACCTTAGTGATGTCAGAGATGTGTGGAACACCATAGGTCAAGATACTCTGATCATTGCCTTGTAGAAGAAAGAGGAAAATATAGGCAAGCCACAGCAGTGACACAGAGCAGCACAGGGGGATGCAATTGGGTGTGCCTCATGTTTGAAAGTGTCTGAGGATCCTGAAGAAATTGTCCTGAGGAATAATTGTTCTTTCTGGCAAAGAGTCTATCAACATACTATGCCAAGGAACCAATAAAATGCTTCCATCCCAGTTGTAGGAAATAGTTAAGTCTGAGATATTCACAGCTAAGTAATAATAAAGTTAATGCAACCACATAGTCAAGAGGAAGTACATAAATTGTGTTTCCCCCATCCCCGCAAAAACTGTTTTTTTTTTTTTTTAAAGAAACCATTTTGCAATAAGGATAAATTATTTTAACTAACCAATTGTAATAGCCTACTCTTGTAAAAGGCAGTTTAAGGAGGAGAAAGGAAGAGTCAAAGGTTAGGAGTCAGGTAAGTCCAACAATAAAAGGTTCTTTACATTGAAAATTATGTTAAAATGCAAGTGCCACTGGCAACAACCCTGTTCACATTTCAGCATTAATTAATATATTCCCGTTAGTATACTGACATGAAAGGAAAACTGGGTTGCTAATTTTGAGAAAGTAGCAAAGTCACTGTGTGTAGTTATAGATTTGGTCCTGGTCCACCCCAAACCTCAAGGCCAGAAATGGTGTAGTGGTTACAGGCCTTCCCAGAAACTTCATCTCTCAATGAGTTTTAATACCAAATATAATATAAATGACATGTAAATCATTGTTAATCTTAACTGTTTTAGGGAAGGATAACATGGAAAACTTCTGTGCCTTTTTGATGTCGGCACAATTTTCTTTACAATTCCTTTAATTATGGTTGGTATGCTGAACACACACATAGAATGGCTACTGTACTTCATTGAAGCTGGCAGCATCCAGGCCTCAAGGGAAAGGAAGAGAAAGTACTTGACAAAGACGAGGAGGCAACCCTGTGCAATAAGAAAGGTGAAGAAATGGGAGAGAAGCTCTCTCAGACAACTTGAAAATTCCCATATACAGCTACACTTGAGTTTCTAAAGCAGCCATCTTATATTTAGTGCAGGGTCATTTTAATACAGTAATTAGCTTTTGGGTGAAGGTTGCTATTGATAGGTTATAGATCAAGAGGTGTCATACATATGAAAAATTGCACAAATAAATCAATAAATAATTGTAAAATGCGTAATTGAGATCCTATTATGCTTTAATATAAGACTGGGCACCATAAAGATTGGAAGCATCAACATTTATTTCAGATATCTACTAAATAAATTCTCTGTTAGTTGAAATAAGTTAAACTTAGGCATTAGTAAAGAAATTTGTTTTATTTGAATAAAGTGTTTGTTCTTTCCAAAACCTTCAGTGACAGGGAGATACAGGTATACAAATATCTAAGTCAAGAATTTAAAGTGATTATTTTTGCTCATTAGTGCTCCTCTTTTGTCAGATTTCAGTATCTTTACACCTTCGCTGATGCTCAGTTCTATTCATGTGCACTCTATTGTTCTCCACATTTCAAATACTGGCAAAATCACAAACCAGAAGACAAAGGGAGTCATAATATTCTAGCAGCTCAAATCGGAGGACCACACATTTCAGAAAGATTTTAGTCTGCTTTTGCAAGATGATCCTGGAACATAAAAACATGATGAATGTATCAAAAATATTTTTCACATCCTGCCTGCCATAAAAAGATTGTTTGAATTAAACATCATTATTGCTCTGTTGTCAACATGCTACTATAGAAAGACAAGCTACACACATGCCAGGACTCTATCAGGAGGCATAAATTATGATTATATTACTGCTGGTATTTTTTCAGATATTTAATATTTTTTAATTTTCAGGATAATAGTCCTAAAGATGTTTTTGTAGAAGTTTGGTTTATTCCATAAAATTCAAATACAAGTCTTAGTGATCTATGAAGCTTTCAAATGTGTTGAAGTATATAGATAGTAGATATGAACACCTACGCCAGGGGTGTTCTCTGGTATAAAATGCTGCATAAATGTAAACAAAACTATGAGATGTTGCTACCACTTAAATCAATTATTTGTAATAGAAATGCTTTGTTTGATATAATGTCCATTAATATCTCAGCACTGTAGATCAGCCTATAAAATATTGGAGATGTGAAGAAGGCCACAATTATATCATGGAAATCCCCCTCTTCTATCCTCATTAAAGGAAACATGAGGGTTAAGCCATCTTCCCAGTGTCACACAGCCTTCAGACAGAATGGGGACAAGAGCCTGAGAACCTGCCCCATCACTGAATTCCTCTTCATTGGTTTAGCTTGCTATTTCATACAGGACTATAATCAGTAGAAACTTTGCTGTCACAGCAGCTGAGGAAAATGACCGTTACTGGATCATTCTCCTGACCATTACTCTAACTCCGGTTCAAGATATAAATTGCCTTTAAGAGTTATTTGTGATTTTATTTATTGGTTCTCATCATGTTCACATTAGAGTTGGCATAGTTTAAAACTTTACTAGCTTCTAAATTAAAAGAGATAATGGATTTAGACCATAGACTTCCTAAATGCATCAGCATCAAAGTGAAAATTGGGGACCCTGACAGAAGGTGCGTACCAGTTTTGCTGTTGACAGTCTCCACATTGTAGAGTATGTATTTCAGTGCCATCAGATAGCAAGGAAGTGTGCCTCTGTGCTAAGCCATCCATCTGGAAGTTTTATCTGATAAAAGTAAAAGAAACAATTTCTGAGAAAATAATATACGTTTTTCTTACAAAGTGTGCTGTATTGCGTTGTTCTTTTTATTCAGCCATATAAAGTAAAAGTAGAAACTATAGAAAAAGAGAAAACTTTCTTTGTTAAAATTTAAAATAAATACAGAAATGAAAAATTCTACAAATAAATATAATGCAAGCTTTGGGCTTCCTAATTTCAAGAACGAAAAGGATGAAATAAGCATTAGTATAAATTCTTTAGTATTTAATGTAATGAAATGGACATCTACTATTAATTGCTATACCCAAGATCCTGACCTAGGCAGTAGGGGTATTTTCCAGTAGATAATAAAAGAAGCACAATATGGGTTTTTAGGCAGAGTAGTATTCCAGGAAAAGAAGGGAAGCTACACAATGGAGAAAGGCTTGAACAGCATTCCCATTCTCTTATTCTGGTGGTCCTTCTCCACATGCTGCTTTTCTATTCTAAACCGAGAGATTTTGAAGCAAACAGAGTGGGAAAAAATCCAAATTCCTTTCATATGTAGTTTCTTTCCCTGGCAGAAAAGTATCCAGCAATCACCTGTACGATTGTAATCCCATGCCCATAAATATGAATAACTATTAAAGTTTATTAAATGTTTTTTCATACAAATGAATGTATTTTATAGCTGGTGAAACAAAATAGGATTGATCTACTACTTGTCAGACATTTCCAAAAGTACTGGGAATATATACTTCAAGAACCCTTTGGTAAGTAAAATCCTTTACTTCCCACACTCCTAATTTGCTTTTCTGTTGCTGTGACAGAATATGGAACAAAAGCAACCTGAGGAAGAGAGGGTTTGATTCATCTTACAGAGTCACTTTCCATCATGCAGTGAAGCAGGGCAGGGTCTTAGAGCAGGAATGTGGAAGCAGGAACTGAAACCGATTATAGAGGAGTACTGATTACTAATTTGCTCCCCAGGGTCGGCTAGGATTGCAGTTCTGTTAAGCCCTGACTATCTTCTTAGTGGTGACACTGCCCACAGTATGCTAAGCCACTCCACAGCAATCATTAATTTTAAAAAGTGATCCCAGTGACACACTCACAAGCTAATCTGATGGAGGAAACACATCAACTTGGGTTCCTTTTTATCCAGGTGGCTCCATTTGTGACAAGTTAACGAAAAATAGCCAGCACAAAATGACCCCTTTTCTACTTAATTCACAAGCACATCACTATTAAACCATAACATTTCCTTCCCTGTTTATCTCCAAGGTATGATGTTTACAACATAAAATAAACACAGTATAATCTTAAAATCCCACAGACTTTTAAAATGGTCAAAACTTTAGATGTTCAAAGTCTTTTTAAGATATCAAATTCTCTTAGTGATGGACTCCTACAAAATCAAAAAATAATGTAAATTCCTTTTATTCCGAAGGGAAGAACAAAGCATAAGACCAATCACACTTAAACAGGAAAATCAAAATTGACAGATGGGACTTACTTGTTATATTCTAAGCTCAAAGTGGCTTGTGTAGACCACACTGTCCAGTTCTAGAAACAACAATGCACACTGCTGGTCAGATAAGCTCAGGCCAGTTCCACTTAAGACCCACTGCTGTCCTTCCTGGTCATTTAGTAGACCTGACTTGGGTCTTCATAGAAACTATGGCAGCACCCTCACTAATAGCCTTCTAGACCCTCTGCAGGGTCTCCAACCCATTCATGTGGTACTCAGACTCAGCATCTCTCCATTACCCCTCAATCCTCCAAAACTAATAGCATGTAGAAGACTTGCACACATTACCAAATTCAGCCACCAACTTGAGGTGTAGTCTCAGTTCTCCTCCACCACAAATTTTGAGGCCTGAAGAATTGCTTCCCCGGTGATATATCCTCAATGATGCTGGTCATATCATAAGTCTAAGTAAAGCAACATTTTAATTTAAGTGGTGTTGGTCTTTTCTTAGTTACAGCCAATGATTTAGCCTTAGCTAAATGTTAACTACAGATTCTTAATTCAAAGTATCAGGCAAACAATCCTAACAGAGCCTTTGAGAGACTTGAACTTCCTTCTGAAGCCCCACAAGCCAGCTCGCCATTTTCTTTTTTTGTTTTTTTTTCTCAAAGTTGTTATCTTCAAAGCTCCCCCAGAATATAGCTCATAATAATTTGAGCACTCCAAACCCAAAGTTCCAAATGTTCCCGCAATCCTCCCTCAAACAACATGGTCAGATATGTCACGACATTACCTGACTATGAATTTCTGTACTGGTTTGCTTCTCTTTTGTTGTGATAGAACACAAAGCAACTTCGGGAAGAAGGGGTTTATTTCATCTTAGTAGTTTCAGCCCATTAGAAGAGAAGTGAAGGCAGGAGCTCATGGAAGGCGCTAAAGGCAAGAACTGAAACAGGAACATGAAGGAATACTGCTTGCAGGCTAATTCCTCCTAACTTGCTCAGTCTGCTTTCTTTTATACCTTAGGACTTAGTGCTACTGTAGGCTGGGTCCTCCAATTCCATCATTAATAAAGAATACCCTATGGACATGGCCGCAGGCCACTCTTGCCAGGTGACTCCACTTTAAGTTGACAGAAATTAAGCAGCAAAAGATCTGGGTTCAGGATCTCATCACCCACATTAAAAAAAAAAGGCAGGTGCAGTAGTACACATTTATAGTTCTGACACTGGGAAACAGAGGCATACAGGTTCTAAAGCTTGCTGGCCAGCCAGCCTAGCCAATGAGCAAGTCTCAGGTCAGAGAGAAATTCCCTGTCTTAAAAAGTAATATAGAGAGTAACTGAAGCAGAACCTAGATACTGATCTCTCCCTCGGTGCACTCACATTTGTTCATTGGCACCCATGTGCTCATATGTGCATTCACCTAAATATATATATGTGAACATGAATTAATTAATTATAAATAAATAATAAAGTAAAATCTTTAATTTTAAGCCTTGTTAATAATACTTTATTCCCATAACATGTAGGCACAAACCCTAAACTAAATTTAACATCATTTCAAATAATACATACAAAGTATCAAGTCATTGCAACTTTACATGATATAAGTTTTTTTCAATTTATGTGGGAATGGATTCAGATTAAGTAATTTCTAATTATGCACCGGATTTTAAACAGCAAACCTGGGAATATTCTTTAGCCCATCTTATTCCAAGAGTTTCCCCCTTCCATCTATCCTTTTTACTGATTCCTCTCTTTCTAACATATCCTACATTCTCCTTTGTTCAAACACCTCTTTATATTTGTGCAGAACTCTGAATCAGTTGTGGAGGGTGCTGTGAGCAGGGTGCTGTGAGCAGGGTGATGTGAGCAGGGTGCTTATGGCACTGTCTTCACAACACATGGAAACAGAGACCCCCAAAATGATTGCCTTTATGTGAAATGACATGCCCTACTGTGTAGGAGTATGCTTTACTCCTGAGGCATGACATGCATGCAAATTTATCCCGTGTTGTAGGCAGGCTTCTGAGCAATATGTAAATAAGCAAGAGAGAAAATATCCACATTAATAAACAGCCCTTTGGATATATGAAACCCATCTGCAGCATTAGGTAAAGAGTTTGTATACTGTGTAGTCAGACGGGATGTCCATATTGCATTCCTCAGTGTCTGGAAGGGAAAACAGAATGGTGGTTCAGGTAGGGCGGTGCCATATGGCTTAATCCATGAAAATATCACAGAGTTATTTTTTTTCAGCAACTGTGATCAGTCCATGTAAGCAAGGATCAAGTCTCTGCAAATAGAATTATGACACTCCAAGTTTCATCCTGTTTCTAAGGTCTCTTTCTCACACATCCTGCTGAGATTAACCTATAATATTTCTCTGCACGTGGACTGAATTCTCCCAAAATAGGGTATAGCAACCAAAGGAAAATTGAAAGTAGGAGAGACACAAGCAACAGAAATGGCCCAAAGTGAGAATCACAGATTGACAATACAGCATGTCCCAGTGAGCCTATGGCTGACATTATCAAGTGAGATGACTCAGAGGGAAAAAAATCTCCAAAGTAACTGTTAACTCACACCAAACAGGAAATGACTGATTCAAGACAGAGCAGAAATCCAAAGCTGTGCTCCAACTGGAGTCTGAGGTCCCCTTTGCCCAGACTGACAGAATAGTCACTTGTAAAAGCGTACAGGCCTGCCTGGTCCTCATCCCACTGTCTCAGAAAAAAAACCTGGATTGACAGCAAGAAAATAGCAGGCCTGCTGCCATGTCCCCATCTACTAATTGCTCTACTTGCTTTTTTATTCCATTTCTAACTTGATATACAGGTCTGAGCTTTGTTATGAGAACGTAATTGTAAGAACTAAGCATGACAATTGTCAGTGTATTAGGTTGCTTTGGATAGATTTTATATTTCAAGGCTTCAGATTATTTTGCTCTCTCTTGTAATTCTCAGGTTCTAAATATATATATATAAATTGTTTCCTTCATTTTCTTAGCATCTGCTTAGGAGAAGGTGATGTTTAAAACATTTTGTAGTTTTTCTGAAAATTCTACTAGACAACTCACGACACCAGATCATTTTGAAATAGGGTTACATCAGAATTTCAACTAATTTATCCAACAAGTAAATATCACTTTGTGAAATTTTACGTATATTGATTATCACTGCCAACACAAAACCCTGAGTTTAGTTCTCAAAATGTGTTTAGTCAGCATTGTCTTAGGAGTTCAAACCAAGTTACCCCCTACTGACTATGTAACTGAGAGGGAACAAAGAAATTTTCACAATCAAGAGATCTGCCAGCAGCAGCGAACAGGTATGAATGTTCTTTTCAGAACAGGCAACTACATTTCTTTCCTAGTCCAGCTTAATTTGCTTGTCATCTGCAATGCAACATCTACCAGCCTTTCCTGATTTCTTAATGCATTGTTTCCTCTTGTGAGTTATAGGTTGAGAGAACCTTCCCTTTCTCTCTACTTTCACTGAGAATCAGCTCTTTTGAAACTGCCCCTTCTCCTCTTGAAATGTTTGTCTTCCTGGAGCTGACACAGTGGGATAGAAATCCCTTCCTCATTCTTATTTGCATGTCATTCATAACCTGTCTTCTGCAGATCAGCACTGTGCTCCTTCCAACTTCTGTCCTCATGCTTGACTCCTTGCGCTTGTCACCCACACTATTTTCACTTTATTCCACTTAACAACTAAGAACCTCTATACAAGTTTGGAACTTTTGAGACCCAGGAAATTCATCTCTGTTCATCATAAAGTCATCCTTCTTTCCAATGAGCTTCAGTTGCCAGGCAAAGATCAAGTCTCCCAGTGATTTTCCTTGCTCAAATCACTGATTTTTTTTTTCATTCCATTTGCCACATCCTTCCCCACAAAGTTTCACAACACTGCTAAACTTTCAACCTGTACAGAAATCCCTCCTTTTCCTTCTGGACACAGCTGGCTGGACATCCAGCAAGATTACTGTTTTATTTCTTGTTGTTGTTTGTTTGTTTGTTTGTTTGTTTTATTGTGAGAAAAAAAATTTAATTCTACTTGCCTTTGGGATTATAATATAATTCCATCATTTCTCCCTTCCCTTTCCTCTTTCTCTCTTTACCCTTCACCAAGGAACTTTGTAAGTCAGTTATTATGAAAAGACTGTCTGGGTTCTCTCCAGGGTTAAGAGCGCCACCTGCTCTTCCAGAGGTCCTGAGTTCAATTCCCAGCAACCACATGGTGGGTCATTGTTTTATTTCTTAAGCTTCTGGTTCACCTCCACTTTCCTCTCACTGCCTTCAACTATTGTGATTGGGCAGCAATTAAAAAAAATGTTTCCTATATTTGTCCATTCCTTTTATTGGTAGGAATTTATGATCCCCAGCTTATCTTGCACTACACACTGCCTGGAACTGTCAGCTTTTCCCCACCAGCTGCACTTTCAAGGCTTGAGTGTTCCCTTCAAGCTCCAGGGCTACTCTGGAGAATACCTAGTAATATTGGGAATTAAGATCTGTATAATGGAAGAGCTTAGAGCTTCTGGCTTTTGTCCTATATGTCCTTTGTTCTCCACATGGAGTAGAAGAACTCAAAGTTGATGGTCCAGTGAGACATGAAGGCTAGCTGAGAGAGAAAATAGGGGTGAGGTAAAGGAGAGGAAGAGAGGAAAGGAGAGAAGAGAAGAGAAGAGAAGAGAAGAGAAGAGAAAAGAAAAGAAGAGAAGAAGTTAACAGAAGAAAAAGAAGAGGAGGGGAGGGGTAGGAAAAGGAAAGGGAGGGAAAACCCAGACAGGATATCAGATGTCCTATGTCTGAGATGATGGGGGTACACAATGAGTTATTATTTCAACCAGAAACCTGAAGACAATAAGGCTGTATCTCAGAAAAACAAACAAACAACAACAAAACAGCTGGGCCAAAAATGTAAACAAGGTTCTATTAAAACCTGTGACTAAGTAGGCAGAGGAAGGAGTACTTTGAGTTTAAAATTAGTGTCTGCTACACAGTGAGTTTGAGACCATCCTGAGCTACATGAGACTGTTTCAAATGGAAAACAGAGAAAAAAATCAAAACAAACCACATTAGTCTAGTGTTTACTAGAGAAAAACTGTCATTGATGTCCTTGGGTAGTGTTGATGAGTGACACCTGGAGAAACTGCCACAGGTTCGTAAAACTGGAGGCAGAGTCTAAAGTAATGAACCTTCCCTACCTCGGTGGCTAAGGGATTAAGACAACAGGAACTTAAAACTGGTGCAAGTTGGATCTGTGAAGATCAGAAAGTTTAATAGACCTTATGATTTGCACTACCTAAGCTTAATGTTAGCAAAAATTAACTAGAAGGGCCAGCAAGATAGCCTATCAGGTAAGGTTACGTGCCACCAAGCTGACAAACAGAATTCCCTCCTCAGAACCCACATGGTTGAAGGACAGAACCAACTCACACAAGTTGTCTCTGGCTTCCATCAACATCAACCTTCCTTTATACAAGTGCCACAACAGATACAAAATTAATTAATTAATTAATTAATTTAACATGGTAACATTTTCTGTTATATTGTGAAAAGAGGGCATATAATAAAGATGAAATTATAAATATGTGTGAATATACATAATATAGCAGTTTAATAAAAGTAGTCATACAGCTGCTTGTGTCAAATATATACATATTCTTTAACCAGGAAATTCTTTTTGCTATTTTCACTTAGGAAAAAATAATCAGTTATAATACAAAGCAAGTAGGGCATGCTCAGTCATTCATCACAGCATTGCTCACAGGAAAAAATTAAATATAACTAAGATACTATCAAAGTAAGTCTCTTATCATTATGTACATTCACCTATACAACACACAGTAACTAAAACAATGATGCAGACTTCTGCCCTTTTTTACATTGAAAGATGCCATTATATAGGCCTATAAGAAAGAATGGACAAAATGTTAGACCTGCCTCATATATAAACTATTAAATGTCCACTCTTCTCTAATAAAATAAATCTACAATCTCCACTTTGTGGTTGTCTAAGATCTTTCATTACTACAGCCAATTAAACTTATGGATTATCATTGTAACTGTTTATTAGGCAACCCTTCCTTTCTCTACACTTAGCAGTGCAGATATTTTATCCCACTAGAAAGAGGACAGGGTGAAAAAAAGTCTTGATTGGGTGTACATTTTTCAACCCCTAACACAGCATTTCTGGTAATCATGTGTTTAACAGTCACAATTCTCAGCTCACCCTTACTCAGTGACATCTCCCATGTACTTAGCTTGGTTTTAAATGATGTTTTAATTAGTTATTTGAGAATTTAATAGTGATTTTGATTATATTTACTTCCTTGTCCAACTCCTCGTATATCAACCCTAACTCTATCTATTCCATTCTGTGCTCTCTCTCTCTCTCTCTCTCTCTCTCTCTCTCTCTCTCTCTCTCTCGTGTGTGTGTGTGTGTGTGTGTGTGTGTGTGTGTGTGCGTATGTGTGTGTGCGTATGTGTGTGTGCATGGTTTGTGTCTTTTAAAATTCATTGTCTTGTCATGTAGGAGGGGTTATGGCCCTTTCTTCAGAAGGTTGTGAATGTACCAGAAGTCATATCATTAAAGCAACTGACTCTGCCTTTCCCTTATCCAGAAGATTACATGCCTTATGACTGAGATACTTACTTACTCTTTCATGTTCAGTGCTTCTCTAGTCACAATATCCAGGATATAGAAACAGCCAAAATAGCTATCAACTTATGAATAAATAATAAAATATGGTACATCTACATCATTGAGTTTTATCCAGCTAAAAATTAAAATGAAATTCAAAGGTCAAATTGATGGAGCTCAAAATAGCCCTGACCGAGAAAGACAAATGTCATGTGTTTTCTATCATATGTAGAAAAGGACACCTTCCAACTAGACAGGACTCCTAGTGGATGGAGAGGAACACTAACCCACCTTCAAGAACTTCGACCTCAAATTTACCCTGTCTACAAGATATGCAAGGATAGTTATAAATTGAGGGAACATCCAGCCAGTGCATGGCCCAACCTGAGACCCATGACCTTACAGGAGAGAGACAACCCCTGACACTATAAATGATGTTCTGCAATGCTTGCAGACGGGAGACTAGCATAGGTGTCCCCTGTGGGGCTCCACCCAGCAGTGGATCAAAACAGATACTGAGACTCACAGTCAAACATGGGACAAAGCATAGGGAATCCTGTGGAAAAGTGGAAAAAAGGATAGAAGGACATGAGGGTGACAGGAGCCCCACAAGAAGACTAAAAGAACCAACTAACCAGGGCCCAGAGGGACTTGCAGAGACTGAAGCACAACCAAGGTCAATGCATACACTGGATCTAGGCCCCCTACACAGATGTAACCAATGGGCAGCTCAGACTTCTTGAGGGCATAGCCTAGTAAGGGGAGCCAGGGCTTTTTCTGACATGGATTCTGTTGCCTGATTTTTTTTTTTATCATATGTCCCCCTGGTAGAGATGCCTTGTCAGGCTTGTACATGGGAAGAGGACAGGACCTGCATTCAGTCCTGATGCAACTTGGTAAGCTGGGTATATTGATGGTGGGAGGGACAGCCTTCTCGAGTAACAGGGGAAAGGGGCATGGGGACAAGGGAGAATGAGACCAGAAGGAGAGGAGAGAGGCGGCTATAATCAGGATTTAAAGTGAATAATTTAATTTACTTAATTTTAAAACAAATGAGTATGGCAAGCACTGGGTCAGAGCACACTACGTGTTACAGGATGGTAGAGAGACCCTTACACCTGAACCACAGACTTAAGGTAGGGTGTTGTTAAAAAGCCATATGGAACAAAATTTCAAAGATACGTAAAGGTTAACTAAAAACAAATGTGTTTCCTCAAGAGTTTACTAAACAACTTCCTCTTGTGTTAAATGCCACCAAAGAAGTAACTGGAAAACTTGGAAAAGAATAATAAAATGGAAAGCCTCCATTCCCCAGAGTGCAGGTGACATTGCCACTTTGATTTCATTGCTTCTGAGTTTCATGAAGTTGTACATGACTATGCATGTCCTGGGGTACTTAATAGATTCTTAGTAATGTAAGCACCATCTAAATTAAATTTTATTGTCCAGAATCCTATAATTTAATCAGATTAAGGGACTGGCTATATCAATTTGAAAGGCATCACCAGAGTCGTAAATGTTTGCAGGTTTTTAAAAGTAAAAACAACACTGCAATAGGGCAAATTTTCATTATTATATATGGAAGCTAATCATTTCAAAGTAAACAACAGATGTTTGCACCCTTATTAATGTTTGGTACTGACATCAGTATTAAATGATAATATGAAAACATGTCACAGACGTGAATGATGAATTCAAATGTCAGGAATGGTGGAATAAAAAAGTTTAAAATAGAAAATCTAAGGGTCTTGAATGAGAAGCAAATCTCTGAGCATCTTCTTCTACTGATGTGCAATAACACTACCTTCGTGCATAATAACAATACTCGGGAGAATTTCACCTTCTCATATAATGTCTCCAAAATGTTGATTTTCTCAGGCAATTTTCTGGTTAAATATGCAGTCATATCAAAAATGCTAAAAAAATTACAAAATGTAAATATAGACAGATAAATAGATATATAGAGTTATATGCTCTGTATTTATTCATATTATTGGATTGTTTTTTTAATGCTAATCATTGTTTTACCATACATGCACTTTCATATAAAATTAGTAATTTAAATTATCACTTCCATGCTATATTTTCTAAGATAGAATCTGATCATGAAAACCATACATGTCCCCAAGTTGATTTTTACCTAGGAATGACTATTATCAATATTTTATTCATGAAGTTCAAACTATGTGGGGAATGTTCTTAATCTAAGTGCCCTCTTTAATTGCCTTTGCCATTTGCTAAAAGCAATCAAGGCTCATGAAGTGAGACAACAAATCCTTCACATCTATAATACAAGTTCTCTCTTACTGGAACATTGGTTCTGTGGGAAGGCATCCTGTCCATCCCAGCTGTGACTTTGGTCTCAGAACCTGGGTAGAAGCTAAAATATTTACATTACATATTATATCAGTGAATGATTTGCTAAAAAAAATCTTTCTGGCTTTTATATTTTTCTTTAAAATACTATCACACGAGCCAGGCGGTGGTGGCACATACCTTTAGTCCCAGCACTCAGGGGGCAGAGGCAGGCTGATCGCTATGAGTTTGAGGCCAGCCTGGTCTACAAAGTGAGTCCAGGACAGGCAAGACTACACAGAGAATCTCTGTCTCTTAAAACCAAAAGAATAAAAAAAAAAAAAAAGAAAGAAAGAAAAGAAAAGAAAAGAAAAGGAAAGAAAATATCATGACCAAAATGCTAAGACTTTTAAGATACAATAAATTTTATTATAATTCTCAAAGTTTATATATGTCATAATAAAATTTAGAACTATTAACAGTCTCACAGAAGAAGTAAAAAACACAAATCAAGTGCACATTCATGTTAGTTGTCCCCGTGACTCTTAACAGTCCCTGGTTATAGCCTCCTGCTTAATTATCATAGAGAAAAACTGAGAGTGGCCAGTTCCACACTCTCCCTCTTTCCAGACTTCTTCAAAGTGATCCTTGGACACTAGCTTGTATATTTCCCAAGACCACTGAGAGCATTAAGTGACTTGACTTCAGAGAATAAAGCAATTGTTGCTGCTGGATAGAACGCTGTGGCCATCCGCTAACAAGGGTGCTGCCAAGACTTTGTGTAGTAGTTTTTTCCTACATGTAATGATTAATTTTAAATTCCTTCACAGAGTTTGTACTACACCCTTAACCTAGAATATATACTCTTGTTCTCATTACAGGAAATAACAACAACAACAACAACAACAACAAATAATAATTGACCAAATCTCTTTAACTCTGTTTCTCACACAGCTATTGAAGTTGAGGGCCAGAGGGATAACACTGGGTTTGACCCAGATCTGAAATCTTAGAATCTGGTTGACTAGCAACTTGCATAATTTAATTGTGCCTCCATATCATCCATAATTAGATGACAAAGTAATGCTACCCCATAAGGCTATTGTGAAAATCACGTGTTAAATACATAAAGGCCATTTGTAGGACTGCCACACCAGAACAAACTGCAGTAATCATTCCACAGACATGAAGAATCTTATTTAAGGATGAATAAACGTCTGCATTTTTCACATTGGGTGCTGTATAATCACAATGCTAAAAATATGAGATTTAGATAAAGAAAGACACCTTTCAGTAGGAGATAACTTATTAATTGCCTACTTGATGCCCTAAAATTCTTAATGGAATTGTAATAATAAATCTAAAATGTCAGTATTACCTATCTGATTCTAGAATCAAGAAAACATACAGATAGAAGAACATGAGAAGCTCATGGTTAGGGCTAATCTCAAGCCTAGATCTGAGTCAATACTCCAAAGAATTTGATCAATGTTCTAAAGTTGGTCAAAACCAAGAACCTCTTATATAGTACCCTGCCCAATCCAACACTGTCCTAACACCTATAGTAATATGTTCCTAGCAGTCCTGAGAAAAGAGCAATGAATCACCCTGAACTTTCTACTCTACAGATCCAAAATTAGTTTCAGGTATAAGACTCTCTTACAATGTGATAATAATTATTAACTCAACAGTTACAGAAATGAGTGTGTGCAGAGATCACCTAGTGGCAGGGAGTTGTGACCATGTTGGCTCAGGATTAGCTGGATGAGAATGACACACAAGACCTTATATTTCTATTCTAGCACAGAAAATATCTGAGAAGAACATGCAGTGTAAAGAGGGATCTTATTATTATGACACATCTCTCAACTGCAGCACCTGCCTCAGGTGTTCAATCACAGAAAGCTAACATGAGATGGAAGATGGTAATTATATGTAGATTCATAAACAAAACTTTACACTGATCCACAAAAGTTATATAA
>OU015742.1:145937255-145963055 GCA_907169655.1 Acomys percivali
TTTTCTGATTTCGCCCTCTTTCTCTTTGCTAGTCAGCCTCAGGGCATATGATGTCATGGTCAGCATCCGCACAGGGGAGCCAGAAATCCTTTAATGAATTGCAAACTTTATTCAATCAAAATGCTGTGTCCTAGAGCTTTTCTCCTCCCAAAGAGCTGGAAGCATACAAATATCATGTAGAGAGCCTCGGGAATGCCAAAGACTTCAGGAGATAATAAAGCATTAATTGTTTTTAAAAGCAAGGAGAAAATAAGCAACATACACAGAAAAACAATAACAGGGATGATTTTTGCGCTAACTTGGGTCAGTGGTACCACATGTAAAGTAAAGATCTTTGTCTAGAAGGGTCAAGAGTTTGAGTCAAAACTCAACTTCAAGTTAATTGGCTGATGTTTGCAGCTACACAAATTGAAGAGATATAATTTGCCCCTGGTGGGAAGGATCCCTGTTATTTAGTGTCTACATAAATATCTTCAAGGAAGTCATCTTTTGTTTTTCATGATTACAATAAATAGAAAACAAATGCAATTACTATGGACCCTGTAAGATGAAAAACACAAAACAAAATCAAAATGAAGGCGTTACTTTATTGCATGGAGATGCATACTTGATCCAGTGTTGTTTAGTAACTCTCATTTTTGCTTGCCTAATTGAACAGATATATGCATTTTGAGTCCATTTAAGCAAACATGTATCTATGTACCAGTTTTATATATTAAAGTATACGCTGGCAAACTATGCAGTTAAATGGCTATATGTTCTTGAATTTCATTTTTATTGTTATTTTTAATCAACTGGGAGCTTCTTTGGAAATCTCGAAAGGATAATTTCTTTTAAAACCTCTTTTCAGGTAGTAGGAAAGAGCCATTTGGAATATGGATAATGTCTGTCAGGAGTAAATAATCTACAGACTAGAAAAAGGCACCATATGGAATTCACTAGACACTAACTCTCTTGTCCACCCAAATTATACCAGTGCCCACATAATAAGACATTGAAGGGGCTGTGCTGTATGCCTTCCAGGCAGAGCTCCACAGCCAGCAATTAGTTTATATAGTCAGAGGCCAAAAAACCTTATTGTCTTACTGGCTGTATAATTATCTGTTATGATGAACTGTGATTCTAAGAACTATTGTCTTAAACTTGGATCTGTGTGGGACTGGTTGTCTGGCTGAGACCCAAGAATGGACCTTCCTTTGGTGTCTCTGCCTGAGTGATTTCTCTGGTCTCTTCCTGGCTCAGTAAAACAGAGACTGTTTCTGCATGATTTCTTTGGTTGATGAGAAGCAATTATGCCTTAAATGAAGTCATTCATGTCTGCCATTTTGTTTGCATATTTTCCAGTGTTCACCTGTTATTAAACCTGTCTTTAAACTGTGAGCGAGCTTCAAGTAGACTTTTGTGTATAACACAGTTCGGTAATCAGAGGAAAACAAAATAGATAAAATGTTTTCTGCACAAATTACTCAAGCAAAAAATCTAATAAAGTGATTAAAATCTAAAATAGCATTTAAGAATTTCCTGGGAAGTTTTATTTCTTAGAACCCCCATCCCCCACCACTTTCTACGAAAGATGGCAACTGTCTTAGCAGCCCTAGTGTAAAAGATATAACTACTTTGTTATCTAGCAAGGGAGAAAAAAAACGCCCAGAGGAAGGAGGTGGTCTTAATATACCTTATCATTATTGTCAAAATACTTATTGTTGTTCTTTACAATACTATATTGGCATTTGCACTAAAATTGCTATAAGAAATTACTTAAAACTAGTTATATTTATGAATGAGTTCATTAGAAATTATGAATTAAATTTTAAAGGTCATATAACATAAGAACCTTGCTGATTAAACGTTCATTCTATTGAACTTGCAACTGATGAAATAATAATTCACATATAATCTTAACCAAGAGAAACATTGCATTTTTCTACCTCCTTTTAAAAAAACCTGAAAGTCTAACATCCATGAAGCTGAGGTAGTCACTCAAGCCTGGACCAGTCAACAACTAGACTATCAGTTTTTCTAAGTAACTGTTTCCTTACTTAAATGTAGCTTTAGTATGTGGCTTAACTATCTCTTGGCTTTGGAACTGGTTCTCCATGGTGAGTTATTTGTTGTGTATTTCTTATTGGCAGGTATCCTTTCATGAACACATTTAAGTTTAAATTTAGCCATACTAGGTGAACCAGAATAATGTGCTGGATATTTTTTCTAGTAGTAAATACAAATTGGAATACCATTAATGTAAACTGAAGATATAACCAAAAATATGATTTATTCAATAATTTCATACTATGCTTATTCATTTATAAAAGAAGTAAAAGGTAACTAATTAACTTCGCATGTAATTTAATTTTTAGAATTTCATTTTATTCAATTTCTTTAAAACTCCAGCTGGCATTGTGTGTTTGATTCTGAGTTCCAGTCAAACAAGAGAAGGGTTGCTGGAGGCTTAGGATTTATCATCATTGAGCAGGAAAGTCTCCTCCACCCACACTCCAGAGAAGGCTCGTGCTAAGGTGACCTCTGCTGTTTGGAGGAAAGGTTTGCACAAAGTGATCCCTCCTCTGAAATAGTCAATAATCCTAAATTACAAGCATAAATGCAGATACTGCAGGACTTAAAAATAGTTACCAAATTGATTACTATTTCATTTATATATGCAATCTTTCAGCTTTTCCCCATAATTGCTGGGAAATTTCTTCTGTCATTTACTGCCTCCCATTTCTGTCCACATTGTGACCGACTGGGATCCCTGCCATTGCATTTTCTTCTCACTGAACGGTTTTCTCTGCTCCTGGTGGGGCAAAGTCATGACCCAGAAAAAAAATTGATTCATGAGTTCTCAGGGTGCAAGTAAAGTGGAGAGGAAATATGCCTTGGCTGAGCTCCGACTAGTGACAATTTAAAACCTGTAATTAGTCTGAATTCAAGCTGCAAAGAGAATCTGAATTAAAAATTCATTAATTCAAACTGATATATTAACTTGAACAAGCTAGAACCCTTATTACAACAAATCATTTTTACAGCTGTTATGTTAACTGTTGGGTCCTAAATTTTCCTAATTTTAAAATAATTCAAAGGTGCTGGAAATAGCAGCTGATATTGTTGCATCCAGTGCCTCCACAGTCTTGAGATACCAACTTTTATTGGATTGTCTTGGTGTGAACACCATAGTTCTAAGTTTATTTCTACCTCAGTTCCAAGTTTATGTTTGTAAACCTTCATTGTCCCATGAGTGCATGCTCCTTTGCTCTCTCCCGTGATGTTGCTAAGACCCCAGGCCCCCTTACTTAACCCACTGACATTCCCATGAACTACCCCGCTGAAATGCTATATAGTAATTAACGTTGATCCCGGTACACACTCAGCCCTCAGTACAAATTAGGATGGAAAAGGTTAACATAATATTTTCCTAGTCTATTTGGTAGACTTGAATTGCTCCCTGTGGAGGACAAACAAAAAAAGGAAGATATTTTAAAGTTAGGCTTCAGAGAAAAGGCCAGCTAGGTACGACTTATTCTTTTAAAATTATCACGTATTCTTAACTTTTTATCTGAAAGTAATGAATTACTTTTGTAGACACACTCACACTTAAGTTGTGACTCTCTAAGGAACAACGTTAAGGATTCACAAGTAGGCTAGTGGTCAATGAACAGTTCTGAACTGCAGGATAAAGTTCTGTTATCACTGTGTGGAGTTCAAATCCAGGTACAAAGAGCAGCTGGAATCGCTCCAACTGTCAGTAGTGTCTGAAAAACACCAAGAGACTAAATAATTTAGATTACACTATATTGACCTGTATAATTGTTTAAATGAGTAATGCAGTCATCAACTGAAAGAGGGCAACCATCTGTAGAGGAAACACAGAATTTGGTTTCATTTCCAAACAAACTTTTGAAAAGCAAATTGTTTTTTTCTGTGGGAGGTAGGAGAAAGTCTGAAGACAGATTAATGGCTTTCGCCTGCTAAATAAAGGTTAAAGCTTCTGTCGTTTATAGACTAGGACATCAATAGGGAAGAATTCTCAGGGCAGCTGGTTCCCAACTGCCACAGAATCAGTTGCTGGGGCTTTGTTTCCATGAGGTTAAAAGGAAAGTAGTCTGGGACTTCATCTTATTTCTTTATCCAGTACCATCATCATTCATTGCATTTGTGTGTGGATACATGTGTATATAGAGAGAGGGGAAATCTTTGGAAAAAACTAAATATATATGCTAAAATAAACATATCTTTACAGATAAAGCAGGTTATACCAAATCTTTATCTCTAAAACCACAAGGTTTTGAAAATCAGATTTATGCACCCATCCATATTTTCTTTAACTTTTATTTTAACTAGACTAGCACCTACAGATCAAACTCTTGGTATTCAAGTAGCTCACATTGAATTAAAGTCTACAATAATTAGTACCCTGTTAACCTATTCTTCAAAGTCTTTACCTCTCAACAGGTTCCTTGACAAAGAAAGTGGTTTAATTACCAGATTTCTTCTCTCAACTGTGTTTCCTTGATGTGGTATTCTAAATGGTCCCCTACTTCTTTATGCAGAAACAAATTACAAAAGGAGAAATTGACAGGTAAAAAAGAGCTTGAAATCTATGAATCTATGAACTAATTATAATTGTATAATTGCCATGAATTGAAAAACACAGAAAAATATTGTCACCATTTGTGTTCATTTCCTATCCACACACTTGTGACCACAAGCACACACATCTACACACACATTTCTCTTCATCTTACTTTGCTTGAGACCATAAGAAAGACAGTAGTTAGAAAAATGTCTTACATTGCTTAATACCATGCATCAGAACAATTGAAAAAATAATATTCCAGAATACAATTCCTCAAATTCTATGCACACTATTAGACTTTTTCTATTCTTAAATAAATACCAGACTTTGTTTGAATACTCATGCATCATAACATTTACATTGTTGTGCTTTTTATTCTGAGAATGCATTTTCCCCTAAAAATATAGCAATCTTCTCATTAAGCAAATTCTTCCAGTCCCCAGCCTCTATTGGCTCCATTCTACAGTCCCTGAGACACTCACTTCTCTAGGAATCTCATGTAAGTAGATTCAATGAACATCTGCCCTCTGATAACTAGTTTATTGCAGTTATCATTATGTTTACAGTGTTCTTTCAAGTTAGAGATGTGTCTGAACTCTGTTGCTTTTCAATGCAATATTGTCCTGTTTTATATATACCACATTTTGTTTATCCACTGATCTGTCAATGGGCACATGTTTGGGTTCTACCTTTTTTCACCCTGAAAAATGTCATGTACTGGGTGGATGATCAACTTGAGACCCTGCTTTTTTCTTTCTTTTTATTTATTTTCTTTCTTTTTTTTGTATCCAGGAGTTTATATATCTTATTCATTCTGTTTGCCAAAATTACTGTACTATATTAGATTACCCCTCACACTGCAAAATAATTTTTCTGCACAGTGCTTCAAGTATTTGTACTTTTTATTTTATAACTTGATTTCTTGATAAAACCATCCTAATTGATTTGTGGTAAAATTTCATATTTATTAAACTATAATTTACATAATGATTCAATATGGTAAAGATTTCTAGAACATCAACATTTTGGCTACAATCTTTATTTGTATTTAAAAAATATTTATTTTGAAATTGAATATATTTTGCCCCAAAATTTCTCACATATATTTGCAAGATTGGAATGGTGGAATCCCCTAGTAAAGTACCTCAGTAGGACTGCCCTGTCTAAGTCTCCATACAGGTCCAGTTTATTTTTTTCTCTTGATTGATGTGACTCAGTGAAAGAGCTTGTAAAGAAATAAAAATCTACTGTAACATTTATGTCTTATGATATAGATTAAAATCTGAAGACGTGCTTGGTCAAATTTCCTATAGACTTGACAGTGATTATGAATCCTGTTATTAAAGTAGGGGCTGCTGTCAGGATCTGTAGATAGCTATAGAAATCCACAAATAATCTACAACCAATTCTTTCCACCAAATATTTCTCCTACTCTTTCAGCAAATTAGGAAGTAGTTGGTCTCCTAGTTTCTTTTTTTCTTTTAAACTAAATTTCAGCTATAGAAATCCACAAATAATCTACAACCAATTCTTTCTGCCTAATATTTCTCCTACTCTTTCAACAAATTAGGAAGTAGTGTTTCCTAGTTTCTTTTTTTCTTTTAAACTAAATTCCAACATTCTCTAACAGTGAAATATTATCTATAAACATTATGCTAGATTTGAATATTAACTTTACCTACCTACTAACTGGGTGACTTTGTGTTACTTCTATGGACTGTTAGTGTCTTCTATCTCCCTGAAGATGTCAATACAGGCTAACATGTAATCAGTGGGGCTGCCATTCCAGAGTAATTTCCTTAGTGAATTCTAAGTCAGTAATAGATCATTTCTCAATAAACAGGTGGGGGGATGGTTTCTGTCAAATGATACCCTAGGTTGTCTTTTGAGCTACACACATACATAGAAGGGTGGGGAGAGATCTCAATTAATGTTAGTTATATCTATTGAGTAATTTACATTCAAACATCTATTTTTAAAAAAGAAAAATTTACTTGTTCTAATTAATTATTATTTGTTTTCACATGGGCTACAAATAGTTTTCATTTCTGCTTCTGTATCACTACATAACTGTATAAATAAATAAATGTAAACAACTTCACAAGCAAAATTTTCCATGTTTATAAAAAAACATTGACTCCAAAGTAGAGACAAATTCCTTTCAACCAATTTGAATTACCATTGCTATAAATTGCCCAAGTTGAGAAAGCATACTATTTGATTCATGAGCTGTGAGACACGCTACCACTCACACAAAGAAACCAGGGCAAGATGGCTTCTTAATCTAGAATTTCTTCCTGTATAGAAGCAGTGTCATATACCACATTAATCCATCAAAAAGTTTTATAAGTGCCTAGGAGATGATCATCTAACTAGACAATACGTTTTAACTCTAGCTGGGTCAAACTAGCTTCTTGTTCAGAAGAACCTCTGACACTTGGCACATAAATGAGTTACTGGAGGACATGAAAGAGTTCACAGCTACTCACTGTTATGACAGGATGATGTGTCACCACTGTCAAAATATAAACTAATAAATAAAAAATTCCATTCATACTCAGAATTTCCTAATGACATGAGGAATGTGTTGTATAGGAAGATATTCCCCTTTTCCTACAGTGATCTTGAAAATACATTGAATAGGGATCATTGAACTAGTAAAAAAGAAAGTGGGGTTATGAAGTATTTTTTGACATTTAAATACCTTTTATTGTGTAGTTTTCATTGTAAAACTTCTTTTAAGTTAGGTGACTAACATGCACTTTTACTATATTGGTCATGTATATTATTTTTTCTGGTTTTACATATATATTTATATCATTACACATATATACAATAAACTACCTACAGCAAGAAGAACCACAAAACAATCAAGAATTATATAAATGTTACATTCATAGTGTTTTGGCTATTTGTATTTGGCAACCTTGAAGAAAACATCTTGCCTATCTTGGTGCATCTAAAATTCCAAACATAAATCCATGTCTAAAATATCTCCTATTTATCAACTTAAAACATCTAACTAGACCTAAAAACATCTTAGCCTCTAAACAACTTAGCTTAATTGTAAAACTGAACTATCTGGTCTTCAACCCCATCAGAGATTTGAGAAGGGATAAATTAATTATCTGAGTGTACAGGAGTTCAGGTTAGCAGCTTCCCAGATGAGAAGATGACAGAGAGTATGCTATCTGAACAGTCACCCCAAACTTTCTGTAACATTGGTGCATCATCGTTACCCTTCTACAAATTATTCTTAAGAAATAATTATATATAAATAATGTAAAGAGTAAGCATGATCCAAGATAGGAAAGATATTTTCTTCAAGGCTGTCAAATATAAATAGCCAAAACACTAAAAATGTAACATTTATATAATTCCTCATCATTTCATGGTTCTTCTTGCTGTAGGTAGTTTATTATGTATATGTGTAATAATATAAAGTATATGGAAAAATAAAAAATATTTAATAACAAAAGAAAGAACAAAGAAGTGTAAGCAAGAATAAAATACTAAAACTTTTAATTATCTCAAAATTTTACAGTTCTGATGAAACTAAATGCAGTATTCAGTTCAACTCATATTAGAGGCTGACTACACTGACATTAGTAAGCATCTGTATTATAGAGACTTTACATTCTTCTTGACAGTTATTGATGAAAGATTTGATGAATTAAGATACTCCAGTCAAAGCTTGGATAAATTTTACAGTGATTCAACTAATTTGTTAATTCATTCATTTAAATTAAGAGAAGTGTATATTTCAAGAAATTTACTCTTTAAAAGCTTTAAATTTGCTAGATTTTAGTACATGAACAAATTTGAACAATCAAAATAATTATTTAATTACATTTCTTTTGTCAATGAAAAAGGAAACATTTCCCATTAACAATATCTTTCTATTTTCTGTTTTTCCAAGCATAGAGACAGAAAAAAAGATTTTTATATTTTGGATATCCCATACTAAAATACGTATATTATCTGGTATTTTGTGTCCATGTTTTCACACTTACCAGGTTTTCTAGATTTACACATAGCATAGCGAACAGGACAGCATCATTCTATTTTACATATGAATATTGTTTTACTAACTCACTTTTAGGATTAGCCTTTCATTTCTTTTTTTTTTAATTTACTTATTTATTTATTCACTCATATTACATCTCAATTGTTATCCCATCCCTTCTATCGTCCCATTCCTCCCTCCCTCCCACTTTCACATTATTCCCCTCCCCTATGACTGTGACTTAGGGTGACCTCTTCCCCCTGTATATGCTCATAGGGTATCAGGTCTCTTCTTGGTAGCCTGCTATCCATCCCTTGAGTGCCACCAGGCCTCCCCATCATGTAGACCTGGTCAAATATGGGGAACTAGAGTTCATGTGAAAATCAGTCCCCAATCTCCACTCAACTGTACAGAATGTCCTGTCCCTTAGCTAGATCTGGGTAGGGGTTCAATGTTTACTGCGCGTATTGTCTTTGGCTGGTGCCATAGTTTGTGCAGAACTCCTGGGCCCAGATCTACCTATCATAATGTTCTATTTATAGGTTTCTAAGACCCTCTGGATTCTTCTATTTCCCCATTCTCCCATACTTCTCTCACCTAGAATCCCAAAAGTATGTCCTCACATCTATCCCACTTTCCTGGTAAGTGAAGATTTTCATGGGGCATGTTCCTTGGGCTAGTGTCTACTTATAAGTGAGTATATACCATTTGACTGTTTTCTGCTTCTGGGTTAACTCATTATGATCATTTCTAGTTCAATCCATTTATCCACAAATTTCGGGAATTTCTTTTTTTTAATAGCTGAGTAGTATTCCATAGTGTAAGTGTACCACAGTTTCTTTTTCCATTCTTCTACTGAGGGACCCATAGGCTGTTTGCATGTTCTGGATATTATGAATAAGGCTGCTATGAACATGGTTGAGCAAATTTTCTTGTTGTGTGCTGGTGCATCTTCTGGATATATTCCAAGGAGTGAAATAGCTGGGTCTTGAGGAAGCCGTATTCCTAGTTTTCTGAGATAGCGCCAGCTAGATTTCCAAAGTGATTGTACTAGTTTGCATTCCCACCAGCAATGAAGGAGTGTTCTTCTTTCTCCACATCCTCGCCAGCATGTAGTGTCCCTTGAATTTTTGATCTTAGCCATTCTGATGGGTATAAGATGGAATCTCAGAGTCATTTTGATTTGCATTTCCCTGAAGACTAAAGACTTTGAGTATTTCTTTAAGTGTTTCTCAGCCATTTGAGATTCCTCTGCGGAGAATTCTCTGTTTAGTTCTGAGCCCCATTTCTCAATCGGGTTATTTGGTTGGTGATGTTTAATTTCTTGAGTTCTTTATATATTTTGGATATTAGACCTTTGTTAGATGTAGGGTTGGTAAAGATTTTTTCCCAGTCTGTAGGCTGTCGCTTTGTTCTGTTGACAATATCTCCTGCTTTACAGAAGCTTCTCAGCCTCATGAGAAGCTTTATTAGTTGTTGACCTTAAGGCCTGTACCCTTTCATTTCTTAAAAGGACAGATGGAATATAACATCAATTGGATTAAGCCTGTAGAACAAATTAAAGAATATTTCCTCAGGGAGTGGTGGCACACACCTTTAATCCCAGCACTTGGGAGGCAGAGGCAGGTGGATCACTATGAGTTCAAGGCCAGCCTGGTCTACAAAGCAAGTCTAGGACAACCAAAGCTACACAGAGAAACCCTGTCTCAACACATACACACACACACACACACACAGAGAGAGAGAGAGAGAGAGAGAGAGAGAGAGAGAGAGAGAGAGAAAGAGAGAATATTTCCATTCTAACAGCAATGTCTTCAAACTTAAGAACACACATGTCTTTCCATTTCTTTAAAGTTTTAATTTCTCTTAATGAGGTTTATTGTTTTCAGTGCACAAGTATAAAATATATTTCCTGAATTTATTTCTAGACATTATTATCATCATATAAATATACTTTTCTATTTTAATTTACTTTAAGATGTAAATTATATATGTATTTCACATTTTTATATGCTTTTCATTCAACCCACAACCTTGTTGAATTCAATTTTTTAATGTATGCAAATTTGAAATTCATGGGATTTTCAGTTATGAACAGAGATAGTATCTATGTAAAATTTTAGTCTTCATTAACTGTTTTTTTTTTTTTTTTTGGTTAATTCGTTTAGCTAGAACAGAAAAGAAAATCCTTTCAATGTGATAAACAAATGCAATGAAGTTTTAGAACAAAAGAACCACATGTAAGAATTTGTAGCCTTTATATTAACAAACAATAAATGTGTTGAGAAAGACCTTATAGGAAGTGTTGCATTCACAATGACATAAATATTAAATATGGTTATCCTATACTATATGGTTAATATCCACTTGTAAGCTAGTACATACCATGTGTGTCTTTCTGGGTCTGGGTTACCTCACTCAGAATATTTAATACTTCCATCCATTTGCCTATAAATGTCAAGATTTCCATGTTTTTACTAGCTGAATAGTATTCTATTATGTAATGTACCATATTTTCTTTATCCATTCTTCATATTAGGGGCATCTATTTGTTTCCAGTTTCAGATTATTATGAATAAAACTGCTATCAACATAGTTGAGCAAGTATTCTTGAGTTATGGTAACGTATCTTTTGAGTATATGCTGAGAAGTGGCATAGGTGTGTCTTGAGGTAGCTCTATTCCTGCTTTTCTGAGAAAGCCCAAGATTGGTTTCCTAAGTGGTTGTACAAGTTTTCACTCCCAGCAGAAATGAAGAAGTGTTTCCCTTTCTCCACAACCTCGCCAGTATATGCTGTCAGTTGAGTTTTTTTATCTTAGCCATTCCAAAGGGTATAAGATGGAATCTCAGAGTCATTTGTAGAGGAAGTGGGACACCAACCCATCTACAAAATCTTCAAGCCAAAATTTACACTTCAAAAAAGGTATGCAGGAGTAAAGATGAAATAAAGATTGACGAAAGAGCCAAACAATGACTGACCCACCTTGAGACCCACCCCATGGGAGAGAGCTAACACTATTAACAACATTCTGCTATGTTTGCAGAAAGGAGACTACCATAACTCTCCTCTGAGAAGCCTCATCCAGCAGCAGATTAAAACAAATGCAGAGACTCACAGCCAAACATTAGGCAGAGTCTTGTGGAAGAGTTGGGGAAGATTATAGGGACATGGAGGAGACAAGACCGCCATAAGAAAATCAACAAAGTAAATTAACCAAGGACCCTGGGAGCTCACAGAGACTAAACCACCAACCAAAGGGCATGCATTGAATGGACAAAAGTCTGCTATATATGTGGCTGATGGGCACTTGGCCTTCATGATGGTCCCCTAGCAATTGGAGTGGGGGCTTTCTCTGACATGGACTCTATTACCTACTTTTGGATCAGTTTTCCTTAGCTGCACTGCCTTGTTGCACCTCAGTGGAAGTGGATGTTTTTAGTACTGATGGACTTGATGTGCTTGGGTGGATTGGTGGGAATATCCTTTTCTGAGGAGAAGGGGATAGTGAGAGAGGGAAGAGAGAAGTGGATGAGAGTGCAGGACCAAGAAGAGAGGAGGGAGTGGTTGCAATAGAGATGTAAATTGAATACTAATACTACTACTAATAATAATAATAACATTATTATTATTATTATTATTATTATTATTATTAAAATGTAGAAATAAACCTAAACAAGGAAATCAAAGATTTATGACATGAAAATTTTAAGACAGTAAGAAAACAAATAAGTAAAAGAAAAATGAATCTGAGGAACACAGACAATAGAACTACCATCTATCTTCCTGAATTGGAAGAATTTATATAGTAAGAACTGATAACAATATTTCCTATAAGAGATAAAATACCACCTTTAAAAACCCAATATAAAACATTGGAATCCCTCTTTTGAGTTGTTGGCCAGGACTTTGTAAGAAATTCTGACGACATATAGCATATTTCTATTGTCTTTTGTTGCCCACAGTGGTGAAAGTTAAGTCTCTAATGTTGAAGAAACCATGGACTTCAGATGGAAGCCTTAGGGATCTCTGAGTTTAAACTTATCAGAATGCCTCTTCTTTGAGTACCAACTTTCATGGTACCAGAAGGTGGCATGCAAACTTGCAAAAGATGAAAGCAACCAACACTCCAACCAGCTATGATGCCTTTGAACCACATCAATGACTAGTATCAATACCTCTCAGGGTTCAAACCTAAGACCTGCTCAACAAGGAAACCAAAGCTGATACTGAAATTCCAGAATTCACTCAGTTCTGATGAAGTCACGGACATTGGAAGAGAACTTGCAAACACTAATTTACTAAACCACCATAGTTCCTAACAACAATCTAAACATGTGTCCTTATACTCACAGATAAATGTGGTTTTGACCCCTCATCAAGGAAAATTCTCTCTGCAATAGATGAAGACCACTACAGAGGACATTGCAGAAAAGATGGAGAAAAGATGGTTAGAGCCAGAGGGAAAATGAGCTTCATGTTAGATTGTGTCTCCTAGGAATGTCAGAAGATATACTTACATAGTATCACCTACATAACTGACCAAGCATGCGCTACCAGATCTGACAAAGTGGAAGAAAGAAAGCCCACAAGCATTCAACTCTATATAAATAATTAACAATCAACTAAATAATGTTGAGAATGGGAAAAATAGTTTTTCCTGGGCAAGAGCACAACTGGTTATCCAATACCAAATGGACAGCCTTAAAGTACACACACAAGTAGCATTATACAGATAGATCAGGCTATATTGTGTGTGTGTGTGTGTGTGTGTGTGTGTGTGTGTGTGTGTGTGTAATTTCCTGTTCTCTACGATGCCCAGATGACACAGGACACCACGTGCGAGCATCTCCACCGGAAGGTCCGAGTGCCATCAGTCTTCAGACAGAAAAGGATGATATTTAGGGTTCTTAGTTCCACTTCCTTCAGGAACATGGGACTCTAGGCAGAGAAATGTGAAGTGTAAGGACTAGACGAACTCCATTTTGAAAAAGAAACTCCATTTTGTGTTAAACCTACCCAAGGGCAGACCCCATATTTTAAGCCACAAACTAGTCTAAACAGAAAAATATTCCCTAGCAACACAATCAATTCACCTTGGGAAAGACCAAGTATACTCTCTACTGGTCAAGCTGTCCAGCAGGTTGTCTGGTACATAGCAACAACCAACTAGGAGAAGCCAGGCCAAAGTTCGTAACACCCTCATGACAGTTTCAACCAATCTTTTCTATAGGTCAACTTGCCCCTACACCTATTACCCAACCATCAAATGCGAAGGCTTGTAACTCCCTGCCTGCAGCTTTTCTGCCCAAATGTCATCCAATCATATATTGTAAAAACTATTTCTTTGTCTAAAATCTATAAAAACCCCCTCTCAATTGATACTCGGGACCACTTTACTGCATCTGCTATGATGTCAGTGCATTGGAGGAGTGGCCCGGGTTTGAACCTGCAATAAAGACTTCCTTGCCATTGCATTTGGACTCGGTTCTTGGGCAGTCTGTTCAAGGAGTCTCTCAAAATTTGGGCATAACAGAAGCATGGAACAAGGTCCATGCCATAGATTTTCTAGTCTGGCTAGAGATGCAGGAGAAAAAAAAATTCTCCACAGTGAAGTGTTACAGCTTTAGTTGGCCTGCCTGCACCAGACTGCAGCAAAAACTCAGGGTTCTGAAACTGAGACAGGTGGTGGTGGACAACTGACTTGACTTGACCAAATAGATTGGCTGCTTTGAGAATAACATGATGAGTAGACCGGGGTGAAACTTGCTGATGAACAACAGATGCCCCTGGGGACTGGGAGAGCTTTTATGGTGGCCTTGAAGGCCCTGCAGCAACTGCCTCCAATGGTTGTGGTGATGCCATGGCAAAAGCCTGGCTGGCAGTCAAGTCCAGTGGCCCGATGAGGATGATGAATACTTGGGGCGAAGGTGGTCCCTTCCTTCCCCAGTGTTACTGCTCAGAATAAACAGCTGTTAAGACAATCTTTGATAAAACAGATAGTACACTTTATTTCATGTAAACAGGCCCTTATATTTTTGGAAGTGGGATGTAAGATCAAAGTCTAACATATCTGGATAGCTTCTGAGATTGGTACAAGATAACCGATACCCTTCCTCACCTGGGTTTCCTCTCCACCTGATCTGAAGGACTCCAGATTATCTAAGGAAAGTCACATAGCCCTCAGGGAAATCACAAATCCAACACTTTCCTGATCAGAAATCCCTTTGTGCACTTGGGGTTCCTGGAAATACACAGTCTATCCTAATTAGATGTCTTGTGTCTTAGATTTCAAACAGTGGCCTTTAACTGTACCTGGAGTTCTTCCCCTACCCGTAGGATAATTAAGTACGGCTGCCCTCCTCTTATGATTGGACTGTGTTGTTACATCCCTAACCCCAGAAAATCGAACACAATCACCCTCAAAACCCCTCCCAATACCCATGGTTTTTAAGTCCCTGATTTCACACAAAATAAATGTGCAAAGTACTACCATCAGCTTTTCATGAAAATCTTCCTGAGATACATCATTTATTCTGGGGAAAGAAGGGCTTCCCTCCTCCTTGAAGAATCAATCACTGGACACCCAAGTCTCCAGCCCCTGCCATTCATCTCTGTGTCAGTATAGATTGCTGCCATCACTTTTCTAGCACTGCTCTGCCCACCACAGTACACGACTTCGCGATCAAGTGGCCAGCTGTTACTGTAGCAGTCGTTTCATCTGACCAAACAAAACCAGGCTCCTGCCTCTGGCTCTCTCAGTTTCAGAGCTCCAAACTAGCCTCCCTCATTGACTGCTCACAAGGCACCTACTGACCCTCCCAAGTCAGGCCAGTCCCACATTGTTACCTAGCTAGGGTTTCAGAGCTCTGACCTCCTTTTACCCTGTGCTTCACCCTTTTCTGGCCAGAGTGTGTACTTCTGGTTTGGTGCTCAAAGGGCCAAGCTTCCCTGCGGAGTACCCAACAAAGCCCAGGCTCCCACAGGATGTAGAACCACAGTGGGGAGGGGTTTCTGGGTGAATGTGTTTCATTGGCTGAGACTAGAATGCTGGCAATGCTCTATTTACATGGAGAAAAATAACAGGTGAGAAGTTTATGTGACTGACCACCTGAAACCACCTTGGGGTTGTGTCACATGCTCCTGAGGCAGGACTGGAAACAGGAAGAGCTTTGTCCCACAGCTTCCTTTCTCAGGATGAGATTTTAAATCTCAAGTTTGAGATTTCTGGGGCTTGAACTTGCTCCACCTCACCAATTCCTATGATAGCTCCCTGAGAGGCATGTCCATAAGCTCCACGTGTGTGTACATATATATATATATATGTATATATACACACATATATATATACACATACATATATATGTATATATACACACATATATATGTATATATACACACATTTATACATATGTGTATATATACATATAATATTTTCTTAAATATAACCTGAATGCAATAGTAATTAATGAAAAATCATGAATTTGAAAGTGACTCAAGGTGTATATTGGGAAATTCTACAGGGACTAACGGGATGAAATAAAGGTAATAATATTATAATCTCAAAAAAAATTTCCTTCTAATTGCAAAGTAATTTAATATAATATGCATCTAATTCCCAATGACATTCTTCACAATTCTCAAATCCTAAGGAAAAAGGAAAGGCTGCAGATAACTGAAACTATCCTAAGTAGAAAGAACAACTACTGAAGGTGTCATATTTCCAGACTGAAAACTATGCTACATAGCCATAGTATGAAGACAGCATGGTATTTGCACAAAAATACAGGGAAAATAGGAATCCAGAAATAAACCTGCACAGACTTTAACATCTATTTTGTGACAAAGATATCAAAAATATATGATGACAAATAGACATGAAATTTAATAAATGGTGTTTGGTAAGCTAGATATCTCTCACTCTACATAAAAAACAATTCATGGTGGATCAAAATCCATAAGTTAAAACATACAACATGAAATACTGTAAACAAAGGAGGAAAATAAGAGGACTATGATTCAGAATTAAGCATAAGCAACAGTATGAATATAACTACAATAGGAAATTGGACCCAGATTTGACATAACTAGTATGTATAATTAAAATGTAATAATAATAATAATAATAATAATAATGATAATAATAATAATAGATAACCTATTTAATGGTATAATATCTATCCCTGATATACTTCAGATAAGAATGTATCTAGAAGATATTAAAATCTGCAAAAATTAAACATACAAAGTACACTAATGGTCAATAGCTAAGCCTATGATCTGAGCAAAAAATCCTACAAGGAAGAAATACAAATGACCTACAAATATTTTTACATGTGTTCAACATCCTTAGCCCACACGAAAGTGCAAATTACAAATGCTTTGATATTCCATCTCACCCATTTCAGAATGGCTAGTATATAAGTACAATTGAGATACTACATCTAAACTCCAAGACTAGCCTGGGTATCAGTGAACTATTCTCAATCACTAAAGCAAGGCATGGTCACACATCTTGTGTATTCAATCTGATGAAATCCACCTGTACTATTCCCCATCCTCAGGAATGGCACTGGCCACACATTCTGTGCACCAGCCTACACGTCAGAGTCTGCTTGACCTTAACTTACCCATGCTATATACAGACTCCATGGCCAGCCTGTACCTGCATAGCATGGGTCATCCTCAGAACTTTGCCATCCTGCACTATCCTCAACCCTGAGTCACAGCTTAAGTTACAGAACCTAGATGTGGACATTTGTGGTGAGTGAACAAGTCCCCAGCCCGCTAATGCCACCGACATTCCTAAGCTTAGATTAACAACACATCTTGAACACCAGGACCAAAAGATCCACCTATTTTCTCCAATTACAGATTTTGTTGCTTGCCACTGCATTGGAATCACCCACTTTGCATAAACCAAACAAACTTGGACAACAACAGAGGCAGAAACAAACTTCCACTCAACAGAGACAATTAATAATAACAACAAAAAGGTTCACATGCCAGGGTTCCAGCACAAAACCACAAATAACATTAAAGATAAATGTTCTCCAGTGAGAATTATGTAAATTAACTCCAGGACACAGAACGTAAAGTGATGATCATACACTTCATCAGCAAATTCAAAGAGTTTAAAGAATGTAACGATAAATAGCACCATAAGCTGAAAGAAAATGCCAACAAACATAATGATGCTCAAGAAAATAGAAACATGCAGCTCAATAGCAACAACACAAAATTAGAAAAACGAATTGTGCAAAGAGTAATACTGAAATGAACTCAAGCTAAAATGAAGCTGGAGCTGAAGCACTAAAAAAATATAAATATATAAATAAAATAAAATAAAATAAATAAATAAATAAATAAATACATCAGTGGACAGCCTAACAAGCAGGACTTAAGGTAGAATTCGCATGCGATCCTTGCTCCAATGTTATAGAGAGTGCTGGGTGACTGTTCAGGAAGTAACTGTCTCTGTCATTTATCTTTCATTTTGGAAGCTGCTTCGGGTTCACTCAGGTTATTAAGTTTTATTCCTTCTCAAGTTTCTGATGGGATTGAGGACCAGATACTTTAGTCTTACAATTAAGCTTAGTTGTTTAGGGGTTAAGATGTTCTTAGGTCTAGATAGATGTTTTACGTTAATAGAGATGAGATATGATAGATATTGATTCTCTTTTTTTCATAATGAATGATTATATTTGTATATTTATTAAAATATGAACACAAAAATGTTTTTCTAACAGATAATTCTTTTTTATTTTTTTATTAATTTATTCTTGTTACTTCTCAATGGTTATCCCATCCCTTGTATCATCCCATTCGGAACTCCCTCCCATTTTCCCCTTATTCCCCTCCCCTATGACTGTTCCTCAGAGGGATTACCTCCCCCTGTATATGCTCATAGGGTATCAAGTCTCTTCTTGGTAACCTGCTGTCCTTCCTCTGAGTGCCACCAGGTCTCCCCCTCCAGAGGACATGGTCAAATGTGAGGCACCAGAGTACGTGAGAAAGTCATATCCCACCCTCCACTCAAGTGTGGGGACTGTTCTGACCATTGGCTAGATCTGGGTAGGGGTTTAAAGTTTACCGCCTGTCTTGTCCTTGGCTGGTGCCTTAGTTTGAGCGGGACCCCTTGGCCCAAATCTGCCTATCATAATGTTCTACTTGTAGGTTTCTATTCTCATTCACAATTTTAAACTTACCAAGAGAGGAAAAAGTTTTTACTTCAAGTTTGCCAAGTACAAATAGCCAAATCACTACGAATGTAACATATATATAAGTCCTGATTGTTTCGTGGTTCTTCCAGCTGTATGTAGCTTATTTTATTTATGTGTAATAATATAAATATATATGCAAAAAAGAAATAATAAAAATTTTTAAAGTTTAGGTAGAGTAACTAGACTAATCAAGCAAAGAATAAGAAAAAAATTTAGAGAGATCCAAGATGGCGGCAAGCAGTGTGGACCGTGTTTGGAAGCTCCAGTGAACAGTTCGGGGAATTGCACAGATTTCTGAGCCAGGAACACCAGGATCCCGACACCACGGCAGCAGGAGTGCTCCACGGTTCGGAAGGACCAGGGTGCGGAGGACCTGCGTGCCCTTACACACGGGAGGAGTGCGGATTTTCTCGGATCAGAGCAGCGGCGGCACAGGCGGCGTCAGCAACACCAGCAGCAGCGACTGAGGTTTGCAGCTCAGAGCCATCCAGTGGAGGCGGTTAGTGTGGTGGCCGGTGGGAGTTGCTGCGGGAGAGGGGACACTGGACAGGATTTGGGTCGCGTGGTGCTTTGTGACCCAAGCTGGACACGGCGGACAGTTCAGCCCCAGAGTCCCGGGTACAGCTCAGGGCACAGTGCTGTGGAGACACTGATTCAGCGCAGCGGGCAATCCTGCCCAAGACAACAGCTTAGCGGAGCCACGGCTCCCCTGCTGTGACACAGGCTAGGCGGAGCACTCAGTTGCGCCCCAGGCCCGTCTCTGCACAGCAGCAGTTCACCTGCTGTGACCCAGGCTGGGCGGAGCACTCAGTTCCACCCCAGGCCTGTCTCTGCACAGCAGCAGTTCACCGGCTATGACACAGGCTGGGCGGAGCACTCAGTTCCACCCCAGGCCCGTCTCTGCACAGCCACAGTTCACCTGTTGTGACGCAGGCTGGGCGGTAGCGCTCAGGTCCACCGAAGGACCACCTCAGTGCAGCCAGTTCACCGGCTGTGACGCAGGCTGGGCGGAGCGCTCAGTCCAACCGGAGGCGCTAGCACACATCAACGAGCAGTTCTGCTCAAGACATTAGCTCTCCTCAGAGGGCAGTTTTAGGGCGCTGACGCAGGCTGAGGTCAGCACGCAGATTCAGCCCAGAGGCCCTAGCTGGGCTTGCCGGGTGGATTAGGCCCAGGGATTCTTCCTCAGCTGTGCACACGGGCTCAGCGGCCCCAAGACTCTGGCTGGACTATGCACGCAGTATAGGCCTGGAGGCCCGGGCTGAATTCAGCGTGCAGTGTGGGTCCATAGTGTCTGGCTGAGCTCGGAGCACAATTCTGCCCCTGAGACTCGGGTGGAGCTCGGCGTGCAGCTTAGGGCCACAGTCCCTAACCGTGCTTGGCAGACAGATTGGGCCCAGAGTCTCTAGTAGAGCCTTTGGCACAGTCCCGGCTCTAAGACTCTGGTTGGACACAGTGTGCAGTTTGAATCCAGAATTCCTGGCTGAGCTGCGCGGATGTTTCGGGCATGAGTCAATAACTGACCACAGCAAGCAGTTTGGCCAAACACCCCTAGCTGAGCTTGGTGCGCAGTCCTAGCCCGAAAATTCTGGCTGGACCCTGTGTGCATTTTGAGCCCAGAATTCCTAGCTAAGCTCGGCAGACGGTTCAGGCCCTGAGATACTAGCTGAGCTCAGACGGTGGTTTGGGACTAGTTTCCCTGGCTGGACCTGGCAGGGAACCCAGAAGGCTGTGGATAACTTGGCCGGACCCAATGCTCATCCAGAGACCCAGAACGATTACAGGACCCACAGCACAGGAGAGCTGAGGATCACTGGCTGTGAGAGCCCAAAACGCCAGGGCTAACCTCCTGCCATCCACAACAGTGAAACATAAGAGCTTCCAACCTACGGAAACCGTGAGAAAACAAGTGAATCTATCATCAGACTCCCTCCATCCAACTCGGGAATCTACCCAACGAAAACAAAGCCGGCAAGATGTCTAAAGGACAGCGTAAAAGCATACGCAAAACACCTCAAAACAACATGGCGTCTCCAGTTTCCAGCTATCCCAAAGAAAACAACCCAGAGAGCTCAAATACAACGGAAATACAAGAAAATGACCTCAAATCCTTAATAAGAGCATATTAATGGAGGAAACAAATAAAATTCGTAATCAAATACAGGAAGATGCAGCAAAACAGGTTAGAGACATAAAAGAAGCACATAGAGTGGAACTGGAAAAATTTAAGGAAAATGCAAATAACCAGATGGAAGAAATAATTAAAACGGTTCAAGCTCTGAAGACCTATAAAGAGGCAATGGAAGAAACTCAGGAATATACAAAAAATGAGGTGAAAGAAATAAAAAAATCAGTTCAAGATCTGAAGACAAAAATGGATTCAATGATAAACACACAGACAGAAGAAAAACGAGAACGTGAAACCTCAGAGAAGAAGGCGAGCAACACAGAGGTGAGCCTTTCTAACAGAATCCAAGAGACGGAAGAACGAATTTCAGGTCTAGAAGATACAATCACAGATCTTGAAGCAACCATTAAAGACAATGCCAAATCTGGAAAACTCCTGACACAAAACATCCAAGAAATTCAGGACACCATGAAAAGAAAAAATCTGAGGATAATAGGCATTGAAGAAAGAGAAGATATCAGACTCCAAGGCCCAGAAACTATTCTCAACAAAATTATAGAAGAAAATTTCCCCAACCTAAAGAAAGAGATACCTATAAACATACAAGAGGCCTACAGAACACCAAATAGAATTGACCAGAAAAGGAAAACTGCTCGTCACATAATAATCAAAACACAAAACATACAGAACAAAGAAAAAATATTAAAAGCTGCAAGGGAAAAGGGCCAAATAACATTCAATGGCAAACCTATCAGAATTACACCAGACTTCTCAGCAGAGACCATAAAAGCCAGAAGAGCCTGGACAGAGATCCTGCAAACCCTGAGAGACCACAGATGCCAGGCCAGACAACTTTACCCAGCAAAACTATCAATAAACATTGATGGAGAAAACAAAATATTCCATGACAAAAACAAATTCAAACAGTACCTATCCACAAATCCAGCTTTACAGAAGGTACTAGAAGGAAAACTCCATCCCAAAGGGTCAAGCTACAACCAAAACTACTCAGGAAATAGGTAATTATACCATGGCAAAAACACAACTACACAAACACTCGATTGGAAACAACATCAAAATTAAGACTCTTAACAGTCACTGGTCGTTAATATCTCTCAACATCAATGGTCTCAATTCTCCAATAAAAAGACACAGACTAACTGAATGAGTGCATAAACAAGATCCAACATTCTTCTGCATTCAAGAAATACATCTCACCTATAACGATAGGCATTACCTCAGGGTAAAAGGTTGGAAAAAAATATTCCAAGCAAATGGTCACAAGAAGCAAGCAGGCGTAGCCATTTTAATATCAAACAAAATAGACTTTCAACCAAAATTAATCAAAAGGGATGCAGAAAGACACTTCATACTCATCAAAGGTAAAGTCAACGAAGATGACATCACAATTCTGAATATCTATGCTCCCAATGCAAGGGCACCCACATTTGTAAAAGATCTGCTAAAAAAACTTAAATCACACATCGATCCCCACACAATAATAGTGGGAGACTTCAACACCCCACTCTAACTGAAGGATAAGTAATTGAAACAGAAACTAAGCAGAGAAATAACATCATTAGCCAATGCCATGGGTCAAATGGATCTAATAGATATCTATAAAACCTTTCACCCAAACAAAAAAGAATATACCTTCTTCTCTGCACCCCATGGAACCTTCTCCAAAATTGATCACATCGTAGGTCACAAAGCAGGCCTCAAAAGATACAAGAGGATTGAAATAATACTTTGTATCCTATCAGATCACCATGCTCTTAGGCTGCAATTCAACAACAACAGAAACAACAAAAAGCCTGCATTCACGTGGAAACTAAACAACTCTCTTCTAAATGACACATGGGTCAGGGAAGAAATAAAGAAAGAAATCAAGGAGTTTCTGAAATTCAATGAAAATGAGGGAACAAAATACCCTAATTTGTGGGATACATTGAAAGCAGTGTTAAGAGGAAAATTCATAGCACTAAGTGCCTTTAAAAATAAATTGGAAACATCGCACATAAGCAACTTAACAAAACAGCTGGAAGCCCTAGGAAAAAAAGAAGCAGAAACACCCAAAAGGAGTAGACGTCTGGAAATAATCAAACTCAGGGCTGAAATTAACAAATTAGAAACTAAGAAAACAGTCCAATGAATCAACAAAACCAAGAGCTGGTTCTTTGAGAAAATCAACAAGATAGACAGACCGTTAGTCAAACTAACTAAAAGGCAGAGAGACAGTATTGAAATCAACAAAATCAGAAATGAAAAGGGAGACATAACAATAGACACTGAAGAAATACAAAGAATCATAAGATCTTACTTTGAAGGCATATATGCCACAAAATTTGAAAATCTAAGGGAAATGGACAATTTTCTTGATCAGTTTCACTTGCCAAAGTTGAGTGAAAAACAGATAAACAAGCTAAATAGTCCCATTTCCCCTACAGAAATAGAAGCAATCATTGATAGTCTCCCAACCAAAAAAAAAGCCCAGGGCCAGATGGTTTCAGTGCAGAATTCTACCAGACCTTCAAAGGTGAGCTAATACCGATACTCTTCAAGCTACTCCAAAACATAGAATTGGATGGAACATTATCAAATTCATTCTATGAGGCCATAGTCACGTTGATACCTAAACCTCACAAAGACTCAACAAAGAAAGAGAATTTCAGACCAATTTCTCTTATGAACATTGATGCAAAAATACTAAATAAAATTCTTGCAAAATGAATACAAGAACACATAAAGGATATCATTCATCATGACCAAGTAGGCTTCATTCCAGGCATGCAGGGATGGTTTAATATACGGAAATCCATCAATGTAATCCACCATATAAACAAACTGAAAATAAAAAAACACATGATCATCTCTTTAGATTCAGAGAAAGCATTTGATAAAATCCAACACCCATTCATGTTTAAAGTTTTAGAGAGATCGGGGATACTAGGCACTTTCCTCAATATAATAAAGGCTATATACAGCAAGCCAATAGCCAAAATCAAAGTAAATGGTGAGATACTCAAGGAAATTCCTCTAAATTCGGGAACAAGGCAAGGCTGCCCACTCTCTCCATATCTCTTCAATATAGTACTCAATGTTCTATCCAGAGCAATAAGACAACAAAAGGAGATCAAGGGTATCCAAATGGGAAAGGAGGAAGTCAAACTATCCCTATTTGCAGATAATATGATAGTGTACATAAGTGACCCTCAAAATTCCACCAGAGAACTCCTACAGCTGATAAACACTTTCAGCAATTTGGCTGGATACAAAATTAACTCCAAAAAGTCTGTAGCCTTCCTATACACAAATGACAAGCTTGCAGAGGAAGAAATTAGGAAAGCCATACCCTTCACATTAGCCACAAGCAATATAATATATCTAGGAGTTACTCTAACTAAGCAAGTGAAGGACTTGTTTGAAAAAAATTTCAAAACTCTGAAGAAGAAGATTGAAGATGACATGAGAAGATGGAAGGATCTTCCTTGCTCATGGATAGGGAGAATTAACAGAGTAAAAATGGCCATCCTACCAAAAGCAATCTACAGAGTCAATTCAATCCCTATCAAAATATCTACACAATTTTTTAAAGACATTGAAAGTTCAATTCTGAACTTCATATGGAAAAACAAAAAACCGAGAATAGCAAAAACGATCTTGTACAATAAAAGGTGCTTCGGAGGAATCTCCATACTTGATCTCAAATTGTACTATAAAGCAATAGTAATTAAAACAGCACAGCAACAGGCTGGTTGATCAGTGGAATCAAATTGAAGACCCAGATATGAATCCACACACATATGGTCACTGGATTTTTGACAAAGAAGTCAAATCCATTCAATGGAAAAAGGATAGCATCTTCAACAAATGGTGCTGGTCTAGCTGGATGTCTACGTGTAAAAAAATGCAACTGGACCCATATTTGTCACCTTGCACAAAACTCAAATCCAAGTGGATTAAAGACCTCAACATAAAACCAGAGACACTAAGTCAGTTAGAAGAAAAAGTGGGGAAGAGCCTGGAACATATTGGCACAGGAGACAACTTCCTGAACAGAACACCAACAGCCCAGGCCTTAATGTCAACAATTAATAAATGGGACCTCATGAGGCTGAGAAGCTTTTGTAAGGCTTGAGACACTGTCAAGAGAACAAAGCGACAGCCTACAGACTGGGAAAAGATCTTCACCAACCCTACATCTGACAAAGGTCTAATATCCAAAATATATAAAGAACTCAAGAAATTAAACACCACCAAACCGAATAACCCAATTGAGAAATGGGGCTTGGAACTAAACAGAGAATTCTCAACAGAAGAATATCAAATGGCTGAGAAACACTTAAAGAAATGCTCAACCTCCTTAGTCATCAGGGAAATGCAAATCAAAACAACTCTGAGATTCCATCTTACACCCATCAGAATGGCTAAGATCAAAAACTCAAGCGACACCACATGCTGGAGAGGATGTGGGGAGAGAGGAACACTCCTTCATTGCTGGTGGGAATGCAAACTAATACAACCACTTTGGAAATCTATCTGGTGCTATCTCAGAAAACTGGGAATAGGGCTTCCTCAAGACCCAGCTATTTCACTCTTTGGAATATAACCAGAAGATGCACCAGCACACAACAAGAAAATTTGCTCAACCATGTTCATAGCAGCCTTATTCATAATAGCCAGATCATGGAAACAGCCTAAGTGTCCCTCAGTAGTAGAATGGATAAAGAAACTGTGGTACATATACACTATGGAATACTACTCAGCTATTAAAAACAAGGAATTCCCAAAATTTGTGGATAAATGGATTGAGCTAGAAATGATCATAATGAGTGAGTTAACCCAGAAGCAGAAAGACTCAAATGGTATATA
>OU015742.1:145984513-146011392 GCA_907169655.1 Acomys percivali
TGTGTGTGTGTGTGTGTGTGTGTGTGTGTGTGTGTGTGTGTAAAATATGTAACTAGAAGTTTGACCATATGATCATTAAAAAACTACCTATGTTCTCTTTTAGGGCCTATGACTTCCTGAGCTATTGGTTTTTATTTCATTTACATTATTATGTATGAATTATGACACGTGGAACAGGTCTTAACTCCAATCAAGAGACCAGTAGCTTACCTCCATAAAGATTTTTGACACTATTGAATAAATTGGCATATTTTGCCAGGCAGGTTGCTGTGGTAGCACTCAAGATCCTGCCCTCCATAAAACCATTGATATATTCTCTTCCCTGGCAGCTTCCATAGCACCTGATAAAGTGGCCATCAGGTAGAGTTTCTTGGTCTGGTCAAGACTGATCTCTATGTCCCATTACAAAAAAATGTGTGATATTTTTAGCAATAGAGTCTTATCATCTAGTTATAATGGGCAGCCAAGAGCAATGGCAATAAGTTGTGTGTATGTGTGTGTGTATGTGTGTGTGTGTGTGTGTGTGTGTATGTGTGTGTGTGTGTGTGTGTGTGTGTGTGTACACCACTGTGGTCTTACACTCTTTCTTCCTCTTTCCCACTGTTCCCTGATATCTGAGGGGAGAGATTTAATGGAGAGGTTCCATTTAGAGCTGTGTGTTCTAAGGACTGTCTCCCTATGTAATGTCTGGCTGAAGGTCTCTTCATGTGTTCCTTTGTGCAAGAGGAAGCTTCTCTAATGATGAATTATCAAAGCACTGATCTATGAGTAAGTAAGAATATCAGTATGAATCATATTGTTGATATGTTTCTTTTATACCAATGATGTTTGGTTTTCACCCTGTCTCTGGACTATCTAGTCTCTGGCTCTTGGTCACCAAAACATTGTTGAATATGGGTTTTCCCTTCTTATGAAGTAGATCCTAAGTCAAATCAGACATTGATTGTATACTACCACAAGTTCTAGCATATTTTAAAGAGGCGACAGATTGAAGGTCAAAGTTTTTATGGTTTGGTTCATATTTAAATTTCTCCTTTTGTAGGCAGGAGAGTATCTTCCCACACTAAGGACACTAGAACTTAAGGGTAAAGGCTCTATGTAGGCACCAGTTGAAAATTTCCATGGCCAAGGAGTTGTGTGGGTGTTGTCCACAGCAATGATTCTCCTTTGTCAGTTTGTGGAGAGCAACCAATTGTCTTGGAAACACACTGGGTTGTTTGGGCTTTAAATGGGAAGGGATGCTCTTGGCAAACAACACAATAGAAGGAAACAAAACCCACTCCCCCTACTGGAAGTTTCAATTGGCAACAAGAGATAGACAGTTGAGACTGGGACAAGGATGATTTTGTCTAATTCCATCTATATGCCTGCAAATTTCATGAGATTTTTCTTTAAAGAGCTGAGTTATACTCGATTATTTGTCAATTCTTCTGTTCAGTGACATCTAGGTGGTTTCCAGTTTCTAGCTACTATCAATAGAGTAACAGTGAACATGGTTGAGCAAGGGTCCTTTTGGTAGGATGGTGCATCTTTTTGGTATATATCCAAGAGTGGTACTGCTGAGTCTTGAGCTAGATTGATTCCCAACTTTCCAATAAATTGCCAAATTGACTTCCATGGTAGCTAGGTATACAAGTTTGAATTCCTACTGGCAATATTGGAGTGAGTGTTCCCCTTATTCCACATCCTCACCATCATAAGCTGTTACTTGGATTATTGACTTTAGCCATTTTGACAGGTATAAGAGGTATGCTTAAGTCTTTTACCCATTTAGGCTTGAGTTTTGGACACGGTGATAAGTACGAAATTATTATTTAATTCTTCTACATTCAGGTATTCAATTTGTTCAGCACCATTTGCTGAAGATGCTTTCCTTCAGAACATATTTCTGGCTTCTTTATCAAATATCAGGTGTTTATAGGTATGTGAATCTATATTTGGGTCTTCGATTCAGTTCCATTGAGCAACAAGTTTGTTTATATGACAATATCATGCATATTTTATTGCTATAGCTCTGTAGAACAACTTGAAATCCAGAGTAGTGATATGTCTAGCAGTCCTTTTACTATTCAGAATTGTTTTTTAGCAACTTGGGTTTTGTGCTTTTTCTTTTTTTATTAATATATATTTTATTAATTTATTCATATTACATCTTAATTGTTATCCCATCCCTTGTATCCTCCCATTCCTCCCTCCCTGCCACTTTCCCCTTCTCCCCTCCCCTATGACTATGACTGAGGGGGACCTCCTCCCCCTGTAGGTGCTCATAGGGTATCAAGTCTCTTCTTGCTTTTTCATATGAAGTTCAGAATTGCTCTTTCAATATTTGTAAAGAATTATGTAAGAATTTTGATGGGGATTACACTAAGTCTGTAGATTACTTTTGGTAGCATGGACATTTTTACTTTGTGAATCCTACCAATCCATGAAAATTGGAGATCTTTTTGATATTTTCTTCAAAGACTTGAAGTTTTATCATACAAATCTTTCACTTGCTTGGCTAGAGCTACCCAAGATGTTTTATATTATTTGAAGCCATTGTGAAATGTTATATATCCCTGGATCTTTTATCAGACCATTTTTCATTTGTATATAGGAGGGCCACTGATTTTTGTGAGTTAATTTCATATGCAGCTACTGTGCTGAAAATGTTTATGAGCTGTAGGAGTTCCCACGTAAAGTTTTAGGGTTTCTTATGTATACTATCATATCATCTGCAAATAGGAATCCTTTATCATATCATCTGCCAATAGGAATAATTTGACTTCTTCCTTTCCAATTTGTATATCCTTCATCTGCTAAAGTTGTCTTATTGCTATACCTAAGGCTTCAAGTACTATATCAAATAGATACAGTTAGAGTAGATGATCTTGTCTTGTTCCTGGTGTTAGTGTAATTTATTTGAGTTTCTTTCCATTTAATTTGACGACTATAGGTTTGGGTACACTTTTTTTTTTAAATATTTGGGTATATCCTTTATATCCCTAATCTCTCCAGGACTTTTATTATAAAAGGTGGTAGATTTTTGTCAAATATTTTTTCTGTATTTAATGGGATGACCATGTGGGTTTTTTTTCTTTCAGTTTGCTTATATGATGGATTATATTTATTGATTTTCATATATTAAAACATCTCTGTATCTCTGGGATGAAGCCTACTTAATTATAGTGGGTGATCTTTTTTATTTGTTCTTGAATTACATTTGCAAGTATTTTATAATTTTTGCATTTATGTTCATAAGGGAAATTAGTCTGCAATTTTCTTTCTTTCTTGGATCTTTATGTGGTTTGGGTATCAGGGTAACTGTAGCCTCATAAAATGAATATGGTATTGTCTCTTTTGTTTCTATTTTATGTAATAATTTAAGGAGTATTAGCTCTTTTTTGAAAATCTGATAGAAGTCAACACTAAAACCATCTGACTCTGAGCTTTTTGTGGTTGGAAGACCTATAATAGCGGCTTCTATTTTACTAGTTATAGGTCTCTTTAAATTGATTGTATGATGTTGATTTAAGTTTGGTGGGAAGTGCCTATTGAGGGAATTATCCATTTTCTTTAGATTTTCCAATTCAGAGGTGTACAGGGTTTTAAAGTATGCTGTTATGATTTTCTGGATTTTGTTGGTATCTGTTATTATATCCCCCTTTTTATTTCTGAATTAATTAATTTGGATACTGTCTGACTTTTAATTACTCTGGATAAGGTTTGTTTATCTTGTCAATTTTCTGAAAAAACAGCTCCTAGTTTCATTGATTCTTTGTATCTCTTTGTTAGTAATTTATTGATTTCAGCCTTTGCTGTCTACTCTTCTTGAGTCTGATTATTTCTTTTTGTTCTAGAGCTTTCAAGTGTGCTGTTAAGTTGCTAGTATAAGCTCTTGCTTTTCTTTCTTTCTTTCTTTCTTTCTTTCTTTCTTTCTTTCTTTCTTTTTTAATGTGGGCATTTGCCTTTTGGAACCACTTTTATTGTGTAACAAAGTTTGAGTGTGCTATGAATTAATTTCTGTTGAATTTTAGAAAGTATTTAATACCTTTTTGTTTGTTTTTGACATACTTTTTATTAAGTAGAGAATTGCTCAGCTTTCATCAGTTGGTAATCTTTCTGTTGTTTCTGTTGGTGTTGATATACTGCTGTAACCCATGGTGGTCTGATAGAATGCAGGGAGTTCTTTTAACTTTTTTGTATCTGTTGCGTCTTTCTTTGTGTATGTGGTCAATTTTGAAGAAAGTTCCATGAGGTACAGAGGAGAATGTATCTAGTGATTACAATGAAAGTGCTCCCCTCAGGTAGACTATTAGAGAGTGGCCTTGATAAACTAAGTGTGGTCTTTTTAGAGGATGTGTGTCAGTAGAGATGGGTTTGAGGTCTCAGAAGATCAAGCCAGGCCGATTTTCAGTCTCTTTTCCTGCTACATGCAGATCCAGATATAGAAGTCTTGTCTCCTTCTTCAGCACCATGTCTGTCTGCATGCTGCCATGCTTTGTGCCGTCATGATACCTGGAATAAACCTCTGAAACTGTAAGCCAGCCTCAATTAATAATGTTCTTTATAAGAGTTGCCACTGGCATGTTATCTCTTCACACCAATAGAAACCCTAAGACATGGTGTGTATTCTTTTATGTTTGAGTGAAATTTACCATAAATATCTGTTAGGTCCATTTAATTTATACATCTGTCAGTTCCAGTACTACTTTGTTTGGTTTTGTATGCATGGCCTGCCCACTGGTGAGAGTTGGATATTGAAGTTTCCTACTATTAGTGTGGAAGGGTAAATATGTGATTTAATTTTATTAGTGTTACCTTTACAAATGTGAATAGCCTTATATTTAAAACATAAATGTCAAAACTTGAAATCTCCTCTTGAGGAATTTTCCTTTTGGTGGATATGTAGTGTCCTTCACTATGTCTTCAGGTTTGTTTTGACTTGAAGTCTATTTTGTTACATATTAAAATGGCAACATCATCTTGTTTCTTAGGTGCATTTGCTTAGGATATCATTATCTTGAGATAATGTCTATCCCTGATATTAACGTATGGTTCCTGTATGCAGCAGAAGGATGGATCCTGTTTTCATGTCTATTCTATTAGTCTGTGTCCTTTCACTGGTGAATTGATACCACTGATATCAAGAGATACAAATGACCAATTATTATCGATTATTGTTTATGCCTGTTATTTTTATTATTGTTTTTATAATTATAATTTAACTTAAATTTTAATTTTTTCAATTTACATCTACATGTAGCCCCTCCCTTATCACCTTCCAATCTCAACCTCCCTCCCTCATTCCCCCTCCTTCTCCCCTGGTCCTCAGAAAGGGATGCCATCCTCCCCTATCATCTGGCCTTAACCTACTCTTTTTTAGTCTCATCTAGACCACCTGTATCCTCTTCCTCTGTAGCATGGCAGGACTGCCTTACCAGAGGGAATTAATCAACATGTGGGCACCAGACCATGTCAGAAATAGTCCCTATTCCCCATTATTATGGGACCCAAAAGGAGACTATGCTGGCTATCTAGTACATCTGAGCAGAGGGTCTAGGCTCCCACCATGTATGGTCCTTGATTGCTGCATCAGTCTCTTTAGCACCCCCTTCCTCCACTGGGATTTGTTGCCTCCATTATCTGGAGCCATCTCAGAAAATTGGGAATAGTTCTACCTCAAGACCCAGTTACACCACTCCTGGACATATACCTGAAAGATGCTCCACCATACAACAAGGATATTTGCTCAACTATGTTCATAGTAACTTTATTCATAATACCCAGAATCTGGAAACAACCTAGATGTCCCTCAACTGTAGAATGGATAAAGAAACTGTGGTACATTTACACAAATGGAATACTACTAAGTTAATAAAAAACAAGGAAATCTTGACATTTTCTTGCAAACGGATGGAACTAGAAAAGATAATCCTGAATGAGGTAACCCAGACCCAGAAAGATATACATCGTATATACTCACTTATAAGCAAATATTAGCCACAAAATAAAGGATAACCACACTATAGTTCACAGAACTAAAGAAGCTAAATAACAAAGAGGACCCTAGGGAGAAAGCTTAATTCTCATTAAGAAGGGGAAATAGAATAGACACCAGAAACAGTTGAAGAGAAGGAACAGGACAGAGCCTACCATAGAGGTTCTCTGAAAGACTCCATTTAGCAGGGAACTGAAACAGTTGCTGGGGCTCACAGACAAACATCTGGCTCAAGCACTGTGAGTCTTAAGGAAGAGTTGGAGAGTAGAAAAACCTGAGGGGACAGGGGATCCACAAGGAGATCTATGGGGCCATTTTTAAATTTTAATTTAAATTTAAAAATTTTATTTGCTTTACATCCCAATATTAGCCCCATACAGTGTTTCTTCCTAGTCCCACCCTCCACCCTTCCTTCACTTCCCTCCCTCCTCCCTTCCTATTCCACTCCCCTAGTCCTCCTAGAGAGGTGGTCATGCTTTCCTAAGAACTGACCCAGCCAAAAAATTCTCATGAGGACTGCCTGCAAACTTTTCCTCTGTGGCATGGTAAGACACCCCACCAAGGGGAGGTGATCAAAGTGCAGGCAATAGAGTTCATGGCAGGGATGCCCTGCTTCGCTTAACTGAGGACCCTTATGGAGACTGAGATGATTATTGGCTACATCTAGATGAGGCTAGATTATCTCCATGCAAGGTATTTGTTTGGTGCATCAATATCTGATGGTTCCCCTTGGCCCAGATTTATCAAAGACCTTAACATAAAACCAGAGACACTACATCTATTAGAAGAGAAAGTGGTGAAGATCCTTGAACTCATTGGCCCAGGATACAACTTCCTGAACAGAACACCAACAGAACAGGCTCTAAGATCAACAATTAATAAGTGGAAAGTCACAAAACTGAAAAGTTTCTTTAACTGGCAATAAAACAAAATGACAGCCTACAGACTGGGAAAATATCTTCACCAACCCCACATCTGACAGTGCACTAATATCTAATCTATACAAAGAACTCAAGAAATTAAACACCAACAAAGCAAATAATCTAATTAAAAGATGGGGTGCATAGCTAAACAAAGAATTCTCAACAGAAAATTATCAAATGGCAGAGAAACACTTAAAGAACTGCTCACCATCCTTAGCCATCAAGGAAATGCAAATCAAAACAACTCTGAGATTCCATCTTACACCTATCAGAATGGCTAAGATCAAAAACTACAGTGAAAGCCCATGCCGGCAAGGATATGGAGAAAGGGGAACACTCATCCATTGATGATAGAGCCACAAACTTGTACAACCACTTTGAAAATCAATCTGGTGTTTTCTCAGAAAATTGGGAACAGCTCCATCCCAAGACACAGCTATACCATTCCTGAGTATATGCCTAAAAGACGTTCCACCATACAACAAGGACATTTGCTCCACTATGTTCAAAGCAGCATTATTTGTAATAGCCAGAAACTGGAAACATTCAGATTTCCCTCAGAAGAATAATGGATAAAGAGACTGTGGTATATCTACACAATGGAATACTATTCAGCTATCAAAAGCAAGGACATCATGACATTTGCAGGAAAATGCATGTAGATGGAAAAGATCATCCTGAGTGAAGTAGCCCAGACCCATAAGGAAACACATGGTATATACTAATTTATAAGCAGGTATTAGCCATAAAATATAGGATAACCACACTACAAGCCACAGACCTAAAGAGGCTAAGTAACAAGAAAGATCCTAGGGAGCTAGGGAGGATGTTTACTTCTTATACAGAAGGCAAGTAGAATAGACACTGGAAGCAGTTGAAGAGAGGGAACTGGATTGGAACACACCATAGGTATCCTCTAAAACACTCCAAGCAGTGGTATAAATTCAAATGTAAGACTATTCTTCACACACATCATATATATTTCTACTCTAATATGAGTTACAGTACCCATATACCTCAATTATAATACAAGGTTTACATCCAATACTTTGAAAGTGCTTTTGCAGGATGTTTAGGATTAGTAAGTTATACAAGTAAATTGTTAGTGAACCAAATCATGGTCATATTAATTACTAGTCTATTTTTATCACAAGAATACACATCTTAGGGGCAACAGATAGATATAATTCTATAGAGAGGTAAGGTAAAATAGTTAGAAAGGTCTTCAAAAAACCTCAGAGACATACAGAATATGGCATTTGAAATATTTTTATTATTTTAAAGATTCACTGACAATGAGACAGGTTAACCCCTGGCACGCCCAGCCTACCTCAAAGAGGATGATGAGCATCAAAGAACATCCTTATGGAGATGGATTCAAACGTGGCAAAGCAGCCATAACACAAAATGTCCTCATTTCTACCACAAACAGAATTCTTGCCTAAAAATGGGCAAGCTTGGATGCAGGTAGAGTCCATAGCCAAACTCTGCCAAGACAGGGTAAGCAAGTCCCCAATAGTTCCTGCCTCACAAATATATCTGTCAGATATATTTGGCCAGAAGGCTGAAGATGATGCTCCAACATTATAGAGACTTTTCAGTGATTGCTCAGGTAGCAAACTGTCTCTGTCATCTTCTCATTTGAGAAGCTACTAACCTACACTCCCTGTATACTCAGGTAATCAATTTTCCTTTTTCTCAAATCACTGATGGGGTTGAAGATCAGATAGTTTAGTTTTACAATTAAGCTTAGTTGTTTAGGGGTGAAGGTGTTTTTATGTCTAGATAGATGTTTTAAGTTGATAATGACGAGCTATGATAGATATTGATTTGCGTTCAGAATTTTAGACGCACCAACATAGGAAAGATGTTCTCTTCAAGGCTGCCAAATACAAATAGCTAATATACTAAGAAGGTAATGTTTATATAATTCCTGATTGTTTCATAGTTCTTCTTGCGGTAGGTAGTTTATTGTATATATGTGTAAAAATATAAATGAATATATAAAAATAAAAATATTTAATAAAAAAATTCCACCCAGCAGGAGAACAAAGAAAAAGCTGAGTTTCATCTGTCCAAGCCCTTCAGCATTTAAGGTTCTCTATTGAGAAGCCAGGTGCAATTCTAAAAAGTCTGCCTTTAATTTTCTGACCTTTTTCATCTGCAATGTGGATGGAACTAGAAAAGATCATTCAGAGTGAGGTACCCCAGACCCAGAAAGACGGCCATGGTACATATTCACTTATAAGTGGATATTAGCCATAAAGCACATGATAACCACCCATGCTGTAATCCACAGACTGAAAGAAGCCAAGGAGAGACTAAAAGAGGATGCTTGACTTTCATTCAGAAGGGGAAATAAAATAGACATCATAACTAGATGGAGGTAGGGAACTTGGAGGGAGAGGTTGTGGAGGGTAATAGGGATGGAGATCAGGTGCGAAGATCAGGGAGGAGATCAGGAGAGATAACAGAAATTGGTACGGGGCATCTCTGGGACAAGATTCACTCCTAGATGTCTATGGTGGTAAACCTATCTGAAACTACTAGCAGCAGGGCATGTAGGACCTGAAGATGCCACCCCCTGTAGCCAGGTAGGTCTCCCAACAGAGGAAAAGGGATATCAACCCACCCATATAACCTTTGATACTTAATTTGTCTTCCCTACAAAGACTGTAGGGACAAAGATGGATCAGAGATTGAGGAAAATGCATTGACTGGCCCAACTTGAGACTTACCCCAAGGGAGAGACCCAACCAATGACACCATTAATAATATTCTGTTATGCTTGAAGAAAGGAGCCTAGTGTAGTGTTCTTCTGATAGTCTTCACCCAGCAGCTGATGGAAACAGACACAGAGACCCACAGCCAAACAATAGGCTGAACTTGGGGAGTTTTGTGGAAGAGTGGGAGGAAGGATTGAAGGAGACACAGGGGTCAAGAACACTACAAGAAGACCTCCAGAGTAAACTAGGCTGGGCTCGTAGGGGCTCACAGAGACCGAACAACCAACCAAAGAGCATGTCTGGGCTGGACCTAGGCCCCCTACACATGTTTAGCAAATGTGCAGCTTGGTCTTCATGTGTGTCCCCTAACAATGGAAGTAGAAGCCTTTGGATCCCTTCTCCTGAGCTGGACTGTCTTGTCTTGATGCAGTGAGAGAGGATGTGCTTAGTCCTACAGAGACATGTGATGCAAGGGTGGATTGGTAACCCTTGGGGCCCTCCTCTGAGAAGAAGGAAAGGGAGGAGGGCTTGAAGGTGGGACTGGAAGGAGAGGAGGGAGGGGCCTGGAATCAGCCTTAAAATGATTAAATAAATAAATAAATAAATATTCTTTGTTCTACTTGCTCAGGATTTTGATTATTATTTGCTAAGGGATCTTTAATTGTGGCCCTATCTATTTTGTGTTCTGTATGCTTCTTGTACCTTTATAGACATCTTCTTTAGGTTAAGAAAATTTTCTTCTATGATTTTGTTGAAAATACTTTCAGTATCTTTGATCTGGCTTTCTATTCTTCTTTCCTCTATTCCTATTATTGATTCTTGGGATTGGTGTTCTCTTAGTGTCCCAGAGTTCTTGGACGTTTTATTTCAGGTGTATTTTATATTTAACATTTTCTTTAACTGATATACCCAATTCTTCTATCTTATCTTCAATGCTTGAGATTCTCTTTTCTCTCTCTTGTATTTGGTTGTGGAAGGCTGTAGTTCCTGTTTAAATTGCTAAGTTTTTCACTTGCAGAATTCCTTCATTTTGTGTTTCATTTATTAAATCTATGTCAGGTCTTGACCAGTTCTATTTGTTACTTTCTACTGTTTGTGTTTTCTTTAACTTCTTTAAGAGAATTATTCATTTCCCTCCTAAGGACATCTATCATCTTAACACAGGCAGTTTTAAGAAATTTTTTTCTTGTGCTACAGTTATATTTGAATATTCATGAACTGCTGAAGTAAGACGACTGGGCTCTAGTGGAGACATACTGCCCTGGCTGCTATCGTATATTTTTTAATTCTGGCTTAGAGTGTTACTAAGCTACGTTTCTAAAGCTGTTCAGAGGAGGAAGAAGAACAGGGTTTTCTGTTAGGATCTGCTTATTTACTGTCCTTGAAATGGGGGGGAAACAGAGAAGAGGGGACACCCCAGAAGGTCGGCTACCATACTGGGGGTGAAACAGAGAGCCCACCTGCTTTCCTGACTAGAGCGGGCTGTGGGTGAGCAGAGAGTCCCTGCTGGAGTCAGGGGCTGGGAAAAGCAACAAGTGGAGAGTAGGAGGCAAGGAGGCGAAAGTCTGTGGGATCCACAGGCAATGTGAACAGATAGGGTAAAAAGGCTGCAGCAGGTATTCGGTTGCAGAGACAAGGATGGAACTGTTTGGTTTTGGAAAAGAGGAGGGGATGGTGAAATTTCAGTTTACTTACTGGATTCCCTAGCCTGCTCAGCTGCTGTGTTCATAGGGAATGCCTGATGGTGTTGAGGTCCAGGAATATTGGGTAAAGTTGTGGGGAAGAAGGCTGGAAGAGATCGTTGTGATTCTCTGGGGATGGGGGTCAGGTTTTCTGCTGCAGAGTTTGGGATGAGGCTGGGGGGTCCATGATGGGGCTTGGAACTGGAGGAGCAGAAGGAGAGATGTGCATCTGCCTTCATCCTATGAGTTGTCCTGGCAGAAGAGGCCTTTGGGTTAGCAGGGGGTGGCTGCCGGAGTTGAGGACCTGCACAAAGCACTGAACTGGGGAGGAAGACAGTTAGAAAGGATGATCCGTGGGCTCCACAGGAAATGGAAACAGGTCAGGGTCAGGGAAGGCTGCCTGCTTGTTGTGCTGCAGAGCTGAGGATGAGATTGTGAGACCAGATCTGGGGAAACAGAGGGAGAAGAGAAGATCTGCAGGAAGCCTTCATGGTTTTCTGTCAGGCTTGGCCTGTGAGTGAGCGAGGGGTGCCTACTGGAGTTGGCGCCTGGGGTACAGCCGCCAGCGAGAGAAGGAAGGTTTAGGAGAAGATGATGTGTGGAATCCACAGGAGATGTGGGCTGGGGAAAGGAAGGAGGCTGCTACTGATGTTCTGGTGCCTTCTGGGGCATTGGACTTGGAGGACAGGGGGGTGGCAAAGGACTTCAGGTGGCTTACCTGGTTTCCTGGCCTGCTCAGCTGGTGTGTTGTGTTCCCAGCGAATCCAGCCAGTATTTCTTGAACCTCTCGCATGAGCCAGGTACATGTCTGCATTTCCAGAATAGAATAATGAAAGAATTCAGATACAATTCTTGCTCTCAGAGGACATACATTTTATACTAAGGTCGCCTGGTAAAGAAGCACAAAATGTAAAAAGTTAATACACAACAACCAGCACCCATGCTGGGGGCCATATGATGTCAATGGCATATTTCCACCTAGGTCCATGAGAATGCCCATGCAGCCTGAAGCCACATCAATGTCCATATGATGTGCTGTCACTACCAGGGCCATAGTGAAGCAAGTGGTCTGAATCTGGGCCACAGTGGTGCCTGGGCCTTGCTGCCACCAACGGCCCCACCCACCATCTGGGTCCAAGGCCTTCATGAGGAGGGTGTCTATGTTGATGTCCATGGTCGGAGCTACCATTGAAGGCCATGCAGACTTCCTTGTTCTGTGCTTCAGCCTGAAGCCACATTGATGTCAGTAGGCTGTACTCTCTCCAGTAGCCATATTGATGTGGGTGGCCTGACCCATCTAAGTCTATGTTGATGTCCATTGTCTTGGGTAGCAGCGGAGAGCCTTGTTTAGGCCTGTGGTTCTGTTATAACAGGGACCACGTTTGTGCTGTTGTCTGAAACCAAGGGTAGGCCCATGATCTGTGCTTCCACTGACTTTTGCTGTGGTATCAATGACTGCAGCCACACTGTTGAGAAGGAGACACATGGAAGACTTCTGTGACAACACCTACCCTTCCAACTGCCTACCGCCATGTCTCCAAATGCCCACGCCCCACCCCCACTGCCAAAGTAACAGCCTAGACAGGAAAATACCAAGGAATTCTTAAAGTGTGACAGATGCTGAAGAGTGGTAGGTTTCCACAGTCGGTGGCTTCTGGTGCAAGTGTGGGAGGGAAGGGACTCAGTTTTATTTCAAGGGGGAGGCCACTACGAATTTGTCCATGCTCTAGAGATTATTAATAGCACAAGTGGACTTGCTTTCTTTTCTTCATTTTTTAATTATTTTTCTCTTTTGCTTCTTTTGGAGGAGGACAGACAGGAAGTACTGTGAAAGGATTGTGATTGGTGTGCATGACTTGAAACTCCCAGAGAACCAAGAAAAATGTTACAGAAGAAGAAATACTCGTTCAAAGTGGGTCTTTGAGACACTCTCCTCTTGACTGGATGGCATGATGAAGAGAAGGCAGGGACAATGGAGAGAAGTGTCCAGGAATGAAAGAGCTAATCCAAGAGAGTGTCAGAGTCAATCAAAACAAAAAGGCAACTGAATAATTTTTTTATTTCCTTTTAATGATAATGGATGAACTTGTGAGCCTCTGTTGAGAGGTGCAAGAAGATTACATGCATATGATGATGATGATGATGATGATGATGATGATGATGATGATTAATTTTTTCAGGAGTGTTAATATTAGATGCAATAAAAGTAAACTATATTCAGATGCAGTGCAGGACCTGGGGTAACACAATAGGTATGGAATCTTGGTAAGGTTTTTACCAAGATGAGCCAGGACCTAGCAAGGAACCAGAAATGGTTTGAGCAGATTGAGATGGTTCTATTTGAAAATTGTTTCCAGAGAGCACTGCATGTGCTGAGTGGTACTGATACTGTGTGTCATTCTGTTTGTCCAGTCTTCCTTAGACTAGGTGAGCCCTCTACCCTGAGCTCCAGCCTCACACATTACTGTTGGAGAGTGAGTTTTACTATTAATACCTTGTATTAAGTAATGGAACTTACCAATAATGCATTCTTCCAAAGAGTTCTCTATATATCTTGAAATAATTCCATATATATATATATATATATATAATGATTTTACATGAATAAGCATAATGACAAAAGTACAGTGCTATTAAAATATACATATGTAAATACATATTTAACTCAGTAATACACAAAATTTAGATAGCATCTTACTTTACTAAATTTTAAATACCATAGTATTTCAGATTGAAAATTGCAAAGAAGACTGGAGAGATGGCTCAGAGGTTAAGAGCACTGTCTGTTCTTCCAGAGGTCCTGAGTTCAATTCCCAGCAACCACGTGGTGGCTCACAACCATCTACAATTAGATCTGGTGCCCTCTTCTGGATTGCAGGCACACATAGGGGCAGAATACTGCATAAATAATAAATAAATAAAATCTTTGAAAAAAAGAAAATTACAAAGAAATTAATCTGAAGCTAACTTTATAGGAACATGGTTTTCCTAAAAAGTAGATTCATTTGTGTCAAATGCTTTTAAAACTTGTTTGTGTTTACCCTCCTTATTTTTTCCTCAATATAATTGTAGTACATTTAATGGGAGAGAAATCATTTTTTAAAGAGCATAAAAGAAAGAAATTTAAAAGAAGAAATATGTACAAGTCTGTATAACATTGGCTGAGAAAGTCATGTATAAATGTGTAAAATACTTATGTTTTCTAACTTTCCCCATTTTCTGACTAATTAAAGCTTGGCAACTCATGGAAGCATTACAATGGTCCAGCTTCCTGCATGTAGGAGCCCAGCTGCTCACCATGCTGTGGACTGAGTATCCACGGACCTACACACCCACGATTCTGATTTCTTTTATTTCTTTTTTCTTTTTTCCCCCACTGCCATTTTTCAAGACATGGTTTCTTTGTATAGCCCTGGTTGTCCTAGAGCTTGCTCTGTAGATCAGGCTACCTGAAACTCACAGAGATCCTCCTGCCTCTGCCTCCCATGTGCTGGGATTAAAGTCGTGTGCCACCACAACCCAGCAATTTTTCTTATTTTCTGAACTCATTTTAGGCCAATGACAATATTTTTAAAATACTTGATAGGTTTGGACCCCATTCTCACTATTAATGTTCTCTTTTAGCAGTTGAACAGAGCCTCTGGACTGGGGTATAAAGTAAAGAATGGATGACATCTTGTATAAAGATTTGTTTAAAATGGAATACTACTCAGCTATTAAAAACAAGGAAATCCTGAAATTTGCAGCAAATGGATGGAACTGGAAATGATCATCCTGAGTGATTTAACCCAGACCCAGAAAGATACACATGGCATATACTCACTTATAACTGAACACTAACTCAACAGAGATGTCCCCTAAAAGTCTTCATTTAGCAGGAGATTGGGATAGATACTGGGACTTCCTTCTGGGACTCTAGGTAAGAGGTAAGGAAGAATGGGGAAATAGAATGATCCAGAGGGTCCTAGAAGCCTACAAGAAGACCATTAAGGCTGGCGGATCTGGACCCAGGTGAGTCAGCTCAAACTACTGTAGCAACCAAGGACAATGCATGCAGTTAACCTAGAACCCCTATCTAGATCTAGCCAATGGACACCACATTCTCCACAATTGTGTGGAGAGCAGGGACTGACTCAGACATGAACTCTGGTGTCCCCTATTTGACCACTTCCCCTTGGTGGGAAGACCTGGTGACACTCAGAAGAAAAGTAAGCAGGCAACCAGGAAGAGACTTGATAGGCTGTGATCTTACAGTGAGGGAGGAGGTCTTTGAGGAGGAAAATAGGATGAAAGAGGGAGGGAGGGGGAATGGGAAGATACAAGTGATGGGGAAACAAATTAGATGTAATCTGAATAAATTACTTAAATAAAATAAAATAAAATAAAAAGATTTGTTTACATATGGTCAACATTGCCTGTATACCAGTCTGGCCTAGAGTGAAGGGTGAACTTGAAGTGTAAACACGGAATCCTCTACTTGCTGCACATTGAGACTATAGGTGTGCAATGACACATCTGGTTGTATGTGGTGCTTAGGATTGAGCTCATTGCTCCTACATGCTGCAGAAAGCACTCCCCAGTGAATCTACTTCCCCAAAACAAAAATATGGAAGAGCCCTGTAAATGTTTTAGCGTTAGAAGTGCCAGGAACCATTCCATTTTAGGATGTGGTGACCTGATATGATGGTAGTTTCTCAGGATCAAAATACAGAGGTTCAGTGGACAGAGAAGAGTCATATCTCATTAAAAGCAGCACAGCCATTGCTTCTTCTCATAACTGAGTTTTTTCAGTGTTTGGGATTTAGAACCTCGACCATGCTCAATTAGCACCCTACCACCAAGCTGTACCAACAGCCTCAATGGTAACATGTTCTTATCAGCCACACAATCTCTTATATTTGACATTTCACAAGCTTGGGGATATCGTCACTATTTAATTTGAGCTTTAAAATAATCCTACCCCCAATTACAGTTTTGAGAGCTTCTAATCCCTGGATACCATTCTATGTAACAACAAAGCTTTACTTTATCAAATTCCTATAACCTCTGTAAGGATAACTCCCAAATGTGGCACAACAAGCAACAGAAGTTACAGAGTGTGAGTAGGTAGAGGGTGGCATGTCAATTTGCCTCCGCCCTTTAAAAGCCATTGGGGGTGCAGCAGCAAGGCTGTCTTTGTGCACACTGCCTCTTACATATGGCCCAGGCATGCTTTCAGCACCAGAATCTTGGGAGAGGTGTGAAAAAGACTTTGCTCTGAGTCCAGGAGAGTGGGCTGTTCGAATCCTCCTGGAGACAAAAGAAAGAACTGGTTCCAGTGCCTTTTTCAATCCTAACAGCTTTCAGATGACACACTGAGAGTCATTTATACAGACTTGAATATACCCAAGAGTGTTCCTCGCCAAGCCTTCCCACAGTCTACATGAGCCAATGCAGATCACTTTATTTTAAAAGGTTACATGTTATACAAAACCCACACAACTAGCTGTCTTAGATTTTTTTTCCTACCCCTTTTGGACTTCTGTGATGTTTCCTTGATCTTTTCCATACCTAAGTATAGGTTAATTGCAATGTTTGTTTTAGTAAGTAAATTTGAAAGGTCTGCATCATTGTCAGAGCTACTCAGTTCAGAAAAGAAAAAAATCCATTGCTAGCCACTGCTCTAAGCAGTAGATAAATCAACAATAATTTCAAAAATGAACATGTTTAGCTACTTTCTTCTAGATCAGTCATAAAACCAACATACTCTTCAATTTATACCCTCAGTTGCTAGCTTTGTATTGGTAGAACCCCTGAGATGGTCTCATAATCTCTTTCTTGACCTATGAGAGGGCCCTGTTTAATTACCACTTTGCTTTGCCAACCATGATGCACCCTCATAATTTTCAAAGGTGGTCATGCCTTCTCTTCAGTATGTTTAGGACCACAAGGTTGACAGACACCTGTCTTGACATATTCAACAGGTAAGACATTAGACTCCATGCCCCTCCCTGTCAAATCCTTTGCCTTCTTTTAATGAAGTTTAGAAATTGACTGAAAATAGTATTTTACTCCTAATTGTTTATTACAATAGTCCCAATTTTAATTTTACATATTTCTCATTCTGCTGTATTTTTTAAAGCCATCTTTTGTATACTTTTATTGACCTCTAAACTAACAAGGCATTTGGTGGAATGTTTTAAATAAGATTTACGTAGATAATATTTTAGAATTATCAGATTAGTTTTTATTACTACAGCTATGACCTTTTTTAGGTAAAGATTTTTTAAGAAACAGCAGCAAAAGAAAGCAGAGCCAGTGAAGTTAACAAAGGAAATTTGGTCATTTTTTATTTTTAGCTTCTTTTATTACTCTGCCAAATGTCAGTTTTAGCCTTCTTTGATTTAGCCTATATACTTTTCATTAATATAAATTCTCTGGCTCAAATAATTCCAATTCAATTTGTATTATATAATTGCAACTTCGGTTTGCTGGTTGACCTGAAATCCCTTGCTTTATATGTGCAAACAGAATTAAAATGTGATTCCTCTACCTGAAAACACACAGTGAAACTAAATCTTCCTAAATATAAATATTTTTAAATCATTAAAGAGAACTATATATACACATGTTCATAATTTCATTTATAAAATAAGAGTATACATTTATATTTTGAAGAACATAATTTAAAATTTATAACAGTACAAACCAAATTTTATTTATAAATTAAGAATATGACTTCATATACATATATATGTGCTATGCATATTTTCCTAGATTTTTAAATGCACACTTAACAAAATATGTATACATATTCAAATTTTAGATTTCATGTTTGAGTCTGCTACTAAGTGCAGTGAGCAATTTTTCAAATCAGTTTTTATATTATTTATTTGCTGGAAATGAAAACAACATGAAATTATACTTTAATAGTGGATTGCCAATGCAATTATAAGTTATTTTCCCCAACCATCTCTATTTTTGGTAGATGATTAGTGCCCCGTGGGATCCAGAGACTTCTCTGAGCGAGAGCTGTTTGTTTTCTGCGTGCTGCAATTATATATTACACATACACCAATGATGAGTAGCCTCATGTGTTGGGATAAATATGTTATTATAAGTTCAAATGCTTAGATACTTTTTCGATGTTTATTTGAGCAGAGCAAAACATAGTGGTTTGAGTTCACAGGGGGCTTTCAGAAACCTTTTGGGGGAGATTTTCAGCTCACGGGGGTTTGCAAGCAGATGGCATATGCAAGCAATCACACTTCTCCTTGGTGGGAGGGATGGCATTCTCAGGGTAATAAACTAAGAGCGGGAGGTGCCATGGCAAGTCTGTTCTCAGAGTCTCTGCCTGGGCTTTCCCCGCAAAGCAGAGGTGCTTAGTACAAGCTTGAGGGGTAACATGGAATCAGGACACGGTGGGATTCTTTTCACACCACTTCTATACTAGCCTCACTCCCATTCCCCCTCTGGGGTCTTTAGAACCGAGTTAAACCATTCCACTGCTAGTAACTGAGATGAGACATTTTAGGAATTCGATAAGATTGTGTTCGGGAACACCAGTCACTTGTTCTGGTGGTGTGCTCCTTATGGAGCTTTCAGAAAGAAGTAATGTCAAAGGACTACATCTCAAATAGCTGGACCAGCATTCAGTTCTTCACTGTAGAGAGCTCAGGAAAGTCTAGATTCAATTACATGCAATGGAAGCCTGATACCTGCCCACCCACCCACCCCGAGCCCTCTGTGAGGTCCTAGCTGAACAAATTCTGTCCAGTTTTATAAGAACTCAAAGCAGTGACCAGAAAAAATATAAATAAAGAAATACTGCACTTAAGCCAAAAAGCCTTAGTCTCTTTAGTGAACACGCCAAGTTGAGGTGAGCAAGGAACAGGAGAGTGAAAGAGAAAAATGAGAGCAATGAAGACAACAGAGGTGGGAGGAGGCAGAGGCGGGGAATAACGGACAGGAAGGAGAAAGGCAAAGCTGAAGAAGAAGACAGGAGGAAAGATGTGGGGAAGCCTGCATCCGTCCTGCTCCTGGTACCCACATTTTGACACAGTGCGAAATCCCAATGATACCTCCTTTTGATAAAGGGGTAAGGAGAGAAACTGGCCAATGAAAACAGAAGACATTAGAGTTCTCTCCTCTACACCAATATATTTGTCCATCCAATCAAACCCTAAGTGATTCCCTCTGGGAAATCATAAGCCTACAGTAGATATATAAGGAGCAGAGGCAGCATTCAGAGACACTATCCGACAGGGAGTTGACCACAGGAACCCTACATTCCTGTCATGCTGGTCTAACCAGAAATAAACTTTCTCAAATGGCTTGAAGGACCAAAAGACAATTTGGAAGACTCCACACTCTTGTGTTTCACTCTTACTATACATGCTCATCTCTAAACTGCAAATCTAAATGATATGGTCTGTCTTCTACATAAACATGACTCTGTGGAAACAAAATTATTAAAGAGAAATAACAGGTCACTCCTAAATGAATAGATTGTCCAAACTCACTTCCTGTATGCTGAAATATAATGCTGTAGTCTGAACATATTGATGGAGAGTCCCACAGTGAGAACCTAAAACTGAAGATAATGTCAAATCATGAAATATAGGATTTTTCATCTTATTATTAAGTGGGGAATAAATCTAAGGCATCTCAAATACAAAATATGTGCTCTACCGTCAAGCCTTGCCTCAAATTCTGTCTCTTTCATCTATACCACGTACTATACTATACCTTTTGCACTTTAGATACAAAAACAAAGCTGGCATGATTTTTTTTTCCTTTCTACAGTTTTCAGTGATAGCAGATTCAGAGATAATTTTTCTTTACCACAAACATTCATGTATGCCCTTCAGAAGCATTACGAAATAAAATGAAGTTCACTTGAACACCATCCCTACACTACCATGGCAGCTGATCTGATAATTGAGACTGAGTCACAGGCAGGTAGCCTGCACAGTATGAATACTTTGGGTAAAAAAAAAAAAATGAGTTCACATCTGGAAAGGCATAGGCCAGATGGCTCAAGATTTCATTTTATTATTTGTTTTTCATTTTCAATTTTCTGTCTGTTCATTTACTCAGTCATTGTATGGGAGTGTTTCACCGTGTACCCCAGACTGGTTGGGCTGCAGAGATCCAAGTCCTTTGGCCTCAGTTTCTCAGTGACTGGGACTGCAGATGTGTGGTACTACTCACAGCGTTTATCCTCCATGTGAACGCATGTGTCTTAATGCTTTATCTTGTGTTTCTTTAAACTTTGTTACATCTTGTCACTTTTTTCCAGGCAGCTATTTGTTTTTAAAATGGTGACTATACACTCAGGTGACTGTTTTACACACAAGTAAGTATTTCAAAGAAAGTCACACACATATAACAGATGACAACTCTGGTCATAAGAGAACTTTCCTTACTTTGTAACTATCTAATTTACTTAATTCTTGTGTATGCAACTTATTTCATCAGTGAAAAATTACCATGATAAGTCTTAAAATACTAAAGAGATAACCATTAAACCAAGACACCATTTATTGGAAGTTTCTTTTTTAAAAGCAATGCCAATTCCTATCACTTGTGCTAACTACTTACAATTTTGGCCTAATTAGCATCCAGCTCAATGGTGAAATGAGAAATGCACATCTTTAAATACAAAGATTTTATCTTACTAGAACACAAAGCACCATTCATATATACACATACTCACTATGTGGTTCCTGCATCTTGATGGGGGATTAGGGAGCAAGGAAGATGGCGGGAAAGGGAAGGTAGGAGAGGGAAGAGGTAAGTTAGTGAGGGAAATTGCACAGGGAGACAAGTCTACTTTACGTATTTTTTTCCACTTAAGACACACAATAGAAAATGGACTTAAGAGGAGCAGGAATGAAATTCATTGAACATTAGATATTGGTGATTGATTAATAGTAATGTGTGTAATTTAGCTTCTTGGTTGTAATAAGTCTAGTACAATGTAAGACATTAACAATATAGAAGAACAAATGCAGGATATAAAGGGACTATTTAGATGCAAGATCCCTTTCATCTAAAACTACTTTAAAATAAAATATTTATTTAAAGCCAAAGAACAGTAAAATCACTTGCTAATATATTCACATTTCAATTATCAACCTATATTCTTAGAATAATTTCAGTTCATGTTAAACTTTCACTGAATGTTATTAATACAATTATGAATAAATATTCATTATACACATTTAAGAGAAGAGAGGCTTGATATATAATAGCAAGAAAATCTTAAGAACATTTATTTGATGAGTTTGGTGGCTGACCTGGATAAAGATAGGAGATCATGATGCTCTTTCAAGATACTTTCTTCTGGACTTTTGCTTCCTCATTTGCCATCATAAAATGATCTTGCCTACATCATGGTATAAGGAGTTAGCAGGCTATTATTATAAAGTCTTTAGAGTTGCCCTTGAAACTCAGAAGCAGTTTAGCAAGTATCACCATTATTTTTATTACTGCATTATTATCAATTATTTCAAAAAGGTAAAATTATGCATAGTACTGAAAAATGGAGGAGAAACACAAAGTTTGAAATAGGAAATGACCACACAAAACAAAATGATTTAGAAACCATATGACATTGGAATTTGAGAAGCATCAGGAAGAAGTGATTATGTATATCATGTGAATAAATAAGATTGCTAGAATGTAATGCATGGACATAGCCAAGCTTTCAGGCCTGAAGAAATAACTACAAGGAAGAACGAAGAGAGAGAGATACAGAGAGAGGAAGAGAGAGAGGTACAGAGACAGAATGAGAAAGAAAGAAAGGAAGAAAAAATGAAAGGAAGAAAGAAAGAAAGAAAGAAGGAAGGAAGGAAGGAAGGAAGGAAGGAAGGAAGGAGGGAGGGAAGGTTATTTGTAGCCTTGCCGATAAGAGAAAAGCATGTAGAAAGTGAGGGGAGTTCCAGCCAGGATGTACAGCTGAGACAAGGTCCTATAAAGTCGCTCCAAGGAGAGCAAGAATAGTCAAGCAGCACCTGACATGGTTCAAAGCAGGATAAAGGTGAGGCTGAGGGCTAGAGCCAAGGAGAATGCTTTTACTGATTGCATATGCAAGTCTGTATCTTCTTCTAGGTGAATATAAGGTGTTCCCAGACAAATTGTAACTGTCATCTGATTTGTTCATTTATGTGTTCCAGAACCTAGAACATGTCAGATGCACAAGAAGACATAGTGAATTAAGGAATAAAATAATTCTTTAAATGATGCAACAAAATTCTTAAGTACTATTGCATTGCCAAGAATCAAGATTTGTCAAAAATTGAGTTACAATATTGCTTTTCATTGACAAATGTTAGATACCAGAGCTGTATTATTTCAAACTGGAAACACTAAATTTTTTGAGAAAAAAAAATCAATCCACTAATAAATACTACCAAGTAAATCCAACATATACTACATTTAGCTTGTACACAAAGAGTGGGCAGCTTCCTGAAGACCTCCAAGAACATAATCTACTACCCTTTGTGACTCCTGTCACCTTTGTAAACTTATTTTCCTGACAAAGTCCCCATCTTTCTCATCTTATTGGAGCATATTCTCCTATAAGATTGCTTTCTCCTTCATAAAATACTGGTGTATGACCAATGATCTATAAGCAATAGCATTGCATTTAACGGGCATTATGGAAAATAGTGGAACAAACTTTTATTCGATGTTCAAATACAATTTATAATATTTAAAATGTTAGTCGTGGGGTGGTAGAGAATGAAAGTATATTAAATTCATATCTTGAGTGAAGAGTATTACTTATTTTCTTTTTGGTTGTAATCAATGCCAAATAAAATAAGACATAAAACTATGAAAGCACTTAGGATATTCTTGAAATATAAGTGTAGATCTTAATAAAAGACATGTTCACAAAAGCATTTCCCTGGTTCTGCTTTCAAAACCCTTCTCAACAAAAGTATTTCCATTCTTAATCATAACCTATAAGTTTTTACTTTTTATAGTTATAATAGCAAACTAGGCTTCACTAATAGATATTTTATTTTTCCCATTTAAGAACTTATATGATAAAGCATTTTATATATAAATATATATATTACACACATGTACATATGGGCATGTGCCTATATTTAATGATTTTTTAATTATCAAAATCAGCATATCCATTTCATAGATACAATTTAAATACAGGAAAAAAACAAGGAAATTTTAAGGGAAAAAGTTTAGAAATTATATCTATCAGAGTACTTAATAATTATAAGTGAGTTAAAACTCATTCTTATAAAGATTAAATATTCAACTGGATAAGCAAAGAAAATTAAATCTGTAAATATTTTCTAGAGACATGGTTGAAATAAATCACACAGAATGATTGAAATTAAATAATGAAAACTAAGGGAATAAACAAAAACAAGATTGAACATGATTTATCAGGCTAGGCACAGTGACATGCACCTGTGATTCTGATGCATGGGAGGCTGAGGCAGGAGGATCAAATGATTACATAATATGTCTCTGTCTCCAAAAAATATCAGTACATGTCCTAAAAAGAAATATTCATCATATTTGAAGTGAGTAATTTAAGAGGAGTTTAATAAAGAGATTACTTGCAACGATTAAACAGAGTGAAAAAACCCAACTCTAATTGCCTAATGACTTCTCCATAATAGCTTTCATCCTCTGCAAAAAGGAGGCTCATTGATACGGAGTAAAGACAGAGTAAGGGATGAACTAACTTATGGCTTTAAGGATAAATATTTAAGAGGCCATTGGAAACTAAACAAATTATGCTGAAATGGTAGTGGCCGGTTCTCCTTTAGGCTCTGTAACCGTTCCACCCACAGGATCATGGCATGAGGCAATCAGGCAGTCCAGTCAGGCAGGATACTCCAATAATGGAAACTTCTATATGTAATTAGAAGTAATTGAGAACCTTAATGGTAAAGATATGTAGGTTTAATGAACACAGAGCCTGTAAGAAAAGAACCATTGGACGGGAGCTGTGACCTTAGTTAAAGCTTACAACTAGTTGTTGCTCCATGAGGACAAAGCTATACCATATGCACATAACCCGCCTTCACTTTCCTCTCCACAGATGTCCTTCTGAGTCTTTTCATTAGTCCATTGGAACAGAAATCTCTTCATGTGGGCCATAGGAACAGCATTCTGAAAGAGAGGGATATACAAGGAGAAAGGATGGATTCGGGATGCCACAACTCCTAGTACAGACAGTAAAAAAAATAATAGTAATAAGTGAGAACTGCATTTACAATTATTCCATGAACAAAATGAAGACACCACTACAAACCTTGAAGCCACGACTTATACAAATCAATCAGGAAGCCTCCTCCCTGATAGCTATCTCTATCTAGTGCAAGGAGGTGGCGTACAGGATGATGGGTCAGATAAGTTATCAGTGGTCCTTCTCTGCTCTAAATTCTTCAAAATACAATAATGGCTATCTCAGGAAGATATGTCTAATAGTAAAACAGTAGCATTAACATTTTGGGAGTGTCCAACAGCTCCCTGACTGGACTGCCTAGTTGCCACATGCCTGGTACAGTAAACCTGGCCGTGATCCTGTGGCTGGAAAGGGTACAGAACCTAAAGGAGACCCAACCACTACCATTTCACCATAATTGGTTTAGTTTCCAATGGCCTCCTAAATATGTATCCATAGGTTAGTACATCCCTTACTCCTTACCAACGAGCCTTGTTTTGTAGAGGATGAAAGCCAGTACAGAGAACTCCAGCTGAGTAGAGAACAGAGAATAAGTTACTGTAGAATGCCCATCCTCAAATAAGAAATTGGTAACATGAACTCTATGCTCAAGTGTCAGGAAGCATTCTGGGAAAAGGGTTGGAAAATTCTAAAAGACAGAAGACCAGCAAAACTTACGTGAAAGTGTTTTTCTGGGTGTGATAGAGAGGTTGCACCCATGAGCTCCCAACAGCTATGGCTTCTTGAACAAGACCTGCATAAGATCACACTAGGCAACAGCCCAGCAGGGATGAGAAAAGGGTTTATGAGACCCAACCACAGTTAGGGAGATATAGGCAGTCTACAGCTGCTGAGGGAGGGAGGTATGGTTTTAAACAAAGAAAAGCACAATTAGGTTACCCATAATCAAGTGTTCATATCAATGCCTTTGGAATTTGGATAACACTAGTTGGGCTCTAATATTTATATACACAATATATAATTACATAAATGTATATAGATACATGCTTAAATATATGAACAGTAGTTATACAAGAGGATATGAATTTGATGGATGAGGCAGTGTCTCAGGAAGATTTGGAGAGAGGGGAGTGGAACATGATGAATATGCACTGTATTCATCCATGAAAATTTGATCATTTGGTCTGAATTCTGTGACTTCACTATAGGGGAGGTGCAGAAACTGGTGGGTACATGAAGTTCATTTTCTTGTCTGTCAGTCTAATAATCCTTGATTCCTGTAGAGATATTATCTATAAAATAAGGTGGGGTACAATTTTGATGTCATCTTCTGGACTATACATACGTACATAGCTTTCCACATACACACGTGTGCACATCATACTCTGCACAAAAATGATCAAACATAAACTACATACAAATTCACACAAACAGCCCAGGGACAGATAGAGGGGTACATATATAGAGATATTTGTATCTACTGATAAATAAAATCATTTCATGAAGCTTCAGAAAGAGAAGTACCCACTCAGTGATTTAGAAAACAAAAAAACATTTATAGAACACACTTTTTTTTCCCACAGTTCAATAATAACTAAAACTTACTAAGCACTAATTTTATATTCTAATTTAATTCACATACTACTATAAAAGTAATGCTATCCTCATTTTAAAAATAAGCTACAAGACTAAAGCAAATTTTACTGAATTTTAAAATGCTGTAAAAATAGTAAGAGAATCATATATCAGATATATACATGGGTAGATAGACAGACAGATATGTATTTAGAACAGAATGGAGAGCTGAAAATGGGGGCTTGCAGTTCCAGAAGACTGAATATACAACCATGTATATTTTGAATATGCATGTGTATTTTTCTAGAAAGATGAAATAGAAAAGAAAGACTCAAATAAAAATGGAATTTCTCTGAATTAAATACACAATTGTTCAAATCAAAATAAGGCCACTTGATATCAGGCAAAATGAAAGGAAAATCATGCCTGAACAGACTTCGTGAAAATTAGCTATTTCTGGGGTTGCTAACCTTCTGAATCTTGAGCTTAAAGCTACAAATATAGTCAAAGTTCTAACATGTAAATGGAATAAGAAGGCTCTCACTTGATGACGACCTAAACGTTCCCTTCCTCTCAGTCTCTGGGCCACTGGTCAGACTTATTCCCGCTTTGAGATGATGACGCATTTCTTGAGAACACACATATTGTAGATAGGATATACTACCATCCTGGTCTCTATTTTTCACAGGCATCTTTTAAAATGTGTTGATACTGCAGATGATTATTTGCACCTGATTTTGAAGTTGTATCTCTGGAAACAAATTATAAGATGATTACTCTGCTCTGTTAAAAAACAGTGTGTGTGTGTGTGTGTGTGTGTGTGTGTGTGTGTGTGTGTGTGTG
>OU015742.1:146011402-146031216 GCA_907169655.1 Acomys percivali
TGTGTGTGTGTGTGTGTGTGTGTGTGTGTGTGTGTGTGTGTGTGTGTATGCGCACATGCATTTGGCACAAGAAGGTTGACGTGTGGAAATAAAGAGAATGAAACAGGAAGAATGCATACATGCAGTAAAAGTGGATTCCTGCCGGTTTTTAGAACTTCATGATGGCTCGAGCTGTTGCACTCAAGATTATTCACTGCCTCATCAAAAACAATAGTCACAGATACCAATGCTCAGCAATCAGCCAACTTAATTGTGCTTCCGTAAAATCTACAAGCACCTGCCCTCAAGCCGGGATAACCGTCTTACTGCACGGATTAATTGAATGGAAAATACCATTTAAAAGTGCACCATGTTCTCCAGCTGCGCTGCACTCCTCAAGTTCAGCCTTGTAGCTTCAGTGATACACAAATGTCTCCTTACAGGTTTTGAAATTTGTGTTGTAGCACTTTGGCTGTGTCCATGCATTTGTGGTTCAATCAGCAGTAGCAATTGTTCTTGATTTCCTGTGGTTCCTTAAGACTGCCCACTGAGTTGAGAGAGTTGTTATTTTAGAGTTCCTGCAGCTCACATAGCTACCTAGAAAGTGATACATGCAAACAATCACATCCTATTCACTTCCAGTTCATTCATAAAAGCAACATCCTCCTGCTACATGGCTTGTTGAGATTTTTGTTCTGAAGTTTTGCTATTAATAAGTCTATTATTGAATATCACTCACTCTTCTATAAATTCCTTGAGAATACTGATCATATTTTTCCATTAATAGTAGCGCTTACCTCTGTATCTGGCAGACCTATATATTTTATGTATTGGGTTTCTTCAGAGGATGCTATTGTTTGGCCTTTGCTTACCCTCGGGACTTGTCCTGGATGTACTGTGTTGATACCATGAAGTGAATTCTTGGTCTTTACACACAAGGTTAGGGAAGGTGACAAGGAGTAAGCCAATTTTTTAAAGAAACTGTATACCAGGACAACTATCACATCTGGTTCTTAGAATTCTTAAAAGCTTTTTTATTCTTTCTTAATAAAAGTAAATCATATACTATTTGGATTTTTTTCTACAAGTAGTGTAAAATGTATGATTAACTACTACCGTAATCATCATTTCCATTAACAGCCGATGCCAGCCATCATATGTCTATATTTGACCAATCCTATATTGACAAGCTCCATAAATTGACATTAAAAGCAATTCCCCTTTTTGATGGGAATCCAAGATGGCGGCGAGCAGTGTGGACCATGTTTGGAAGCTCCAGTGAACAATTCAGGGAATTGCACAGATTTCTGAGCCAGGAATACCCAGGTCCCGACACCACGGCAGCAGGAGTGCTCCACGGTTTGGACGCACCAGGGTGCGGAGGACCTGCATGCCCCTGCACACGGGAGGAGTGAGGATTTTCTCGGAGCAGAGCAGCAGCGGCGGAACAAGCGGCAGCAACTGAGGTTTGCAGCTCAGAGCATTCCGATTACTGCGGGAGAGGGGACACTGGACAGGATTTGGGTCGCATGGTGCCTTGTGGCCCAAACTGGACTCGGTGGACAGTTCAGCCCCTGAGTCCTGGGTACAGCTCAGTGCACAGTGCTGTGGAGACGCTGGCTCAGCACAGCAAGCAATTCTGCCCAAGGCAACAGCTCAGCGGAGCCACAGCTCCCCTGCTGTGATGCAGGCTAAGCAGAGCACTCAGTTCCACCCTAGGCACCAGATCAGCCCAGCCGCAGTTCACCTCCTGTGACGCAGGCTGGGTGGAGCGCTCAGGTCCACCAAAGACCCCAAGTCAGCCCAGCCGTAGTTCACCTGCTGTGACACAGGCTGGGCGGAGAGCTCAGTCCCACTGGAGGCGCTAGCTCACATCAACAAGCAGTTCTGCCCAAGACACTAGCTCACCTCAGCAGGCAGTTTTGGGGCACTGACACAGGCTGAGGTCAGCACGCAGATTCAGCCCAGAGGCCCTAGCTGGACTTGCCGGGCAGATTAGGCCCAGAGATTCTAGCTGAGCTGTGCACACAGTCTCGGCGGACGCCAAGACTCTGGCTGGACTATCCACGCAGTATAGGCCCAGAGTCCCAGGCTGAATTCATTGTACAGTGTGGGTCCATAGTCCCTGGCTGAGCTCGGTGCACAATTCCACCCTGGAGACTCGGGTGGAGCTCGGGGTGCAGTTTAGGGCTAGAGTCCCTAACCGTGCTTGGCAGACAGATTGGGCCCAGAGACTCTAGTAGAGCTTTTGGCACAGTCCCGGCTCTAAGACTCTGGTTGGACACAGTGTGCGGTTTGAATCCAGAATTCCTGGCTGAGCTGGGCAGATGGTTTGGGCATGAGTCAATAACTGACCACAGCACGCAGTTTGGCCAAAAGCCCCTCTAGCTAAGCTTGGTGCGCAGTCCTAGCCCAAAAATTCTGGCTGGACCCGGTGTGCATTTTGAGCCCAGAATTCATAGCTGAGCTCAGCGGACAGTTCAGGCCCTGAGATTCTAGCTGAGCTCGGAGGGTGGTCGGGCCCAGTGTCCCTGGCTGGACTTGGCAGGGAACCCAGAAGGCTGTGGATACCTTGGCCTGACCCAACGCTCATCCCGAGACCCAGAACGATTGCAGGACCCATAGCACAGGGGAGCTGAGGATCACTGGCTGTGAGAGCCCAAGACGACAGGGCTAACCTCCTGCCATCCACACCAGTGAAGCATCAGAGCTTCCAGCATACGGAAATCGTGAGAAAACAAGTGAATCTATCATCAGACTCCCTCCATCCAACTCGGGAAGCTACCCAACAAAAATAAACCCAGAAAGATGTCTAAAGGACAGAGTAAAAGCATATGTAAAAAAACCCAAAACAACATGGCGTCTCCAGTTTCCAGCTATCCCAAAGGAAACAACCCAGAGAGCTCAAATACAACGGATATACAAGAAAATGACTTCAAATCCTTAATAAGGAGCATATTAATGGAGGAAACAAATAAAATTCGTAATCAAATACAGGAAGACACAGCCAAACAGGTGAGAGACATAAAAGAAGCTCATAGAGTGGAATTGGAAAAATTTCAGGAAAATGCAAATAACCAGATGGAAGAATTAAATAAAATGGTTCAAGGTCTGAAGTCCTATAAAGAGGCAATGGAAGAAACTCAGGAATATACAAACAATCATATGAAAGAAATAAAAATATCAGTTCAAGATCTGAACACGAAAATGGATTCAATGATAAACACACAGACAGAAGAAAAACGAGAATGTGAGACCTCAGAGAAGAAGGCAAGCAACACAGAGGTGAGCTTTTCTAACAGAATCCAAGAGATGGAAGAACGAATCTCAGGTCTAGAAGATACCATCACAGATCATGAAGCAACCATTAAAGAAAATGCCAAATCTAGAAAACTCCTGACACAAAATATCCAAGAAATTAAGGACACCATGAAAAGAAGAAATCTGAGGATAATAGGCATTGAAGAAAGAGAAGATATAAGACTCCAAAGCCCAGAAACTAATCTCAACAAAATCATAGAGGAAAATTTCCCCATTCTAAAGAAAGAGATACCTATAAACATACAAGAAGCCTACAGAACACCAAATAGAATTGACCAGAAAAGGAAAACTGCCCATCACATTATAATCAAAACACAAAACATATAGAACAAAGAAAAATATTAAAAGCTGCAAGGGAAAAGGGCCAAATAACATTCAATGGCAAACCTATCAGAATTACACCCAACTTCTCAGCAGAGACCATAAAAGCCAGAAGGGCCTGGACAGAGATCCTGTAAACCCTAAGAGACCACAGATGCCAGGCCAGACTACTTTACCCAGCAAAACTATCAATAACCATTGATGGAGAAAACAAAATATTCCATGACAAAAACAAATTCAAACAGTACCTATCCACAAATCCAGCTTTACAGAAGGTACTAGAAGGAAAACTTCATCCCAAAGAGTAAACCTACAACCAAAACTACTCAGGAAATAGGTAACTATACCATGGCAAAAACACAGCTACACAAACACTCGATTGGAAACAACATCAAAATTAAGACTCTTAACAGTCACTGGTCGTTAATATGTCTCAACATCAATGGTCTCAATTCTCCAATAAAAAGACGTAGACTATCTGAATGGGTGCATAAACAAGATCCAACATTCTTCTGCATTCAAGAAATACATCTCACCTATAACGATAGGCATTACCTCAGGGTAAAAGGTTGGAAAAAAATATTCCAAGCAAATGGTCACAAGAAGCAAGCAGGCGTAGCCATTTTAATATCAAACAAAATAGACTTTCAACCAAAATTAATCAAAAGGGATGCAGAAAGACACTTCATACTCATCAAAGGTAAAGTCAATGAAGATGACATCACAATTCTGAATATCTATGCTCCCAATGCAAGGGCACCCACATTTGTAAAAGATCTGCTAAAAAACTTAAATCACACATCGATCCCCACACAATAATAGTAGGAGACTTCAACACCCCACTCTCACTGAAGGATAAGTCATTGAAACAGAAACTAAGCAGAGAAATAACATCATTAGCCAATGCCATGGGTCAAATGGATCTAACAGATATCTATAAAACCTTTCACCCAAACAAAAAAGAATATACCTTCTTCTCTGCACCCCATGGAACCTTCTCCAAAATTGATCACATCGTAGGTCACAAGCATGCCTCAAAAGATACAAGAGGATTGAAATAATACTTTGTATCCTATCAGATCACCATGCTCTTAGGCTGCAATTCAACAACAACAGAAACAACAAAAAGCCTGCATTCACATGGAAACTAAACAACTCTCTTCTAAATGACACATGGGTCAGGGAAGAAATAAAGAAAGAAATCAAGGAGTTTCTGAAATTCAATGAAAATGAGGGAACAAAATACCCTAATTTGTGGGATACATTGAAAGCAGTGTTAAGAGGAAAATTCATAGCACTAAGTGCCTTTAAAAATAAATTGGAAACATCGCACATAAGCATCTTAACAAAACAGCTGGAAGCCCTAGAAAAAAAAGAAGCAGAAACACCCAAAAGGAGTAGACGTCTGGAAATAATCAAACTCAGGGCTGAAATTAACAAATTAGAAACTAAGAAAACAGTCCAATGAATCAACAAAACCAAGAGCTGGTTCTTTGAGAAAATCAACAAGATAGACAGACCGTTAGTCAAACTAACTAAAAGGCAGAGAGACAGTATTGAAATCAACAAAATCAGAAATGAAAAGGGAGACATAACAATAGACACTGAAGAAATACAAAGAATCATAAGATCTTACTTTGAAGGCATATATGCCACAAAATTTGAAAATCTAAGGGAAATGGACAATTTTCTTGATCAGTTTCACTTGCCAAAGTTGAGTGAAAAACAGATAAACAAGCTAAATAGTCCCATTTCCCCTACAGAAATAGAAGCAATCATTGATAGTCTCCCAACCAAAAAAAAAGCCCAGGGCCAGATGGTTTCAGTGCAGAATTCTACCAGACCTTCAAAGGTGAGCTAATACCGATACTCTTCAAGCTACTCCAAAACATAGAATTGGATGGAACATTATCAAATTCATTCTATGAGGCCATAGTCACGTTGATACCTAAACCTCACAAAGACTCAACAAAGAAAGAGAATTTCAGACCAATTTCTCTTATGAACATTGATGCAAAAATACTAAATAAAATTCTTGCAAAATGAATACAAGAACACATAAAGGATATCATTCATCATGACCAAGTAGGCTTCATTCCAGGCATGCAGGGATGGTTTAATATACGGAAATCCATCAATGTAATCCACCATATAAACAAACTGAAAATAAAAAAACACATGATCATCTCTTTAGATTCAGAGAAAGCATTTGATAAAATCCAACACCCATTCATGTTTAAAGTTTTAGAGAGATCGGGGATACTAGGCACTTTCCTCAATATAATAAAGGCTATATACAGCAAGCCAATAGCCAAAATCAAAGTAAATGGTGAGATACTCAAGGAAATTCCTCTAAATTCGGGAACAAGGCAAGGCTGCCCACTCTCTCCATATCTCTTCAATATAGTACTCAATGTTCTATCCAGAGCAATAAGACAACAAAAGGAGATCAAGGGTATCCAAATGGGAAAGGAGGAAGTCAAACTATCCCTATTTGCAGATAATATGATAGTGTACATAAGTGACCCTCAAAATTCCACCAGAGAACTCCTACAGCTGATAAACACTTTCAGCAATTTGGCTGGATACAAAATTAACTCCAAAAAGTCTGTAGCCTTCCTATACACAAATGACAAGCTTGCAGAGGAAGAAATTAGGAAAGCCATACCCTTCACATTAGCCACAAGCAATATAATATATCTAGGAGTTACTCTAACTAAGCAAGTGAAGGACTTGTTTGAAAAAAATTTCAAAACTCTGAAGAAGAAGATTGAAGATGACATGAGAAGATGGAAGGATCTTCCTTGCTCATGGATAGGGAGAATTAACAGAGTAAAAATGGCCATCCTACCAAAAGCAATCTACAGAGTCAATTCAATCCCTATCAAAATATCTACACAATTTTTTAAAGACATTGAAAGTTCAATTCTGAACTTCATATGGAAAAACAAAAAACCGAGAATAGCAAAAACGATCTTGTACAATAAAAGGTGCTTCGGAGGAATCTCCATACTTGATCTCAAATTGTACTATAAAGCAATAGTAATTAAAACAGCACAGCAACAGGCTGGTTGATCAGTGGAATCAAATTGAAGACCCAGATATGAATCCACACACATATGGTCACTGGATTTTTGACAAAGAAGTCAAATCCATTCAATGGAAAAAGGATAGCATCTTCAACAAATGGTGCTGGTCTAGCTGGATGTCTACGTGTAAAAAAATGCAACTGGACCCATATTTGTCACCTTGCACAAAACTCAAATCCAAGTGGATTAAAGACCTCAACATAAAACCAGAGACACTAAGTCACTTAGAAGAAAAAGTGGGGAAGAGCCTGGAACATATTGGCACAGGAGACAACTTCCTGAACAGAACACCAACAGCCCAGGCCTTAATGTCAACAATTAATAAATGGGACCTCATGAGGCTGAGAAGCTTTTGTAAGGCTTGAGACACTGTCAAGAGAACAAAGCGACAGCCTACAGACTGGGAAAAGATCTTCACCAACCCTACATCTGACAAAGGTCTAATATCCAAAATATATAAAGAACTCAAGAAATTAAACACCACCAAACCGAATAACCCAATTGAGAAATGGGGCTTGGAACTAAACAGAGAATTCTCAACAGAAGAATATCAAATGGCTGAGAAACACTTAAAGAAATGCTCAACCTCCTTAGTCATCAGGGAAATGCAAATCAAAACAACTCTGAGATTCCATCTTACACCCATCAGAATGGCTAAGATCAAAAACTCAAGCGACACTACATGCTGGAGAGGATGTGGGGAGAGAGGAACACTCCTTCATTGCTGGTGGGAATGCAAACTAATACAACCACTTTGGAAATCTATCTGGTGCTATCTCAGAAAACTGGGAATAGGGCTTCCTCAAGACCCAGCTATTTCACTCTTTGGAATATAACCAGAAGATGCACCAGCACACAACAAGAAAATTTGCTCAACCATGTTCATAGCAGCCTTATTCATAATAGCCAGATCATGGAAACAGCCTAAGTGTCCCTCAGTAGTAGAATGGATAAAGAAACTGTGGTACATATACACTATGGAATACTACTCAGCTATTAAAAACAAGGAATTCCCAAAATTTGTGGATAAATGGATTGAGCTAGAAATGATCATAATGAGTGAGTTAACCCAGAAGCAGAAAGACTCAAATGGTATATACTCACTTATATCTGCATACTAGCCCAAGGGGCATGTCCCATGAAAGCCTTCCCTTACCAGGAAACTGGGACAGAGGGGAGGACATCCTATTGGGACTCTAGATAAGAGAACCATGTGCAAATAGCAATGTAGAAGGATCCAGTGGGTCCTAGAAATCTACAAGTAGAACATTATGATAGGCAGATTTGGGCCAAGGGGTCCTACTCAAACTAAGGCACTAGCCAAGGACAATACAGGTGGTAAACTTTAAACCCCTACCCAGATCTAGCCAATGGTCAGAACAGTCTCCCCACTTGAGTGGAGAATGGGATATGACTTTCTCATGTACTCTGGTGCCTCACATTTGATTATGTCCCCTGGAGGGGGAGACCTAGTGGCACTCAGAGGAATGACAGTAGGTCACCGAGAAGAGACTTGATACCCTATGAGCATATACAGGGGGAGGTAATCCCTCTGAGGAACAGTCATAGGGGAGGGGAATAAGGGGAAAATGGGAGGGAGGGGAGAATGGGAAGATACAAGGGATTGGATAACCATAGAGATGTAACAAGAATAAATTAATAAAATAAAAAATAAGAAATAAAAAATAAGAAATTCCCCTTAAATTCCTGTGTACTCAAGAACCCTTCACTATAAACATAAAATACCTTGACTTTCATTTTGCACCTATAGTCGAGATGAAGACTGCCTATCCAAGGACACTCAAAGAATTATATCTAATGGCTTGGGTGAATACCACCAAACAAACATGCCACCTGTATCCCAGAACTGAGCTGGTTAATTTCATTGTGTTCTCAGTCTTGGAAAATGAGAACAATAAAGGAGGTCTTGTATTACATTTTTAAATAAAAATTCACTTCTTTCCTATTTTCTTTTGGTCAAATGATTTTAACATGCAATTAAAAATTAAGTAAAAAAAAAATAACATGAGTGTGTATCTGAGTCTACACCCAGGTCTGTGCATTAGGCTCACTGCCTATTGAAAGCACCCTACACCTGTTACATTTTGCCACTGGAATGGGATAAGCATTGTAACTAAATGGATTATGCTGCATTTTACTAGAAACAAATTACCCAATACTACCATTTATGAGTTAAGATTTCCTGTAAGAAAATAGTGCAGGAAAAAGGAGGGATTATTTCATATCTTTGAAGGGTGTTTTATCACACTGTGCAATTGCATGCAATTTAACACCTAAACTGCTTAAAGTGCAAATGATATCAACTAGTCCACCCTAAGGGCCTGGTAATAGTCCTGCCGTTTGTGCTGCAAGAGCTGGTTTTGTCAGCACTTCCATTATAAGCCTGGTCTTTCAGGATTTTTTTCCACTCAACCATGAAAATTTGCTGTAGTTTACAACTTGGCATAGAAGGTTTTAGCTTAACAGTGCCTACTTTTCTTCCAGCTATTTTGTCCCAAAAGAAGTCAGCTGGCTGACTCTGTGGCACACACAGAAAAGAAGGAAAAAGAAAAATGTATATTGTAGAAAGACAAAAGTTTCAAATTAATAGTTAACTCTTAAAGATGTTTCCCTCTCCCATCCCACCCCCCAGCCTCAGTGGTGATCAAGCTAAGGCTGTTGGAGACTCTTGTACAATCACCTTCTAAACATTTCCTAAAATACTTGGCAAGTTGTCCTGCATCCAAATACACTGGCTAGACTTGGCACATGACCTACCGTGATTGGATTTATTATATTTACAATAATATGATAAACACTCAATAGTAACCATATTTCAAATTGGAAGCTTTGACCTTTCCCTGGCCTAGTGAGAATGATAAAGCAACTTTTCAGAATGTTGGGCAGAGGCTAACTCACAGAGACCAATCAACAACAAAATCACTTAGAAGGTAATCAACTGACACTGTGCAGTATATTATGTTACTTGCAATATTTTTGCCAATGTGTTAGCTACCATATCTAATATGGTACATACATATAAAACCTCCACCTGCATCACCTTGTGAAGGGTAACTAATTACTCTTGAGGTAAAACTCAGAATTACTTCCCCATGTGAAGGCAATTCATCTACTGGTTACCAACCATGAGTTAGAACATTTATGATCCATGATAACTCTCCTATTAAATGGTAATAAATCTGTAATGCAATGAGTGATGATATTCAGTAAACCTGCTGTCACCATAGGCAAATTGTTGGGAAAACGACTGAAAGGACCTAGCACTCATCACATCAGTGGTACAGAAGTGCATACTACTTTGCCTACCCATAATTTTGCTAAGGCTAGAAATCTTTTTGATATAGCAAAATAGCATATTAGTATGTATGTGTACACACACCAGTAATATTTCTGTCAAGCAATATCCTCAGCATCTGAAAAGTGTCATACTTTTTATAGTGTCAAGGTCAGCATGAAAAAGAAAATACTAAATCCATTATATGGAATTTCAAAGGAAGAACTGCATAGGAAAATTATGGATGAGAAATATTATTAGAACAAATATTTAATGTCAACGTCAATATTTAATGTACAAGTAAATGATGGTACATTTATACATCTTCAACATTCTAAGACAGTGCCAGAAGGCATGTGATTGAGAGACCATAAAACACTACATTTGGCTGAAATGTTGTCAGACTCTAATTAAAGCTCTTTATAAGGTACCACATGGTGCCCTAGACCATACAAGAATATGAACATACATTCTTTTCCATTTTCATTCTCAAGATAACAAGAAAGACTGGAAAACATCAGCATTATCTAAAGACTATTTTTCAATCATGGAACTCCATAGGTAAGAGAATATTGTCAAAAGAGCAAGATCCACCCACCGCATATCAGTGAAAACAAGTCCTATTGTAAAGATGCTCTCTTTGCCTCCTTGTTCACCTAAGACCATCACTTCTTTGCTCAGCACATTGCATTCAAAGGCTGATGAAACAATGGGCACTAACCAAGCACTCTGAGAATTCTGGGAAGTTTTTAACATACTAAATTTTCTGGAATATTACTCAACCACGAGAAGTCACACAGTGCATGAAAAAAATGCTTTTAAAAGAAATCGTCGCAGTTATATCAGCACATCCAAAGAATTTCATGGTGCTCCTGCTATTGATGAAACCACAAGGAGGGAGTGGTGCTTGAGAAATGTTAGAATTGGACATTGGGGAAAAGGATATTCAGGAGCCTGCTGGTATTGAGGCTGAAGAGCTTTTCAGTACAAAGCTGACTAAAATGGAGGAAGAAAGGAGAAAACAAGTCAAGTAAGAACAACCAAAGCAGCCAAAAAATCCATAGCAATGAAACTGGCTGATGGTGTTTGCCCCTGTCGGTAGCAGAGTAAAATGGATGTTACCTATGACGCATCTGCAAGACCTGAGAGGCAGGTAGACATATAACATCATGTTGTATGCTAGTTTGTCCTCTGGCCATAGCAAGACAACCATCTTGGACTTTGCCCTGATATCCATGGCAACCAGATCAGAATAGCACAGTGATAGTCAGATCTGGGATAATGGTAATAGAGCAAGGGGTCCATCCCTTGGCAGGTTCAAGAGACCCTCACCTGGTGTTTCAGCTATTACTTTCTCCTTCAACTACAAATGATTTTGGAACATGCTAGGCTGGTTATGAAATAGAAGGCTGATGAAAGCTAGACTCCAAGAAGCAGATTCCATGATGTCTCTATTCAGGATGGGATGTTACTTGGTAGGGATGCACATGTTTGAGGATAATCCACACTCATGTTACTCCTTAACAGGCTTTGAAAGCAAGTCTAATAAAGTCTTTAAGTTGGACTTTCATGAATTGGTATTTGGTCTGTCCCTGTTTGCTGTCTGGGTGATTAAGCATTTGCTTGTGTTTTTTAAGGAAGTTTTAACAACACGATTTCTTGCTATAAATACTTAATAAAAAGGAAGAATGGACTGAATAGATAAAACATGGGATTTTCTTGAGGATCCGTGGGCCTGCTGAAGCACCAAATGATGGTGTTTCAGGGTCTTCTACCAGCTCTTCTCAAACTTATTCAGAAGAGAAACTGGAGCCTCTACACTGTAGCCCCTACCAGCGTCGTTCAGTAACAACTTTTTCTACAATGTTCCACATATCCTTTGTGCTGAGTATGCTTTTTTACAGTGTACTTTAATGGTGAGATCCTATTCCACCACCATTCTGTTGTTTTCTTCAATTGTGGTACACAATACATTTTATGGAACATTCAACACTTTATTATTAAATACAGATTTGATAGATGGCTTTGCCTAACTTTAGGTTAATTTTTAATATGACATTTCATCTGAAAATATAATCATTGGGGCATAAACTTCAGGTAAGAAGAGGAACAGCTATACAATGGAGAAATATGGAAATACTCAATAAATTATCATTTCATAAAGTAATGACAGCAGTATCATATCTTGAAACAAACTTATGAATTGTACTTAAAGGCTTGAATGATTTCAGCATGTAATGTTTTAGTAAATATTCTAACTTTAAATGTGAGGTATGTTTATTTATCCAGTTTGCTGATAGACAAAGTTTATCAAAATTTAATTCCATTACAGTTATAACATGACAAATCTCATCTCAATTTATAAGGAATTACTGAATTGTTCAGGTGCCATGAAGTTCATTTTTATATAATCCTGGGTTTGGGCCATCAGTTTGCAGATAATAATAGCTGATGCTTGTGGTTCTCTCACTATGCGCCAGGCATAATTAAACATTTCATATTTATGAACTCACTGAGCTATGCCATATCATTATCTCCAACTCTGAAATGAGGAAGCTGGTTACAGGGACTGCAGCTTTGAGTGGTATAATCAAGATTATTGCCAGATCTAGTTCCAAAGCCTAAGACCCACTGTGGTTAGCATGTTACTCTATTTCAAGGAGGAACAATCCTCAGAATCCTGGAATAAAGCACATCTTATCATTGTGTATTAATCTGATAACCCATTATTATATTGATAGTCCTGGACAAGTAATGATATTAACTATATACAGTTTTGTTTTAAAAGGAAATCTTTGAGATTTTATTACTCAAAATATTTTAGTCTTTATAACATATGTTAGGGAACCTTCTATCTTTTTCTATGCTCATAAATAATAGAAACAAGTCTTCAGGTCATGATGACACAATCCCTGCAATTCCAGCACTTGTGATAAAGCCAGGAGGATCAAGCATTCAACCCTGACTAAGCTTGTTTCAAAGCTAGCCTGAACTTCATGAAAACTATCTCCAAAATAGGCTTCAGAAGAAGCAAATACAAGGAAGACAGAAGAAAGGAAAGAGAAGAAGATGGGATTGAAAGAAGAAACAATTTGGGACATAAGAGTTCTTGACAAATTAAACACAATGCACATGTAAAATTTATTTTAATTGTAGACTTTTCTAGTGTCAAATTTTACGGCATTGTGACTCTCTTCCCTTTATTATTCTTTTTAAATGTTATTGATTTGTTTTTTAATCTTTCCATACAACTTTGGCGTTATCACATATCATTACAGTATCTATTTTCTCATTTCTAAAGTAAGTTCTCTCTGTGTGTATACACATGACTGCAGTTGGGGCTATAAATAAGATTTTTATTTTAGAATTTTATTTTCATTATTCTGACCAACTCCTCACTCTTTCCTCGAGACTTCCTTGAGAACGTGTTCCCTCTCTAAGCTTCTGTTGTGTGCATAGCACTGACCTGTACTGCAGTATTTATCAAAACTGTGTTTCCCTTATAGTTCACAATGTAATTAAGAATTTCTACATGTTAGCTTTCATTGCTTTCATGCAGGGATACTATCGAGGTGTAGATAGTGTTTATTTATCAATAACTACACTTAGAAGAAATTACTGCTGTAATTTCATCAAGGGCATGAGAATAACAGCTTGTAATATCAAGTTTCTACACTATTAGCAGTACTGTGCCATTGTGCCAGGGCAAAAAAAAAAAAAATTCAGCTGATGAAGTACTCAGGATCCTGCCTGTCCTCAGAAGGGTTAGATTTTTAGCAGAGAGCCACAGTAGATAAACCGTTGGAATAAGCTGAGTGAAATACACTTTAGTAATTCAATTAGCTGTACTCGATATTTCTGTGTATAATCCTATGCCATAAGATATAAAATAAGATATAAACATAGAGAATAAACCTGACCACTTTACATAAATTCAAATTTGTTCCTCTCCACCTTGAAATAGCCAAATATTGTAATGAACCTTGATTAAGTGTGAAATGCCCCTCAAGAAATTGGTTACTATTAATAAATTACCAAATTAGAAAGGTGGTTTTTAGAATATTTTAGTTAAGCTTTACAGTGATTTTGTATATGTCTCTTGAATTAAATTAGAATACAAGACTGTATAAAATATAGGATGAATTCTTCATCTTAGCATCAGTTATTATATATGTTATAAGAACAATACTATTGAAGTCTAATAGTACAAATTTAATATTCTAGATGCTATAATTGAGAAGTATTTGTGCTTATTGATCAATGCAATATAATACACACTTCTAGGTCAGACGGTCAAGTGTGAGTGTACTTGCCTAGAATTGTGGAAGCCCTGGTAACATTTCAACTACCAATCACTGAATATACTGGGTGTGGGGGGTGCACCTGTAAGCCCAGCACTCAAGCCTTATAGGTTGAATCAAAAGTTTAAGGTCATACCGTATTTTCCGGACTACAAGAAACAGCTGGCCATAAGACACGCCCAGTTTTCAGAGCAGTAAAACAAGAAAAACAGGAAAACCCTGATCCTCCACCCCCACTTTTGGGGAGGGAAGTACATCTCATGGTCCGAAAAATATAGCACTCATTTAGAAAGTACCAGGCCAGCCTGGGATACCCAAGATTGTGCTTCAAATAATAATAATTAATAACAACAATAAAAACAAGACTGATTCTTACCTTTATAACTTGGCTATAGAAGATTTATGAATACTATTAAGTCCTTGAATTCTGGCTTATCATGTCAGACCTTATGTTTAACATAAGTACTCGGAGGGAAGCAATCTTCAAATGCCAATTTTAATTAAATGTTCATTCAGAACATTTTTTTAACTTAAAGATAATTTAGCACTAGTATTTTGTTGAAATCTGTTAACTATGTATGTAATTCAAGTAGCGCTATGATGAAAAGGAAACAGAAACAGTTCTTTCTACATGAGGGATTTAGGTTGAGAGTGACTGTTAATGTTGTGACAAAAACAGGATCTACACAATATAGCTCACTTGGTGAATATAGAACAACTCCTATATCATACCTCCTTGTCTCTTTTTAATTTAAAATCCTATGTATTTAAGTACTAGGCCATAGCATGACAAAAGAGGGAAGAGAAAAGAAGAAGGCGGGAACAGAGAAAGGGGGTGTGGGGAGAGGCCAAGGAGAGATCAGGAAGGGAGAGGGAAGAGGAGGGGAAGTGCAATTAGGAATAATAGAAAAGTTCAGCTTGTATGAAGAAGTTGCTTGGCCACTGACTAATGGCTTCAAATAGCTTGAAAGGGTTTAATCTACCATGTTCTGCTGGGAGACTCTGGAATCTAATATTGTTTTTTCAGGTTCTCTTACTACAACAACACAGTGTTGTTGATGGGACTGGTAATATACCTCACGTTCAAAGAGAAAAACATTTAGGAATCCTTGAGCTACCACTGGACTCAGCAGATTATTTAAGAGATGAGAAGAGGGGTTGGAGGGTGTATGGGAAGAGATCAGAGGGCGGAGAACTATCAGGGAGGAATTAGTGGAAGAAGAAGGGGCTGAATATGATCATCATGTATTGTATTCACATATGACATTTTCAAGGGAGAAAGATAAATATTATATTTCAAAAATAATCTTTATGCTCAAAATCCACCAAAGATTACTTTTCCTCAGCTCCAGTTTTTCACTGCTCATGTGGTGTTTCCTTATCACCCTGTCACCAAATCATTCCTGTGACTTCTGAGAACTTATTTTATTAACTGTTCTTTCTCTTAGATAGTGGCTCCTCTTCATTTTCCCAAAGGCTTCTTTTAAGAAATAGTCCTTGATCAGATGTAGGTCAATGACTATTTCTTAAGAGAAGCCTTTGGGAACGTCCCCTGGATGGGGAGACCTGGTGGCACTCAGAGGAAGGATAGCAGGCTACCAAGAAGAGACTTGATACCCTATGAGCATATACAGGGGGAGGAAGTCCCCCTCAGTCACAGTCATAGGGAATGGAGTAAGGGGAAAATGGGAGTGAGTGAGGGAGGGAGGGAGGGAGGGAGGGAGGGAGGGAGGGAGGGAGGAATGGGAGGATACAAGGGAGGGGATAACCATTGAGATGCAATATGAATAAATTAATAAAATAAAAAATTTAAATATCCATAATAAAACGCAACATTTAACTAAAAAATGTATGCATAAGAGAGCTTCAAATGTTAAACAAATAAATGAGGCAATTTTTTTGGAATTAAAAAGAAAAAAAGAAATAGTCCTTGAATAATGTGTCCTACAGTAATTTTCCTTTTCTTTGTTATATTCTTAAGTCCACTTCACTTCTATCAAATTTTAGAACAGCATTTTTAATCTTTGAACTATTAGGTAATGAAATACAAAGTGTCAAAGGTTAAGTCAATATGTATATAAAATATGAACTTAATAATCAGCTATGATGAATGATGATGTCATTATTCTCATTAGGTAGAAAAACATTAAAAGTAAATTGTAACCAGAACTTCCAACCAAATCCAACTACATTTCCAAGGTGAAATTTTCATTTGGAGAAAGTGGCATAAGATAATTCTTTGTAGAATGTAGTAATTGATTATCTCAATTTAGAACTGGGATAAATTAAAAACTTTTTAAAATAATACAACAATGATGATCTGAGAAGAAATTTTTACAAAATAAGTTTGAGAATATATATCAGTCACATTTATAGAGAGGGCATTAAGAATGTAGACTGTAATTCACAAGAAATAACACTTCAGGAAGAGCCTCTACTTCCATTTTCATTTAATTTTTGCATTCTAATCTTTCCTTTTACATAAACTTACTTCTCTAGACTTTAGCTTACCTAATTATAAGATAAAACATTTTGGCAAAATCATAGTCTTCATTTGCATACACTACATAAAATGTTATAATAATGATTTACTACCTAAAGATCAGTGAGCAAGCACTAGCAATGTTTTAGGTTTCACATGGGTCAAATACCGGTCGGCTGGGATTCTACTCCATTGTGGTGCACCGAGATGATTCAGTTGAGAAAGGCCTTGCTATACTGGGGTACCTTTATCTCAGTACCAGATTTCAAGAGAAGCTTGCAAGGAGGTGGTACTGAAGAGGATAGCTTGTAGCTTTTCATTGTCTGGGCCGGAAAACGACATCTATCACTCCCACCACTTCTAATTAGTGTTCAAACTGACTGCAAGTATGTATGAAAATGCAAGAGGCACATATTGTATCTTGTGACGATCTCTGTAGATATAACGCTCTTAAAAACTGCAACCAGAATCTTAATGTCTGTGGTCCTTTAAATATAAACTCTGAAGTTTATGGACTACCTTTTATTCATTGGGCAATTTATACATGTGAAAATTTGCTATCTAGAATAATTTACTGATGTAAAAACATCATTCTAATTTTATAGATGAAAATGGATTTAGATAAAGGCACATTTTTTTAGTATGTGTTGGAGTTGAGCTCCAGGTCCAGGACTTTTTAACTCAACAGCTTTGACGGCTCATCTTATCTCACTGTCTTCTACAGTATTGCATGATAGCAATGGTTTGTGAAAGCTGAGGATTTGGCATAAGTATGAAAACAAATGTGAAATATGTTTTGACTATATTAAAATGCCTAAAGGAAATTGTGTGCCTTTCCCTAATAAGATGACAGGTTATCTAAAATGCCTCATTTCTGTGCTTCTGATTGAAATTATATAAAGGGATTATCTAATGCTTACAGAACATTCTGATAGTTGGCTACTGGGTTTTGATCTATTAAAAAGAGAATTTCACAAAATATTAGATAAGTTGAGCAAAAGGTATGGAGTTCCTTCCTGATGTATGGGGTCTTGTTCTGTTACATGGATTCCCAGGAGTCATAGGTATCCTGTATCCACACTTGCTTTGTTCTTGCAGATCTCATGTGTAGACAGCAACACCTTAGCTCTGCAGATGCTTTGTATACATGGTACTAACTCTGCACTTATTTCAAAACTCCAGGTGAATGGACAGTTTTCCATGGAATCTGAAGTTGACAGCAATCACTGCAACAAAAAAGTTATGTAATTAACAATCTCTAAAAATTCTCCCTTGTCCTGACATTTCTAAATGTAGCCTTGATTTGAGATGCTTTTGTGTATTAGTTTACAATGTTCACTGCCTACTGTAGGCCCAAGACTGTGTGAGAACCGGCATGGTGAACATGGTTGTTTCAGGAAATCCAGCTTTAAATGCCTCAAGTAAAAACTGTTATTTTCCTCTTTGTGTGCCAAATCACTTTTTTTTCTCTCTACCGATTTACTTTACCTATTTCCTAATATAACTGAGCACTTCGTTGTTTGTTATGACGCTTTTGCTGGTGTTGTCTAAATGGCACCTGCTTTCAAAATGCTGAGGAATATTAATTCGTTTGTTTTTCAACACAAAGATAAAACTGTGGCTTAATATGCAATTACCTTTTAATAGTTGTGATACAATTTATTTTATATATCTGTTGTATAACAGAACATAAGCAAATGCAAGAAACAAATTGTGGGATTTGCATGATACTATTTTTAGGGTCTCAGTATTCAGGGAAATTGAGCTGCTGACATTTATAATTTACAAATATGTACAACTCTTCTTCTGACAGAAACTTCTGAAAACTAAGCCAATTTCTTAAAACAGAATTGATATAAAATCTGATATAAAATTTAGAGACTTCCTCCTTACAATTTGTCTTAATTATTCTTAGATTGTCTGTACAAGTTAGAAATGTTTTCTAATGTTCTCAAATACAGAAACAAAATGCAATGAGTTAATCCATAAATGCCCTCTTGTGACAATATCCAAGAATGCAGCTGCCTTTTCTTTATTTACTATGGTCTTATTTTGTGAAGAACAATTTTATATATCTATACTATATCAATTTCAGTAAGAGAAAGAGGTTGACTTTATCTTATCTGGTAAATTTAGCATGCCTCATTTTAGCAAGGTAATTAAAACTCTGGTATGAAAACTGGTGCCATAACCTTTCTGGTGCAGATTAATCATAGAAATTAATCAAGGAGAGTCTCTTTAACATCTGTCTTGCTCGGTCGTTATAGGTGAAGGCACTGCACACCAGATATGTGAAAGGATATTGTTTGCACTCTTTTCTTGAGAACTTTCTTGGTTAAAGAGCCATATTTCTAAAAATGTTAAAGACAACAAATACTAAGAACTTGGAGTTGTTATTTCTTCATGGTTGGGGATTTAATTCATTTGTTTAATTTCTGTGGTAATTTCATAGTTGACAGAAGCAACTGCTCTAATGTGCACTTTAAAGTGAAACAGTTAAATGACTTGCCCAAAATTAAGTGAGTGCATTTTTTGTTGTAACCCAGCAGCCACCATATGACATTCTCAAATGATTTATTAAAATGTGCATTAAAAAGCTAGCTAGTGGCAAAGACATTCAAAGACCATTTGATGTCTACTTCCTAAAATTTAATACTAAAACTTTTTGCTGCCTTAGCTTAAAATGTATTGCTATAGTTTCAAATCACAGAAATAATTTTGTAAATTGTTTTCTTTCCAAGATTTATTCACAAGGACAGACACAACTGATGAGATTTTATCAAAAGTCATAAACATAGAATGCTGGAATTAGCTAATGGGAAAATTATTTAGTATGACTATGTTTGGATTAGTTTTCTGTGTTTAAATGTTACTTTTTTAAGAGTAAAAAATAATATGTGTGAGCTGTGTGTGTGTGAGAGAGAGAATGTGTGTATGTGTGTGCGCGCACGTGCATGCACATATGTGACTTCCTAGGTGTATGTATGTATGTATGTATGTATGTATGTATGTATGTATGTATGTAT
>OU015742.1:146031226-146074641 GCA_907169655.1 Acomys percivali
TATGTATGTATGTATGTATGTATGTATGTATGTATGTATGTATGTATATTCAAGTGCCAGCACAGGACAGAAGAAGGCATTGAATCCCTGAAACTGAAGTTACAAGTGTTTGTGTGATGCCTGATGTAGGTGCTGGAAAGTCAAACCTGGGTTCACTAAGAAATAGCAAGGGCTTTCAACTGCAAAGAAAGTTCTTTCTCTACCCTCAGCCATTAAAAACAAAAGCAAAGCAAACAAAAACGCTTATCAATTTTTGGGTTTTTTGTTTTGTTTTGTTTTTTTGTTTTTCTAAACAGGATTTCTCTGTGTAGCCTTTGCTGTCCTGGACTTGCTTTGTAGACCAGGCTGGCCTTGAACTCACAGTGATCCACCTGCCTCTGCCTCCCGAGTGCTGAGATTAAAAGTGTGTGCCACCACCGCCTGGCATGCTTATCAATTTCTTTTTCCTAAATAGTAACCTCAGAGCTTTGGTGAGATTAACAAGGTCTTTTTTTTTTTTTTTTCAATGTAACTTTGATCTTTCTTAAGACATGGTCTCCCATATCTCAGACTGGATTTAAACTTACTATGTAGCCAAAACTCATAATCTCTTGGCCTCTACTTTCCAAGTGTTAAAATATGTTATTGGTAATCAAACTCCAAACCTTGTAAATGTTAGGCAAGCATATAAGTCTCATTCCCCCCTCCCCCCATGTATCAGGTACGGAAAGACAACCACAAGTTAAAAGGACTTGTTCCTCTTGCAGAGGAGCTTGCTTTTGTTTATTACACCCACATAGTGGCTCAAATTGTCTGTCAGTTACCAGTGTCTGACACCCTTTTCTAACCTCACAGGTACCATGTAGCATATACTTACATGCAGGCAGAAACTCCCACGCATCTCTTTTCCTTATCAAAACCAACAATAATTGGTTTTGTTTTTTGTTTTGTTTTATCAGTATCAAATATTTAAATATCTAATGTGGACTTTAAAAACCCACAATTTATATTGTCGCAAGATGTGTATGTATCAATTCATATTCATATAAATTCACAGCTATTTTATCTTCCTCAAAATGAAAAATAGTATTATACAGGTTGCTTAAATTACATAGGAAGTAATAAGTAAATTTAATACCATAAATTGTATGCATAATTGAGCTAGTTTTTGAATTAAATGTTTTTCACATCAAACATTACAGTAAATAACAGAGTTTCACAATTTTTTTTTCCTGAGGCTAATATATTCTTAAGTTTTACAAAGTCTGATCATTATCAGATGGGACATAGGGTGCACAGAATTCAAGTTACTGGCCTATGCTGGAGCCAGAGACACAGTATTCGTAGAAAGCTCCCTGACACTGAGAACAGGACACTGGACACTCTTGCCCACCTGGAGGAAAACCTTTAAGAACAACAGAGCCTGAGGACACAACCAACTGAATAAAACTGCATCTCAGCAGCCCTTGCAATTTATTATGTCATTTCACTTTTAAAATCACATATGAATCTTACACTGAAATTTGGCATGAAAACGATTACAAGTTGTGAAATTTGAAAAGATTCCCCCAAAAGGGGCTCATGGGAACCCACCCTAGCTGAAGTGCTACTACTTCTGGGGAAAGGAGAATCAGTTTCTCTTAAGGCCATGGCCTTGGTATGGTGAACCACAGTACAGCAGATGGCTGCAGAGCGATTAGTTTATGGGCAGCACATTAACTGGATTAGTTAGTCTTAAAAGGAGGACAGTAATTGGGAAGGGTTAAGGAGAATATTGGGAGGAGTTGGGTTGAATTCGATCAAAATACATAGGGTGCATGTATGATTTTCTCAGAAAATTCATTAAAATATTGTAGTTAGTTAAAGAAAATATTCCCCCATCCTGAGTTTCCCTTAACATTCTCCTTTTTCTGGTTTGCATAATTTTCTGTTACTGTTCTGATGAATTCACTTCCCAAACTGAAAGTAGGCTTCCTCTTCACCATTGGCAGCACCACCCTTGTTGATGGTATCTTTATCTGTAGCATCTTACATCCACCATATTCCCTGTTATTCCCATCAAAAACACACAATGGCTTTTTTTTTTTTTTTTTTTTTTAGCAACACAAATGCAATGAAATGACTAGTGTGAAGTTCTTACTGCTTACACGTCCTACTTAACCTTCTGAGTGTAATTCCTCAATTCCATCTGTCTGCACTGGACACATGGGTCATTGTGTACTCTCTCAAAAACTGTAACTTAGTTTCTATTTAAGGGTGTACCAGTATAGGATTTTTCTTCTATACCAGTTCTCAACCCTCCTAATGCTGCGACCCTTTAATACAGTTCCTCGGGTTGTGGCAATCCCCAAGCATAAGATTATTTTTGTTGCTCCTTCATAACTGTACTTTTGTCACTGTTATGAACTGTTATGTAAATATCTATGTTTTCTGATGGTCTTAGGTAACCCCTGAGAAAGAGACGTTCAACAACCTCCAAAAGGGTTGTGACCACACGTTGGGAACCATGTTTTATTCCTTCTATCACTCTTGTGTTCTTGCTGTTTCTTGGAGTACAGCATATGTGTCAAAAGTAAGTACATTTGGTTTCTTTCTGGCAAAAAAAAAAGTTAACCAGATACTGAACTTAAGTGTCACCACTGTGCTTGGCCGTTAGTTACATCTGATGGCTCTATGACTCAGTGACTGCTTACCACTGTGGTTGCTTGTTGGTTCCATCCAAAAGTTCCGGGAGGCTGCTACTGTTTTCTCCACACTGCACTCCCAGAGCCTATGTCAGTACTATGGCTCACAAAGGTAATTTTGAGTGATTTAATGTAGTATTTTTTCTCTGATGGACATATGAATCTGTGTTTAGCTTTTCTTTAGGATAAGCTTGTGTCTGCACCGTATTTTCATGTTGTTCCTTCTTTCCAGTTCCAAACTTACCCTATTGCTTGCCAGACAACAAGCTGCCTCAATCCAACAATGCCACCTGTTGGCACATATCACACTCGAGTTCAGGTGCCACTGAGGGGGTCTTAGGCAATAGATGAAACCATAGCTGCATCCATGTATCCGTGTGTGTGTGTGTGTGTGTGTGTGTGTGTGTGTGTTCCTCTTCTTTCTTCTCTTTCTCTTACTCAGCTTCTCACTTTTAAGTATAATCCTTTCTCGTTCTGGTGACAAATGCATTCAATGTTTCAGAAGCTACCACATTTTACGTAAAAATGTATAGGTTAGGACTTCCTGAGAGATCTTGCACTTACCAACCCAAGCTTCACATATTTTTAATTACCATTCCTATTCTTCTGAAATTCTAAAGTGTTTGTAATGACACTATTCATTTCGCCTATTTTAAGGGTAAAGTTATATAGCTTCAGTAAATAGATAATCTAATGAGCCAATAGAATTCCTATTACTAATGTTTGGCCATCAGTTTGCAGTTCTATATTTGATGTAATAATTTACTACAGATTTAACAGGAAAAACATCAAAAGTAATAGGAAAATAAGACTTTTATAATTTTCAGTTTAGATTTATTATAACCATTTGTGCTTAGTGTACAAAATTATGATGATAAGATAAAAAGTACATATAATTAAATAAATTAAAACAATAAAATAAGAATTATATGTAATTTAAGAATTTAAACAGAAAAATTAATTTAAAACTGTATAAAATTTCAAATTACATGTAAAACTAAATAAGCCAGAATCTGCTTTAAATCAAAACTTCCTTAATCTTGGAAGTTTTTAAGTGAACTGTGAGAAATTGATTAAAAACTCAGGTGTATATGTTTATATATCTTAAATCTATGGTTATTCATCAAAAATTCTTAAATTCAATTTATTAATAAATTATTTATTGATAAATTATATCTGGACCCAGGAGGTCTTGCACAAACTGCTGTACCAACCAAAGACAATGCATGCAGAAAATCTAGACCCCTTATTCAGATCTAGCCAATGGACAGTGCATTCTCCACAGTTGTGTGGAGAGCAGGGACTGCCTCTGACATGAACTATAGTGTCCCTTATTTGACCACTTCCCCTGTTGGGGGAGGTCTGATGGCACTCAGAGGAAAGGGAAGCAGGTTATCCTGATGAGACATGATAGACTGTGATCATATGGTGGAAGTCCCCTTCTGTCACAGGTCTAGCGGAGAGGAAAACAATGAAAGAGGGAGTGATGGGGAAACGGATAACAATTGGGATGTAATCTGAATAAATTATTTTTTAAAAACTCAAATTTATATGTTTAGATATGTTAATCTATGGTTATACATCAAATAATTCTTAAACTCAAAAATTAATTTATTAATAAATTATACCATGTGAGTAATTACTATGAGGCCACACTCATGTGATACCATACCATTTTATGTTTATTGAAACTTTATATAGCCTCAATTGGATACTATTTAAATTTTAACAATAAGTTCACAATTCCATGAGGATATTATGATAAAAATCATTTTCATATATACAACATAAAAACTAAAAAGTCAGATAATTTACATCTGAACTTAATTATTTCTACAATTTTCATAAAATGTATCAGTACACATGGTAATATCACATCTTGTAGAGAAAGGTAATACCTCCCACTGAATTCTGGTATTCAAACATTTAGTTGGCTCGATTTCACTTCTATTCCATAAACAATACACAGCAAGGAAGCCAGAATCGTCACATTCCTGGAGTATGAGAAAACTAGGTCAGAAATTTGGATACCCATTTTCAAGCTAAGAGAAACAAAAAAGGGCTTTTTTCGGCATGGTGTGTTTGTGTGTGTGTGTGTGTGTGTGTGTGTGTGTGTGTGTGTGTGTGTAATTTAGTTATTCACTTTACATCTCAATCATAGCCCCCTCCTCTCCTCCTGGTCCCTTCCCTCCATCACTCCCTCATCCCCTTATCCCCCTCTTCTGCCCCTCAGAAAAGGACAGCTCCCCACACCCCACCCCACACCCACCACCGCCAACCTACCCCAGTACTTCGAGGCTCACCAGGACAGTGTTCTTCCTCAGAAAGGCTATTTTTAATGAATGATATCTCGCATTAATCAGATAAGTTGCATTTTCAAGATTTTACAAACTCTTCACTGTTTTGTTAGTATTGAGTTGTATTTTTTTTTTTTTGTTTATTGCTTGGTTTGGTTTTGGTTTGCTTTGATTTTAAGAAACATTGCAGTTATGTAGGCTTGTCTGGCCTGGTATAGCTCTTTCTTTCAGCCTTCTGATTACTGACATTACAGGCACACCTCACCACATTCCTTAGGAGATCGAGTTATTATTTTAAAACTTCATTTTACTTTCATACCTAGTCATTCTCTTTTCAAAGAGGAGCTCTAACTAAATTATATTTGCTTTTTTTTGCTGCACATATTTTACCCTGAGTGCTTTGAGATGCATGGTTCTTTTTCTGAATCTAGGTGGTAAAAGGCAAACTAAATGATAGAGAAAGAAGCCACATTCAACTGCTTTCGGCATGGGTCTTTCCAGCAAGACGGCCATTCCACAGATATGAGGAACTTCTGTGCTGCTCTGCTCTGTTGCTCTCCTGCCGACCCCTATGTCTAGATGCTGAAAGAAATAAGAATGCAAAATTCATGATGGCTATTTGAAAAATTGTCAGATGAGCTGAGGGGAAATGTCTGTCTCCAATATGTTCTTTTTAAGTCAACTCAAAGAAAATATGTAAGATAAGTATCCTCTTGATAAATATTTTAAGTAAAGGACATTTCTATGCTTATTATAGTTATAAAAGTAATGTGACATGTTCTTTTTTAATATATTTTATTAATTTATTCATATTACATCTCAATTGTTATCCTATCCCTTGTATCCTCCCATTCCTCCCTTCCTCCCATTTGTTGAGATTACAATAAGATCCCAAGACTTCATCCTTTAGAAGACCCTAATCACTGTAATATGCATAAATAAACTAATGAATAATCACAGCTTCATTTGAATAGCAAGTATAGAATGAATTGACCTGATGAGTGGGTAAGAAAATGGAACATTTAAAGAAGAGGTTCTCAGACCAAGTAGAGATTTCATAATGCAGGTAAGAGAGTAAAGCTCAAGAGCACTATCACACAACCTGTTGGCTATAATTAATAACAACATATTTCACGCTTGAAAACTGATCTGAGAGAATATTCTTACGTGTTCTTACTATAAAAAATAAAAGTATATAAGGAAATATAAATGTTAATTAGCTCAATTCAAACATTCCAATATGTTTACATATCTAAAATGCTGTGTGCAATCAATATATGCAATGATTATATATGAGTCTTAAGAGATTAAGTCAATAAATTGGTATTATGCATTAACTAATATAAAAACATTAAACATATTTGTAAACATAGCATACATACTAAATTAATATTTTCTTCATTTAATTAGTGAATGCTATGCCTTCAGGGTATAATGTATAAGAAGAACTTTAGAGAAGGCTCTGTTTTTATGAGGAAACAATGGAGTCTACATCATATCTCCTTAGCATGGTGTTGTTTGTGCTACAGTAATATGTTAGGCAAATGTCTTTTTGATTATTTGTATTATATTTGTATCACATTACAATTTTTATTAAATAATAAATAATGCTTTTAAAATATCCTGTGATGATTTAAATAAGGCAATGAAATTTGCATTTTATATAATATGTGTTTTAAGATAAAATATAAACTTAGATAAAATATGTAATATATAATTTTCACATTACGATTATAGGATTACTTTCTATGATGTTGTGAATTTCTCATTGACAGTATAGAAAAATCACATGTCCTTCAACAAAGCAAAGACAAGTTTTGAAGAGGCTGAAGGGGGAAATTATTCAGGCCTTCTTTTAGTTGAAGCATTTTAAACTTTTCAAAATTTCTTTTTAACCTTTCAAATCCCAAAGGACTTGAGAAATCATTTCATTCTGTCTCCACCTCTCCACCATTCAGCAAACCTGCTCTCAACTAAACTGAACAGAAGTAAAATTACATAAATATTTTAATTCCAACACTAAATCTGATTTGCTCCTTTTAAATTTCCAATGCTTATAGTCAGCACTCATGTGCACAATTGGCCATTTGTGAGATTATTTATATCATTAACTTAGTAAGTATGTCATAAGAGAGGAAAAATGAATGCAACTTTTGGTTATGTATGTCATGACTATTTATCCAATAAATATCTGCTCCAGAATTATTAGGTGGCATGAATTACTTTTAAAAGATTTATAGTTAGATCCATTTTGTACAATTCATTGTTTTTCCTTTAAGATGTACTAACAATGGCTACTTTACTCCTCTTGGATTCATTTATGTTACATTTACATTAAATTGATTTACTTTATTTTATATGTATAGACATTATGCCTACATGTATGAATGTGCACCACATGCATGCCTGGTACACACAGATACAAAAAGAAGGCATTAGAATCCCTTAAGCTGTAGTAGCAGATAGTTATGAGCTGTCAAGTGGAAGCTGGGAACTGTACCAAATCCTCTGTAAGAGAAGTACATGCTCTTAACTGTTTGGTGAGCCATCTCGTCAACCATATTATATATATATATATATATATATATATATATATATATATATATATATATATATTTAAATGGTTGGGTTTGTTTTATAATATTGTGAGTAAATAGTTATGAAACAGCACAATGATTTAATATTGCCAGAGTTAGTGCCCTTAGACTAAAACATACTAGTTAACCTGTGGAGATGTTAGGGCTAAAAATTGGGATGTGGCGCAGGTGGATGGAAAAGCATGTGGATGATGTTGAACATAACTAGAAGTTATGATCTTCCTGCTGTAGTCTTCATGCTTTTGTATGAAAATAGTATTTATGCTACAAGAAGATAATTAGCCTGGTTGAGAACACATAGATGTGTGTGTTCCTTTTAATCAAATAATGCAAATATAATAGCTCACTTTTAATAGTAAATGTGGATTTGGGAAACCATTATCAGAATATAAGAAATGATCAAATACAAAAATTGCTTATATATCAAAGGATGATATGGCAATAATAAGTACCAAAAAATAAATGTGTTTATATACATATACACACACATATATATGTGAATATATATTCACGTGAATACATACATATATTCCCCATTTTTGAACCTTGTTTTTCATAGTGAGTTTTGATAAAGGGAGATTAAGTCTAACAACTTTGCCCATATTAACTTTTGAAAAGGGAAGGAAGATAATAAAACTGTTCAAATCACAAGGTCTTATATATCCCATGATAATTTTATTTATTACAGTAATATGTGTCATAATACTTCTAGTAAGTCTAATCAATGAATTTCATTACAAAACTACCTATAATTTTGTATACTTAAATCATAAATGTAGCATCATTTAACTGCTAACAAACTAGTGTCATTGATAGAAATAGCTTCAGTTGAAAGAAGGACCTTTAAAAGTTTATAGCTTTATTTTTTCAAGTACCACAGACTAATAAGCAAAACATATGAATTAGATAAAATACTTCATTAAGTTACTTTTATTGGGTGAGTCAATGTGATATGATTACATTTCAGAGAAACTTAATTCCCCATCACATAAAATCACATTGATGTTTGGTTATATTTTCTCTTCAGGTGATGTAGCCATTCAAAGTATTTTATTCCCATCAAAGCAGAGATAATATGAAGTTAAAACTAACTTCATTTTCATCAAAGCTAATCATAAATTTTATTTTCTTAAGAGTTTTTTTTGAGACTCACTTTGCAGGTCTCTAAAGAAGATTCTTTAAAGTACTCTTAGGTCTTGGTTTCTAATTTGGAAACATCCCATCCGACCCTAGATCATTGGTGCAATAAAAGGGAGTAGAAACCAACACGTCCATATTTGGTTCACAAGGCTTTGCATGAACCCATTGTATTCTGATAATATAAGAAGATGTTTCATAATGTTGAAAATAAAATTGGCTATTCATTACTTACATGGCCAGCCCTACACTTGCTGGTACCAATTTCAATAACTCATATTATATAAATGCTCCCTTTGAGATGATATAAAACTTGAATCACTACATAAACTAGCAAATGATAGCTGCTCACTGTCTTCTACATGCTTCCTTTTTATTGGTTTAAAAAAAGTAGGTGAGCATCACAGATGCAGAGTGTTTGCTGTTGAGAATGTGTGTTTACAGGTGTGGAATGCCCCAGGATGGGTAGAACTGATAGCAGGCTGCAGGTGCAGGCTGTAATAAACAGGGCTTACCTTCCCTCTAATCACTTCTCTCCTTTATGATGCCTTTGGATTATCCCAATTCACATTAAGTAGCACTTGTGCATAAAGCATATACAGTGTACTATATTTATTTAGGTATACTTGTGACTAAATCTTTTATGAATAAGACCCAAAATGCATTCACATGAGAAAATGGGGTGGTTTAATTTAAATATTTTAGGAGCGCTAGAATACTAATAAACATCTGGGGGAACAGATAAAACCGGATAAATGTTTAGCCTTGTTATGAGTAACACACTAGCATACGATTAGGTTTATAATGGTTGTAATTTAACAAAACTGTTGTATGAAATATTTTGTTTAACATTCATTAGAAACTGTTAATGCACTTGTGTTTTTCGTGGGCTATTTTTTTTTTTTTTTGCAGCAGACACACATTATTAGTATAATACAAATATGCTAAAAAGCAAACAGTTTGGTGTTAAAATGTTTTAAGTAGGATTGTGAAAAGAAATTTTACACTAATCTTCATTTTTCCCATTTTTACAGGGAAATTCTTACCACAAATTCCATATTTTAATGATATTATACCAACTCTATTTTTTAAACTCATTTTGTCACTGTTTTGTAACAGAAACACTGTAAATATTATAGATGTGGTAAACTATTATACTTGTTTTCTTATAAATGAAATGATCTGTGCCAACACTGACAAAATGAATTAATGTGTTGCTAAGGCAACAGCCACATTACATGCTTTCTCTTTCACAGTAGGCAGCAGAGCATATGGTTTTCTCTTAATGGAACGCTAGCTTCTCATTAACATACCAGTAGCAGTGTCAGAACTTACAAGCCAGCATAACAGGGAGATGGAAAACTTATAAATTAGACCCTTTCTGTACTATTGAGAGGGGAATGACTGATGTTCTAAGGTACAATATTTAGCTAATACTGTGCCCTTTTCTGCACCTTCTTTCTACAAAAAGAAACTTTTTTCTTGTAATAAATATAAATATTGAAGTGCAAATAATTTTTACCCTGCTTCTCAGAGTGATTGGCATCCTGGTTTTGGTAACTCATCCTTAAAATTGTATTTCATCATATTTTTGTTATCAGTTTGTTGGAAACAGCTGTATTTTCATCACCCTGTTTCAATACATTGAAACAGTTCAGATATAGAGAAACATTTTGCCCATTTCTGGGGGTCTTTTTTATTGAAAAAAAATCTATCAGGGCCACACAAATGGGGCTAAGGGTGCCTGGTTCAGCAACAGAAGTGGGGTCTCCAAGAGAGAAGACTGTTTTATGTGGTCCTCATGTGACTGCGTTTAACTGTCTCATAACAACTGCAGGGCCTTGGATATTTCAACTCTTCCTCTTTAAGCTTCTTCTCACTGAGAATTCAGTTGTTTTGTAGAAGAGATATTATCAGTTATGTTTGAGGATATATGACCTAAAGTTTGAAACTATCAATGCAGTTTGGAAGTTTTACTTGAATATACAAGATCATGGCAAGCTATATGACCTCACGCTCCAAGAACACCATAGGTGAAGTAGGTTTATCATTTGTGTTGTTTATTTTCCATAACATTTACATGTAGTTAACTGTGTCCCAAAACAAAAGTAAGATATAAAGTCCTGGCATGGTGACCTGTTTTCCAGTGTTGCTGTAGAGTATGTCAGAAGGAAAGCATGTGTATGACTGCTCTGATGCAACTCATGGGAGAGAACAACCTGAATTAATAAAGTTCATCCGGAAGACATCAATGTGTATATTAGCTCAATTAATTGGGTAAAAAATTTTACTCCTAAGAGTCTAATCATTTCCATTCTTCATTCTGTAATGTTTGTAGATGGCCTTCTGTAGGTTGACAGATCAAGATAGACAGCAATAACATCTTTAAAGAAATAAGACAGGAATGTATTAAAAATACAGATAATAGGCCGGGTGTGGTGATGCACGCCTTTAATCGCAGCACTCGGGGAGGCAGACATCCTCAGATCTCAGTGAGTTTCAAGCCAGCCTGGTCTACAAAGCACATCCAGCTACAAACAAATTAATAATAATAATAATGATGATAATGATGATGATGATAATAATAATACATTTTAACCATAAAATAAAAAATAAAATGCCTCATCATAAACTAAACCATTTCTATATGTACTCTTTAAAAAATAATATTTATCTTTGAAAATTGATGATCACCCAATTCTCTATTATTTGTGACTTAGCTTTTTCTATTAATGCCTAAAGACAGACCCAGAAGCTGGTGTTCACAAAATTGAGTACAGAGGTATCATTAGCCTGATCTTGTAGAAGGTGAGCCCAAGCGTTTAAAATCTGAAACTCAGTTTATTTCCCTTTTGCAAGAAGAAAGAAACTAGTCATAGTCACAAAAGGCCTTTTTTTCCCCCATCGTCAAAGTCATCAGCTTACTTCCTAACATTTCCTTTTTTTCTCTCTTGCCTCAAAATTTGTTCTTATTTCCAGTATACCAGTAAATGTTTTGGAAAATAAGCTACCATGTCATATTCAAGCATAATGTAGTTAAAATAAGCTCTTAATTTAAAGCATCTTTACAACTCACACTTCTGAATAGCAAATATCAAAATAACCACAGCCAATGCTGGAGATTGGATAATGTCAATGAGTACAGGTTTGGTAAATAAACTTTTCCCTATGGAATCCAATAGAGCCACAAGGAATCATAATGAGTCATGGCCCTTTCCAAAATCTTTGCCTCTCTGTGTGATTTTGGAACTACTGAATCAGCCCCATCTCCACATTCAAGTGTTGGAAGAAGCACCCACCTCAAGTCGAACATAACAAAGCTCATACTTGGCTACATACGGTTATCAGTGTAAGGTGCCACTGATCAGCCAGTATCTTTGCAAGGCTGCCAGGGCTTCTGCTTTGGCTTCTTGGTGTCCTCTGTGAAGGAAGCCAATTAAGATCACAAGATAGGGGATGGTAATAATAAACTTCTAATGATGCTGATGGCTGAAAAGAGGTAATTAAAATGTGAATACAGAAGACCCCAGCTTCTGTCAGTTCAGTGCAGCTATTACACTGACAATGTTCATGTTTTGTATTTAAAAAGGAGGTAAGGTTGTAACTAATTTAATACAGAAAGGATTGCTTTGAAAATTATATTAGATTTGGTTCTGTTTTAGCCTTGACAGAATTCAGACAACTAATGCCTCTAAAATGATCAATATTCACTGTTTGATGATTTTCTGAAACATCTCCCATCTCCCCTCTCAAGGGTCCCCATTTGTGTCACACAACCGAGCTCCAGCTGCAGCCTCAACAAGAGCTTTTCAGTTGTTGTACTTCTCTGGGACTATGTCTTAGCATCCTCACAGGCTTCGTGAAAGCTAAGACTGTTTTGAAAAGAAGACAATTAATTGGAGAGGAAAGGAAGCCAGTCCTCTTATCACTTGATCTGGTCATGGACATAAGGGCTTCACACGTTTTCTATCCCCTTGCCCTGCTGCCCAAAGCTTTCCTGTCCACCTGCTCTGCTTGGCTCATCAAGTTTCTCTGGGCTGGTTTAGTTCCCTTAAGCCTGTCCACTGAGAGGTGATGATAGCTCTCTGGAAAAGAAAAAAAAAAGAAAGAAAGAAAGAAAGAAAAAGAAAGAGAAACAGAAACAGAATGCTGCTGAGGGCCTTTATCTTGATCACACTGTTTGTTTTCCCATTGATGTCTGTAATAAAACAAAGAGGATTTAATCATGTTAAACAAAAGCCTGTTGGTACCCAGAGGAAACTCATTTAACTCTATTCCAAGTCTGAGAGTTTCAGATTTCTTGTCTTCCTCTTTGCCGATCCACCAGGCTGAGTTTCTTACCTGGGGCTTAAAATTGTGAGGTGTGAAACTCTTCTTTTGTTTTGACAGGTGCTCTTTGCTAAACATCAGCCTAGCCTTCCATGGTGATAATACACAGAAGGAGGAAAAGACTTCAGAGAAGCTAATGACTGTAGTTACTCAACTCCTGCTTTAAGGGCTTTATTAGCTTCCCTCCTTGGAGTTCTTTAGTATAAGCTGGGAAAACAAATTGGGCTGATGGAAAGAGAGTGTGAAAAGAGAGCAGCTAAGAGAAGGCCCAGGAACTGTTTCAATCACAGACTACCAAGAAGGAAGGCAAGGTGAGGAAAAAGGGTTTGAAACAGCATCTTGATTGAGGAGTGAACTAGCAGAGCCAGCCCTTTGGGACTTATTTGAGGGAACAAAACAAACAAACCAAAAAAGGAACAACTTAGGATTTGGCCAATGAGTCCTGGACAAGAGTCTTGCTTTAGATGACAGCCACAGACAGGGGTGGGAGAAGATGAACTAGGAGAACCCCTCTCTTTTCCTCAAGAAAGCATTTCCTGTGAATGGGAGAGAGGCCTGGAGGTTCCCATCCGTGACTAGAGGACACCTTGATGACTTCCTTGTCGGATAGCTCCCTTACAGTGACTATAGAAAGGCCTTCAAGAATTGAAGGAATTATATGTCCATGACGATCTCTGCTTCTTGTTGTATTTCTTCCTTTCAACTACCTTCAGTAGAAGAGAAAAATGTCTTTCTGAGACTCACCCTGAAGGTCTGGCTCTTCAGGAGATGAACAGCTGAACCATGTCTCCAAGAAGAGAAAAAAGGGGAGCTGTTTTGAACATTGTCATCAATCCAGAGAGTTCCAGTGTTTCCCAATGATAAACAGAAAACGTACACAGCAAATAAGATGGCTCATTGGGTAAAGACACCAGCTTCAACCATGAAAACCCACGCTCAGTCCCTGGAGCCCATGTAGTAGAAGAAAACAAACCCCTGCAAGTTGTCCTCTGACATCTACCAACATGCTGTGAATGCTCTCTCACACACACTCTCCTCTCTCACATATGCACATGGGAGCCCATGAACCAGGCACACATGAACTCTGTCACACGCCATAAGTCAATAAAGAAAAATCATTAGATAAATTTAAACGAAAATAAGTGCTATCTCTGCTGACTTTACACAATCCATGGAAGCCATCTTTACTTAGGGGCTAGTGAGGGAAGTAAGTGAAGATTTCTTCCAGACAAAGGTTAGTAGTTAAGTTCCCAGAAAATTCTTAGAGAGGTTTCAGAGATGCCCAGCCCACTGAATGATTTTGTGACAAGGCTGTTTATACTGCAAATTCTCATCTTCCATGTGTATACACAGTAGCAACAAGAGGATAGTAGTTATACTAATTAATTTCGAATTCCCACAATACTCTATAAATTGTAATGTTAACCAGTATTATTTGAAGCTCTACAGTCGTGCACTGAGACACTGAAGTTTGCTTTCTTTCCATGTATGTCATCATCTAAGCCCTGACTTCTGCTTCCCCAGAGCTTCCAGGAAGGCCAGTTACTTCCTTCTCCATTCCATCTCCTCAGATAATCCTTCTAATTTTGGTTGCTTTCCACCCCTTCTATTCCTAAAACAATTCATTGGACTCCTTGTTCTTTCTCTAGTCTCAGTCAAGGCCTTAAAACAAATGAAGGTATCTGTATTGCTGCATTCCTTTTTATAAAGTCCAGGACAGTTAGTCCTAAGGAGATAGACCTGGGAGTCAAAGAGAGACCTAGGAGACGCATGAGGGGAAAGGACCTGGGAGTCATAGAGAAAAAAGGAGGACTCTACATTTCCTTTGTATGTCTACTTCCCTTCACCACTTGGTTGCATCTTTCTCCTGAACTGGAGGTAAGCGGCCTGTGTCTCACTCAGATGTCCTAGATGCCTGCCATCTGCTGCTGCTGTTTGGGCTTGGGTGCTCTGACAGGTACTCCTCAAGCCTGGAGTTCCCAGTGCAGAGGAAAGGAAAGCCATGAGCCTAAGAAGTTCTTACACCGAAGTTTGATTTAGAGGGAATTTAAAAGCTCATTGTAAAAGGAAGCCTGTATAAAACAAGGACCATTTCTTCAGAGACAGAGGCAGATCAGGAAACAGAGTTTAAAAAAGGAGAAGGAGAAGAAGAAGAAGCTAGCATTAGTCTATTCTTTTAGAGGTAAGTAAATCTAGGCAAATTGTAAATCTGTTTGATTTCTTTAGTCCAATGACTGGTATTAAGAAAAGGAGACAAAGGAAAAAGTAAATTAAAACAGTGGAGCCCTGACTTATTTCCTGGTGCTAATATCCTCATCCATGTAGCTAGCTCCATTTAGTCATGATCTTGACATAGTATCCTGTATTTACATTTAAAATAACAGTTAACCCATGATAGTAAGGAGAAAAAAATTTTCAAATACCAATTTCTGAACTAGAACAATTCAAACCCACTAAGATGAGCAGCTTCAGCACAACCTGAATGCTGAAGTTTTACGTTTCAATTGTTAAAAACATTGCAAGAATGCAACATCACTGACAACAGAGGCATTCAGTGCAGAGCAGTATTGTCTCTCTATAGTCATTTTTTTTTGACATTTAGATATTTGAGTCGATCTATTTTATGCCCTTCAATTTAGTTATGTTTTTACAACTTTATTTTCATGGAGACTAAGAGTTTTGTTGTGCTGATTCAAGCTGATTGGGTAATTAAAGAATGGAAAGCAATAAAGAAAATTATTTTTTCAGTGTTTTCTCCCCCACATAAAAGTTATGTAAATAGAGAAGAGTGAGCGCTGTACCCTGTGTGGCCTTGGAGAGGGCCTTGAAGTGTTAATGTAGGACACACAAATTATTTTGTTAGGCTGCCATCTGCTGGAGTCAGGAAACCCAGGACTTAAACAGTAGAAGTTACTGGAGTCATATAACTTTGTATCTTTTCTCTTTTCAATTATAGTGTGGACTATTTTCAAATGACCATGTGATGTATACTTCTTAATCAGTCTAGTAAGATAATATGGATGTAACTTCATCTGTACATTAATAAAGATGCAAGTAGAGTTTTGACACACTGGCTTGTGACCTCTTTTAGTTCCTTTCGGTGTTTAGTTCCTATGATTTACTTAACCTTAAAAAAAAAAAATGCTGCTAAATTCTCCCAGTTAGAAAAGCAAGTTTTTTTTTTCACATTTGTAATGATAAAAATTCCAACACACCAAAGCTTTTTTATAAGTGTTATACTGATTTTGCCTGTAATAGCTAAGATAGAAGCACAATTTGTTGTTTTTCGCTAAAGCAAGTTTATCTGGATAGTTCTAATGATACATGGTCAGTTTTGATGCTTTCATTGTTCTTGAAATTTTCGTAGCCTCACTTTAAGAGGTTAGAGAAAGTGACTATTCTCCTCCTTCTTATTTATCTTTACCACATCCTAGCTGTGTGACCTGAAGCAAGAACCCCTGCCCCCTTTGGCTTTCTCCTGATGCGTAAATTGCGAATGATAGTCCTCACCTCTGTACAAAGGTGAAGGAAGAAGACAGGCACACAGTACTAGTTATATGTTTTGCTGTAATTACTCCATTGTGTATTTCTGTCATAAAGTACCTGAAATAGATTAACCTTACAAAGGAAACTTTCATTTACTTCATAACATTAGCTATTCAAAAGCATCGCTAGGCATTGGCTAAGCTCCACTGGGGACTCTCTGGGCTGTGTCATGTCATGGTAAGACTACAGACATGAGGATACTGCAAGTGAACAAGCCAAAAGAGAGGCTGGGATTACATAGTCACAGGCACACAGGCATCTGATCTAAGGGTTCAGAACTGGCTTCTCTTTCTTAAAGTTTTAACCACCTTCCACATAGGCAGCCTGGGGACTAAGCTTCCAATGTGTGAACTTTGGCAGGGGGGAGAAGGGGAGAGCATACACACCATAGGGACATTGTTGAAGGAAGTCAAAGGATACAGCTCAATATCAAGTCTAGAATATAGCTTTATAATAACTATGGAAATTCTTAATTTATTCCCAGTTTGGGGATGTAAACTATGTACGTATGTTTTCATTTAGTGAAAGAGGGGCAGATTCATTATTTTCTTTCCATCTCTGTTTGTTTGAATGATAAAACACCCATAGTCTCAGACATTAGAATACTTCGTTCCCAGTTGTTGGCATTGTTAGGGGGGCTTTGGATGTGTGGCCATGTTGAAGGAAGTGTGCCAATAGAGTTAGGCAATGAGCGTTGAAAGACCCGCATTATTTATAGTTCTTTCTCTTGGCTTCATCGTGTGTTTCCTGATGTGAGCTTCCTGCTTCTGCCTGCATGCCTTTGCTCTGCCATCATGAACTCTAACACTGCAGAACCATAAGCCCGAATAAACCCTTTCTATGGTATTTTATCATAACCATAGAAAAATACCTAACACTTTCTTCCCTCCGAGGAGTGCTTAACAGGCTTGAGATACACGCTGCAACATCCTTTCACAATCTGATGTCTTCTTCACCTTCATTTCTTAATGTTCTAGACATAATTGAATTTCTAGGTACCAGAAGAAACCACATCTCCATGCTGACGAACTCTACTTGTCCTTTCCCTCTCTGCCTAGAGCACTAACTAGCCCCTGCCTACAAGGTTAGATTAGATGTCTAAGCAGTGCACTCCTTTCTTCATCTCTAAGGTCACTATCATGATCCTCCTCATCTATTAATATCATTTTAACCGGGCATGGCGATGCATGCCTTTAATCCCATCACTCGGGAGGCAGAGGCAGGTGGATCACTGTGAGTTTGAGGCCAGCCTGGACTCGAAAAAACAAAACAAAAAAATTGTAAAATTGTAAAAATCATTTTTATGTATACATTGGTAGCAACAATGTAGTATATATAATAAAATGAATATCATTGGTAGAGTTATATTTTGGTGAGAAACTATTTTAACTTTCTATGCGCTAGAGTAAGATAAATATCTTTATATCCACAATTGCAGTAATCATAAGAGGTATAAGCAAAGCAACTCATTCAATAAATAGCTATTGAGTTCTACTCTGTGCCAGGTAGTTTTCTATCCTGAAGTACACCAGACAAAGTTTCTTGACCTAACTGACTTTAATAATGCTATGATTCCATTGAGGGTGTCGGAGAAGAAACTAATAAGTAGGGACTCACAGGCCGGGGTCAAAACAAGGGCACAAATACTCTTTCTTCCTCTAAAAGCAGTAAGACGGAGTAATTAGAAAACTACACAAGTAAGTTCCTTGAGAGAAATCTTACCCTTCCTCAAGTGTTGTCTCCTGAAGAGACAGAGCACAGGAATTAATGAAGTTGGTCCCATTTCTCTTCTTCCTTTTGCTGTTTCTTACCTGTACCTGAAGCCAGAGGATGAAGCCCAGATGACTTGGCCTTCTGATATGCATACTGAGGGCTAGAAACAGCAAAGCAGGTCTGTAAGGACAAATGGAAAATGTCCAGCATCAATGGTAATTACAACTTTTAAGTTATTATCACTATTTCGGCTCTGATTTTTCTCATAAGTACTGAGTGTTCTTACAAATAATTGAGTTTCTGTGGGGCACTCTGGGAGACACCTGTTGGAAATCAGGGCTTATTCCAATAAACCCATGTCCTTTCAACGAATATTAATGTTCTGCGTGCTCGGAGGCCTTTGATAACAAAATTGGGCACTTAGCAGATCTGTTATGAATGAACAAACTGATTCTACATTGTGCCTCAGGTTCATGTTAGGACCTTTTAAAAGGAACGTGTTTATAACCCTGTGGGTGGAGGAAGGACTGGCACCAACCATTTCCATCCTGTCTGTGCATCTCCTGGAACTGCTCAGATGCTGCTGTAGCTTTGGCTGTAGCACCTGGTCTGAGTGGCCAGCTATAAATATTTCACATACAAACATACCACAACGTATTGAGGTCCTATAGGACTTCTGAGGAGCTAGATTCCATTTTATATGTGGAATGACAGTCAAGAAAGGTAAGAAAAATATATTAACCATTTTCCCATAACAGTCTTCTTAGTGCTTTATTGTACTACTGTTCCCCAAAACTCTTACTAGAATTTTGCTTGACATGTCTTTAAGCTGTCCATTCATACAAATTTCTATTTTTGTTCATTTGTAACTCAGATAGATGTTTCCTAATAGGTAGATTAATTTTCATAGCAACTTGGTTCATTCTAATACCTTGATTTTGCATGCTCTGCCACCAATAAATATTAAGCTAATCATATAGGGCTTAATGCCAGTCATGTGATCATATTGTATGAGGGTCAATGTGTATTCCTGTTAGGATTTCAATTACAAACTTACTGAGAACAAGGATATGTTACATTTGGTGTTTTAAATTATCTGTTACATTGTTCGTCTTTATAAATTGGGTTTCCACAATAGTCCTTGTAATATGATTATGATTGCTTTACAAAATAAAAAAAATAACATAAATGAGTCCTTCCAACAAGAACATGACACATATCAATTAAGGCTCTGGCATGAAATCACTATCTGATGGATAAGCAACACTCACATGAATGATGGAGGGCCAAGCAGGTCCTTCCCTAGTGGCCCTCTGTGAACTTCAGCTCCCTGTCACCTACAGTGCATGCTGTGTATTAGATTTCTTTACTGTGTTCAACACCAGCAACTCTGAGAGTTTCAATATGCTGCATTGTGGTTATGTTTTTATTGTTTGTTTGTTTGTTTGGAGACAGAGTACTCCTAAATAGTTCTAAATGTCTTGGAACTCAATATGTAGATAATGCTCTAGACTGACCTTGAACTCACAGAGGTCTGCCTGCCTCTGCCTCCTGAGTGCTAGGATTAAAGGCATGTGCCACCATGCCTGGCTATTTTTTTTCTTATTCTTTCATACAAAAATCAACATGGGCTACCTATATGTTTATTTTCAAATAATAAGAAAAAATGAATACAACATTTGGATTGTGTTTGTTTTATATTTTTCATTGTGTATCACATCCTGGAAGCAGAATTCAACTTTTGTTTAATCTCTACGGCACCCACAGAGTCCCATTATCGTTATATACATAGTGACCTTTCTTGAAGGACTGAGCTAACAGATACTGCAGCAAGGTCTTTGTGTAGAGAGAGTGAGAGGGCAGCGAAGATGATAAACACATTTATCTAATTAAAAAAAATCATGGTTCTTGCAATGAAATGATGGATGTAGCGCAATGAAATGGGACAAGCCACAGTTAACCTGGAACTCCAAGGGAAGAGCTTTCCTGGATTGGAGCAGTTTCTTCCTATTTGCCTTGGTCCTTCGTACTGCCCCTCGCAACTCCCTTTCATGCCCACGTTACCTCACTTGTTCTCCCTTTCTCTTCTATCTTTCCCTGACAATTCCAATTATTTATGCTAAATGCTAGGCTTTACAGGTATTTGAATGTTTTCTGGGGTTTGCAAATAGTTCATCAATAAGTTTGGTTTATTCCAAATTCATAGCCTACCCCTCCCTTCATTTGCTTCTGTGTCTTTTATTTGCCCTTCTGAATGAGAATTAAGCATCCTCCCTAGAGGCCTCTTTACTACTTAGCTTCTTTGGATCTGTGGATTGTTGTGTGGTTATCCTCTATTGTATGGCTAATATCCACTTATAAGTAACTATGTATTACACATGTCTTTCTTGGTCTGGGTTACCGCACTCAGGATGATCTTCTCTAGATCCATCCATTTGCTTGCAAAGTTCATGATGTCTTTGTTTTTAATAGCTGAATAATATTCTATTGTGTAGATGTACCACAGTTTCTTTATCCATTTCTTCTGTTGAGGGACACCTGGGACATCTGGGTTGTTTTCAATTTCTGCCTATTACAAATCAAGCCACTATGAACATAGTTGAGCAAATGTCCTTGTTATATGGTAGAACATCTTTTGACTACTGCCCAGGAGTCGTACAGCTAGGTCTTAAGGTACAGCTGTTTCCATTTTTCTGAGAAAGTGCCAGATTGATTTCCAAAGTGGTTGTATACTTTTGCACTAGAGGAGTGTTCCCCATTTTCCACACCTTGGCAGCATCTGCTGTCACTTGAGTTTCTTATCTTAGCCATTCTAATAGATGTAAGATGGAATCTCAGAGTCATTTGATTGGCAATTCCCTGAAAAACAATTCTCAACTATATATGGAAAAACAAAATCCCAAGATAGCTAAAGCAATCCTGTACAATAAAATATCTTCTGGATATTTTATTCCTGATCTCAAGCTGTACTATAGAGCAACATTAATAAAATCTGCATGGTACTGGAATACAAACAGACTGGTTAATCAATGGAATCAAATCGAAGACACAGAAATAAACCCACACACACACACATCACAGACCTTTGGTTTTTGACCAAGAAACCAAAAACATACAATGGAAAAAAGATAGCATCTTCAATAAATGGTGCTGGTCTAACTGGATGTCTACATGTAGAAAAATGCAAATAAATCCATATTTATCACCCTTCACTAAACTAAAGTCCAAGTGGATCAAAGGACTCAACATAAAACCAGACACACTAAATCTACTAGAAGAAAAAGTGAGGAAGAGTCTTGAACTCTTGGCACAGGAGAGGACTTTATCAACAGAACACCAACAACTCAGGCTCTAAGATTATCAGTTAATACATGAGACCTCATAAAACTGAAAAGCTTCTGTAAAGCAATAGATTCTCAATAGAACAAAAGAGCAGCCTACATACAGGGAAAAGATCCTCACCAGCTCAATATCCAACAGAGGGCTAATATCCAAAATATATAAAGAACTCGAGAAATTAACCAACAAACCAAATAATCCAATTTAAAAATGGGGTAAAGAGCTAAACAGATAATTCTCAACACATCAATGGCTGAGAAACACTTAAAGAAATGAAGTGATATTTTTAAATGGCCACCATAGTAGGTTGTAAGATTTTAAAAAAAGAAGAAAAGGATTATTTATACAAAGCCTTGAAGACAATATTATATAAGAAAACTTCAGAGTAGACTAAATTCAGTTTAAGATGTCCCTGTAGGGACCTTAGAGGAAACTTGGAACTCCATGATCTATTTTAGTTTTAGAAATGACATTCTAAGGGCAATGTGGGAAATAAATCATAATCAGGCAAAAATGGAGATCAGGAAGTCTTAGATGCTGAGAAGCAGTTGCCTGATGAGAAACAATAAAGCTCTAAATCTAAGAAACGTGAACGAAAGAAGCAGGGAGGTAGGAGTCTGTGTTCCCACTTGCTGCCTCTGGTAACTGATCACAGAATTCAACAGAGCAGGGGTAGTTTTAGTAGGCCTATCTGATGAGTCACAGCCCTTTGAGGTTCCTACATCTGGAAAGGGTGAGTGTTTTCTTTGTCTTCTTGACTTAAGATTCAGCCTTTCCTCTGCTTTCTCCATCACTTCACCCGGAACTCATATGACCCTGTATCTTGGTCCAAGTTTACTTGCCTTTTCCCTGTTCTTGTGCAATCTGTAGCGCCCTCTCTCTCTCTCTCTCTCTCTCTCTCTCTCTCTCTCTCTCTCTCTCCCTCTCTCTTTCTCTCTCTCCTCTCACTGCTCAGTGACTGCTTTAGCTCTGAATTCTAAATCTAAATTTTTAAATATTCAGTCTCTCAGTGCCATAGGCTGGGACGACCCTGAGGATGCATTGTGTGTGAAGTTTGTAAATCAGAATCTAGGTTGACATGATATTATCCTAAATTAACCTCACATGACCTCAATTTTCATATCTTTAAAATAAGTCTCATTTTAGATGATTTCAGAAGACTATTTTTTTAAATTGTCCAAGTTCTAAGTTAAGAGCTATGAAATACCTAGCATAAGAATCTGAGAATATTTACTGGGAAGCTGAGTGGAAACATGAAAAATTAGAACAAGAAAGCTGAATCCCATGCCTGTTTCCACCACACTCTGCCTTTATTTCTTTGAGCTACAGTTTCATTTGTCAAACGAAGCTAACAGCTGTGTTGCCATCTCTGTGACTCTGTGAAGTAGATCCCCAGCAGAGCTGATATGTAACAGACAACAACCAATGGAGTCTATTGCTACTATTATTTGGAATTAGATTCAATAAAAACATTTAAACAAATTCTGATGAGTATTTTCATGAGACTATAAACAGTGTGTTCTATCAGCTCTGTTACTTAACACTTGATTTTTTTTTATAAACTCGAAATTATTCAGCCATTTTCTTTTCTCTCTTGATCACAGTATTTAATAAGCTTGATAAGCAGTGGAACCCATATCTTTTCACTAAAACTTAGAAAAGGAGAAAAAAATCAACTGTCCTTCCCATATGTCTACTGACCATTAGTCTATGTGAATTTTGACTTAGTGTTTCCAGACAGTCACATAAGATTATAACAGAAAGAGGTAATGAAATATTTTTCACAATTTCACATATGAAGCATTTGCTTTGTATTATGTGTATAGATAGCTATCTGATTTGAAGTGATACCAGAAAGATAATAAACACTTCTTTAGTGCAATTTGTTTTAGATAGGAACACGGGACTTACTGCATGCTGTAGTTTGCCTTACTGCAATACAAATATCCATGGTAAACAATGATAAAAGCCACATATGTTAGTTGCTGCGATGTAACATGAAGGGGATAAAATATGTATCTAGGGATATATGATACACATTAAATGACTTTCCGTTTATCACTCAACTCTTCTGGCAAGTTCTAGAGAGCAGGGATCCTCACTCAGAATCAGGACACACTGGCTCACAGTTTTGAATAAATATATCAAAAGTAATCTGGGGTCAATTCATACTGAATTGTGCAAATGACACCTATTTTAGAGAAATCAGAGCATATTTTGTTTATCTCTATAAAGACACTTCTGTTCTTTATATTCCTGGGATTTTTTAATGGAATATAGCCTTCAAAGGGAAAAGAAACAATTGTTTATTGAAATTCTGTGAATACATTTGAATTTTTTATGGGGTTGGATTTGAATTTTTGTATTTTATACTACTTTTTATTATTTAACACAATTTTCAAACTTAAATATATTTTAATCATATTCTTATCTTCCCCCAGGTCCTTTCAGATCCTCTCCCCCAACCTGTCCACTCAACTTTAAGATCTGTCTCAAAACAAAACAAAACAAAACAAAACAAAACAAAAATCCAATACAACAACACAACCAGGAGAAAAAAAAACCTCCCCCCCAAAAAAAACTCACCAAAGTGTAATGTAGTTATGCTTACTGTGTTTTTCACATGCATCAGTACTTATTTTCCAATAGTAATAATACAATTTTTATAGTAGAAATCACTGACATTTACACATACCCATGTGTGTTCTAAGTTTTTAGACTCCGAACGTCATTGTGGGTATGTTAAACAGTTAAGCATCCAGAGAAATCACGTGATTCTTGTTCAACTCTCTTGAGTATAAAAGACTTGCTGTACTTTCCAAGGCCATTCTCACTCCCAGGTCTCCAATGCCATGATAGAGAAATCCTCATTGGCACTGCATCATATCATGACATGTGCAGCATACAAATGTTTTATATTAATCCAGTGGCACTCCGAGGTATATTTACTACTGCAGGATAGTTTATCCTAATACATTTATATAATTTTAATTTATATTTTGTTTAATATTTATAAGTTCACTTTAGTCAAATAATTATTTTGGTATTACATATGAAGAATGAATAAAGACAGGGTGATTAATAACTTTACTGAATACAAAATTAAATCCAACTTTTCTTTGAATATATTCCAATACACTGTTTTGAATTATATTGTTAATTTATTATGCTGTCTATAATGTGATATGCAGGTGAGTGGAGTCCTGATCTTCACAGTATGTTAAAAGCCAAAAGAGAACAAAACCCCTGATTCTTATCTCTCTTTATCCTGGTATCTCCCAGTGTATTACTGCTGTTATCATCCTGGCTGTGTAGACAAGCCTTCTCTTCTATGGGGATGAACTCTTTCTTTTCAATGGTACTTCAACAAGAGTCTGAAGTTGTTTCCAACATTCCACAGATGGTCTTTCTTTTTAAAGATTTATTAATTTATTATTTATACAGCATTCTCCCCGTATGTGTGCCTGCAGGCCTGAAGAGGGCACCAGATCTAGTTATAGATGGTTGTGAGCCCCCACGTGGTTCTGGGAATTGGAAAAACAGACAGGGCTCTTAATCTCTCAGTCATTTCTCCAGATAGTTTTTCTTAAGAAGTCTCTTTTCCCTGGCTGTGCTATTTGTTTTTTGTCAACCTGACACAAGTTAAGGTCTTTGGGAAGAGACTGGCCTATAGGCAAATCTGTGAAGCATTTTTCTTGAGTAATGATTTATATGGGAGGGCCCAGCTCATTATGGGAGGTACCATCAATGGGCAGGTGGTCCTGGGTTATATTTGAAACCCAGCTCAGTAAGTCATGAGTAGTAATCCAGTGAACAGTGTTTCCTCGTGGTCTCTGCTTCAGCTCCAGGTACCTGCCTTGAGTTCCTTCCCTGTTTCCCATTAGTGATGGACTGTAACACATAAAATAAAACTAAAACTCTCCTTTCCAAGGTTTAAAAAAAGAAGGAAGAAAAAGAAAATCATTTTCTCATTCTAGTTCGGTGACTAGGTACAAATAGCTAATAGAAGCAAGCATCTGTCAGATGCTTGTTGGCTCTGATGGAATCAGACCTTCGCTGGACAGTAATCAAAATAATTCTTGACAGTCACCATTTAGAACATGCACAAATGACTTAATGTGGGAACATTAAGTATCTGAGATGGTTTTCTAATGCTAGAAATGAAGGAGAGTGTGCCCTTCCTAATTTTGTCTCCATAGTCAAGGTTGTGTATTTTGAGTTTTTTTTAATATTGCTTCTTATTAATGATATAACCTTAAGTAAACTTTCTTAATTGAATAAGATGTATAAATAAATACTCCTTCAATCTATTACAAAGCCCTAGATAAACCCAAAATGTTTGTTTGTTTGTATGTGGCAGAATGAGGAAATCTTTTGGGAATTGGTTGTCTCCTTCCACCATGTGAGTGCCAAGTTTTGAACTCAGGTCGTCAGCCTCAGCAGCCGGCACCTTTATTCACTGATTTTTCTCAGTAGCTCAAAGCGTAAATATTTTGTTAAATTACACTATTAGTGGAAGCTGGGCATGGTGGTGCATGCCTGTAATCCCAGCACTCTGGAAGGCAAGGAGAGCAGATCACTGTGAATTAGAGGCCAGCTTGGTGAGGCCAGGATAGGGAGGGCTGCATAGAAAAACCCTGTCTTGGAAAAGAAATATTAGTGAAATTTTATTCAAATGTACATCATACTGAATTTTAATGGCATTGCTAAAGTCTATGGTGATTTAATGACTTGAAAGATCAGAAACTTCTTTGTTCACTTCTTTTAAAAATGTCACTAAAGCCAAGATAATACTCTCTGAGCAACTGTTAGCTCCAATAGTTCACAGGTTTACAAAAATGTAAAATATCAAATTACATCTGAGAAGGAATGAAAAATGAGAAAATGAAAAAAAACATAAAATATTTGATAACTATGATTGTACAAGTTCCCATGACCTTTTAGAATTTATCTACACCACCGTAATTATCTGACAATGGCTATTGCACCTCTAAAGATATAGGTAATTCACATCTCCAGAAAATATGTGTCTTATCCATTGAACTAGAAAAGAATAGAGCTAGGAGTTACACTGAGTTCAAAGATGCTTTGATTTGCGATTCAGAGTAAATTCGCTCATTTATGCAAGCATATGTTCTGTGTACATTAAGCCATGGGTTTTATTTTTGTTTAATAGCAAAAGTATAATACAAATAATATTACTCAATTTTCTTATTATTATTAACTTCTTTTCAAGAGAACTATGAGGGAAAATATACGTGAGCTGAAAATAAATTTCACGATGGTCACCCAGGAGACATGTCAGCCCAGAATAAATCATCACATAAACACTTAATTAGCATGGTCATTTTTTTTCATCAACGATTTCCAGTTTATTCTAATATGTTTTAATCAGGATGGTTGTTAATGAGATGACTAAAGACCTAGGTCTTTTCAGAGGAAAAAATAATCTTCAACCAACAACACAGATGGAGTCATGCAAATAACTATAATGACCACAAGGTGGCAAAGCATACAAATCTACTTCAGTCAGCCTGGGATCTTCCTGAAAGACCTAGGAGGGGGAGGGGCTGCTTTTAAGAGGGTCTCCTGGGCAGAATAGCAGAATTGTACTCATTTCTCAAAAATGTAACTGCTCCAAATTCTTGGCTCCTGGCATGAACTTATGTACTACGCTACTAGTCTTGTTTATCATAGAATTTTCTGTTTTAGCATGAAATTGAGATTTTTAAAAAATCTAAGGAGTACTTTAAATGCAACAATATTAGGTCCCTCTATTATGGTCTATGAACCCATTTGATATGTCAACCTGAACCAGTTAGACAGTAGGCATTATTACTGTATAAATTCAAACCCATCTCGTGACTATATGATTAGTGTTAGTCATCACAAATTATTTATTTAAAAAAAAAAACGTAGTTGAAAGAAGGCAGATTATAAAACTTTTCTTAATATTGTTGTTCCCTAAACACTGTAGCCTCTTTATGTTCATCCTGTATTGTATACAGAGTAATAAATCAGTTTTTAATCAATATACATGCTAACTGGAGCCCTGTCCCTCTTCAGCCCTAGACCACATCTCAATTACCCAAGCAGCTTTCTATCTGTAACTTATATGTAATATAATAAAACTGAATTCATTCTCTTAACTTCAAAACACATAGCGTTTCCACACTGGTTATCTTTGTGAGCCACAATGGCATTACCTCTGAAGTATGTGACTACATAATACCTGGCCTTTGGTTCCTCTGCCACACATGACTTGCATCCTGTTCACTTCTTTGACCCCAGCCTCTCCCACTCTTCCATTTCCTTCTCCCAACTTATAATACCCATGGCCTTTTCCTTTATCAGTGCTACTTTTTGTCATCTAGTTAATATTACTGGAAAACCATCACATAATATCTATAGGATTTTGAATGGTGTATTAAATATTTTAGGAAAGCAAATCCTTGAATTTTTCAGTTTCATATCTGAAAAGGCAATCATGAGGAAAGTTTACATAATGCTTAAATTACTACTTATAAATAAACAGGTTTTCTACCCTACGAACCTACAGCTGCTAATTGGCATTTTCAGGTATCATAATTTAGAGAAATACTTTTATTCTTATTAATTTAAAATGCCGCTGTAGAGCTGGAATATGTAATCTGTCTAAGCTTCCCTACAAAGAAAACTCAGCTTGCGTTTTGCATGCCACCTTGTCCAGGAGCCCCTTAGTACTTGGCATGTTGTCTCATAACTATTGTCTTTCATTAATTTGCTTCTTGCAATACTATTTTCCTACATGTAACCTACGGAGCACTTTATGGAAATCACAAGTTACCATTATGATACTCAAATGCCAGACTTAGAAAATCTAGCCAGGCCTATAAAATTAGGGTCGGAAATTTTGCTGTGAATTTCCATAGCTGTATTACGTGATACAATGCTGTTCATTTATGCCCATATGGTACAGCTACTTCGCACGTTGTTAGAGTAAAATCATTAGCTGTGGAAAACAGCTAGCACTCTGAATGTATGTGCTCCTGACACGCCTCCATCCCCAATTTCTTGAAATCTGTCTGAGCTATTGCTCGAGTTTCTCCACTTTTGATCGTCCTGTATTCCTGGAGCTGTGGTCTAAACTCTGCAGAGCTGAAGCGAGAGAACAAGACGCATCTTGGTTAAGTGTCAGTGGCTAAAGGCACCTTGATTGAGAAAAAAAAAGTCTTCTGTGCGAGCAGACACAGCCACTGGGGTGAAGTTGAAATATACTAGACTCCATCATTCTCAAAACACTAGGCGAAGACATCTGAGGGGAAATTTGACATGGGGAGGCACCCTAATATCCAGAGAGAGAGCGTCCAAAGAAAGCCCCTGGCAGTCCTACACAGCGTATTAGAATTCTGAGGACACGTAGAGGCAATCTTCTGAGATTTCATGAATGGAATAAGACCATATCACTATGGTACTTTCTCAATATGCATTATTGATACTGTCTGTGCCTCAGTTTCTTCTGGTATAAAACAGTGATGAAGATGCCAGGGCAATGGTAAGCATATTGCAAGAATAAACACTGACAGTGACTGGTACATAGTAAATTTTAAATAAACGTATTAATAGTATTATGTAGTAGTCAAAACTGAGGCTGGTGTGTTTTCTGGTGCTTACTCAGCATGGTCAGTCCTTTGCTTATTGTCATCTCAATTCACATCCAAGAGCGGATTGACTCCCCATGCTGCTGTAGCTTCAAGTGGGTGATAGGACAGATTAATAAGTCAAGATCAAATCATTTACTTTTGGTCTAAAAAGAGAATAAGTTTACAATCCATACAGCCCATGCACAATGAGAAAAGCTTTCAAAAGACAATGTTAAACTGAACATTCTAGAGAGAAGCGGGCTTTAATGTTTTAAGCTTTTGTTCTTGAAATAGAAACCATGATGCACTCTCCTCAAATGAATATTAATGAATATAATTAAAGACACATTAAGATAGTCTACTGATTTGCTTGGAGGATAGCCAACAATTCTTTAGACCCATACTTAGACATGCAGGTGTGAAAGACTTCATGTTTCTTGTGTTAATTACATTCTCATATAAAAGGTAATTAATTTTAGCTTGATTGGCCAATAACTTAGACGTTCCTGATGTTTCAGTACAGCTATGATATTGTAGGTCAAAATGACATTGGTATCTTCTTCTCCATCCTTCAACTTACCAAAATGTGAATTTCTTCTAGAGTGTGAAAATATATCAATCTATGGTAATAGGTATTGAAGTATTTCTCTAAGTTAATCCGGTAAGTTTAAAATTTCTTCAAGAATGAGATTTTTCATTCAATTTAAAAATATATGTTTTGTGTCTCATAATTATAATTTATTTTCCCAGTGATGGTAATCGTATCATCAAGCATATGTAATAATATAAAAAATTCAGTCCCTCAACTGAAAAATGGTGTAAAAAACAAAACTGTGGTACATTTACAATATGGAATACTTCTCAGCTGTTGGAAACAAAGACAGTATGCAATTTGAAGACAAATAGATAGAACTAGAAAAGATAATTCTGAACAAGGTAACGCAGACCCAGAAAGATACACGTGTATGTACTCATTTATAAGTGGATATTAGACATAAAGTACAGGATAACCAGCCATACTACAATACACATGCCCAAAGAAGCTATGTAAAAAGGGAAGCCCAACATAAGGTGCTTGAATATGGCTTAGAAGGGGAAATAAAACAGACATCTAAAGTAGATGGAGGGAGAGACCTGGGTGGGAGAGGGGGTGGGGAAGGTAACTTGGGTGGGATCAAGTTGTGAGGCCAACTAATGGGGTAGAAGGGGAGGACTTGGAAGGAGAACAGAAACTGGTGGGGGTATTTCTAGGACAGGGGAGTTTCCAGGAAGTCTATGAGGGTGTCCCTAGCATAGACTTTTAGCAGTAGGGAATAGAGAGCCTGAAGTCACCACTCTCTGTAGCAATGTGGGGTTTCCAGTAGAGGGAAGGATCACCAAACCTCCAATAAAACCTTTCACCCAAAACTTGTCCTACCTACAAGAAGTGTAAGGATAAAAATGGAACAGAGGGAATTGGAAACCAATGTCTAGCCCAACTTGAGACCCACCCCATGGGAGAGAGCCAGCCCCTATCACTATTAATGATACTCTGCTATGCTTGCAGACAGGAGCCTAGCATAACTGTCTTCTGAGATGCTTCATCTAGGAGCTGGTGGGAAAATATGCAGAGACCTACAGCCAGAGAACAGGCTGAGCTCGGGGAGTTCTATGGAAGAGTGGGAGAAAAGAAAGAGGGAGCTGGTGGGGTCAAGTACTCCATAAGGAGACCTACAAAGTAAACTACCCTGGGCCCATGAGGGCTCAGAGAGACTGAACCACCAGCCAAAGAGCATGGTTGGACTGGGACTAGAACCCCTACACATATGTAACAGATGTGCAGCATGGTCAACATATGGGTACCGTAATAATGGGAGTAGAGGCTGTCCCTAGCTCTGCTGCCTGCCACTGGATCCTTTTACCCAAGCTGGGTTGCCTTATCAGGCCCCAGTGGGAGAAGATGTGCTTAGTCCTACTGAGACTTGAGATACCAGGGTGTATTGATAACCCTTGGAGGCCTTCCCTTCTGTGAGAAGGAGACTGGGAATGCAAGAAGAGCAGGGAGGGGGGTGGTATCAGGCTGTAATGTGAACACATAAATAAATGAAAAAAGAGAAAAGAACATGGTCACTTTATGATTTATGTACTAAGCAATTTTATTATTTCCCAGATATACTAATTCATTTACTAGGTCATCTGCTTTCATAAAAGTATTTTGTATAGTAAAATATAACCATATTTTATGTATTGTACTTATCTTAATTTTATCAAACTGTATCTATATATATTATCAAATTGTATATACATATATATGTTGTTTTTCCCAGTTCAGTTCATTATCCAGTAAGTCGATTTGTAGCTCTCAAAAGTGACATGTACAAATCTTAATCACTTGGATATGCAAATGTGACCTTATTTGAAAAAGGGGTCACTTAGGGCATAATTACAGGTCTCAAGATAAGCTTGTCCTGGATGACAATAAACTCAGTTTTCAATAATACATGTCTTTATTTGACACAGAGACAAAGAAAATGCCATCTGAAAACTGAAGCAAAGATTGGAGTTATGTGTCCATTAGCCAAAGACTTGAGGCCATGAGAAGCTGTCGGAAGGAAGGACTCTTCTGCTAGAGCCATTGGAAGCTCTTCGTGTCAGCTTATATTTTTATTTTAGTCATCATTTCTCTAGAACTCATACATATCTCATCTTAAATTTGTGTGGCAGGTTGGTAAGGCATCCAAGGTGTAATGTTGTGGATTTTAAATTTCCCACCAAAGGCCATGTAACTTAAGGTAATGATTCTAAGGGTGTAGTGTCAGAAGGATCAGACCCTTTGTGAGGATGAGGCCAGGTGTTCAAGTCTTTGTTGGTGTGCTCTTGAAAAGTTTGGAGCATTCTCATTCCTTCCTCATTCTCTTTGTTTGCTGGTGATGAACCAAAAGTTTTCCTGGAGCCATGTTCTACAACCAAGATGTATCTCAGGCTAAAATCAATAACAGGAGGCAGAACACCAAAGCCTGCAACTTCCAAAGCTGGTAGATATTGTATTAGGTATTTAATGATAGTGACTAACACAATGGAAAAATTAAAACATGACAGATCTCTAGAAGCTCATTTTATCTGTGTGTATAGAAATGTGTGTGTTTGGTAAATATTTTAAATATTTTTTAAACTTGGAAGTCCATTAACATTATTTGTTACTTCTCTGGAATATATAATTTTAGAAATATATTTATCTATTAAATTAAAACAGAATGATATCATTCCACTCTTTCTGTTTACTCCCTCCAAACTCTCCTATGTATCCCCACTCACGTCCCTTCAAATTTATGGCCTCTTTTATTTTAATTATTTTCCTTTAATTGTTATTGTTACATATATGTATATAAGGATATATAAATATATAGTCTGATAAGCCTGTTTAATATTGCTTTCAATGTCGACCATTTGTAATTGAATAACCAATTATGGGGCCTATTCCTGGGGCTACTAATTCTTCTCTTAGCAGTCCTCAGTTGCCTGTAGTTCTTTGCTTGGTATTGAGGCTCATTAGACTCACCCTTTCCTCCATAGCATGTCAATTAGTATTGTCACTGTCAGGTTCTGTTTAGATAGTGACAATGTTGAGTTATCAATGGTGTGGCTCTCTTGTTATTTCTAAGAGCTATTATATGACAGCCGACTTCCAATCCCCTGGCTCTTACAACCTTCTCATCCACTGTTCTAAGATTTCCCCCTTTTCTGATGTAACCCCTGAGTGTAGTTGCAGGAGTTACAGTGTACCTGCAGCCATTGATTCTGGACAGCCTACAGTTGGTTATTTCCTACATTTTGACAAATCATGGTTTTCTGTAATTATTTCATTTTTTGCTAATGAAGCTTCCCCGATGAAGGCTGGGAGCTACACTTTACTCTGTGCACAGGATAAGTATACAGTTATGGATTAGGCTATTTTTAATAAAGTGATGGTAGAAGATTCTCCTCTAAGATCCATCACCACACTACCTCCAGTAAGTTGGGTAGGTTTCAAATACCAGGCATTAGCTACCTGCTATTGAGTGGGCCTAAAGTTTCAATTGATTACTTTCAAGATATGAGTCTACTACACACTTTATATACAAGGCTCAGAACATTCAGGCTTGATCTTTCTTAGAAGCCTCCATCTAGAGAATTAGCTTTTATAGTAGCAGAAGGTACTAAGACTCTTCTAAGGGAGGGAAGGCACCAGTCATCCTCCCAACTGTGATACCTGTGAATACAGCAATGGCCAGCATGGTAAGAGTTCCCTAAAGGTGCAATAGTCATATGCACCTTTATGAACAATATCTTCAATAAAATTGTATGATTTTAGTGCTGGAGAGAGCGATCAGTGGTTAAGAGTACTTGTTGTTCGTTCAGAAGACAGGAATTTGGTTTCTAGGACCCATGCCAGGTAGTTCCCAAATCCTATTATCTCTAGCTCCTGAGAATGAAATAGCGTCTTCTGCCCTTAGTATGCACTAATATACATACATACGTATGCATGTACATACATACATACGTACATATGTACGTACATACATATAAACAGAAATAAGTAAATATTTTTAAAATTTTTATGTGTATGTGCTTTTTCTTGTTTCTAAGACAAAATATCCAACTAGAGCAATTTTAAAAACAAAGTTTTACTTTGGATCACAATTTTAGGCAATACAGTTCATTATGACTTGGAAGTTACAGCAGTATGAGCAGAACACACTGCTCACCCTGTGCCTACAGAAAACCACATCTTGGCACTAAATATTGAATGTGAAGAGGAGAACTTCTCCATTTAGACAAACAGTATAGTGTTAACCTTTATCATGGTGACAAAATGTCTGGTTTTGTTTGGGATCACAGTTTCAGAGGGCTCACTCAGTCTGTATCTTCTGGGCCTTTGCTTTGGGCCTGTAATAGTACTGCCCATCATGGCAGAAACAAATGGCAGAGGAAGCCTCTTAATCTTTTGGTAACTCAGAAGCAATGACAGAAACAGGAGGTGGCCAAGGACACATTATCTGTGTCATAATTGTCTTCCACTAGACTATACCTCTAAAGGTTATACCACCTTCCATTAGAGCCATAGGAACACATCAACACTGGTCCATGTGGATTCTACTTCAACTATGGATTTGAACATTTGCAGCCTTGGATTTAAAATAGTGACAACACACTAATAAAGGACTCATGGTAAACCTGAATTTAGGGTTCAGTCTAGTACTGAAATAATCAAAGTGACTGTAGACTTATAATTTCTGGAAACACAGTCACAAATCCAGATTACAAAGACTTGGAAAATTGTGTTATGCTTTAGTGTTCAAAGAATTCCATGACGTCACATGACAGTCAAAATAAGAATCCACAAGCATATAAGACATAGATAGCCTGGTACATATTTAGAAGAAGAATTTGGAACCACTGTCTTAAAGAAATTCTTTAAGAATGCTTCAAGAAGATATGGAGAAACAATTCAATAACACAAAAACTTAGAAAAGACACAGGAGCAATTTCTAAAAGCCAGGCAGAAACCTTCAGTCAGTAAAATATCTTAGCAAAAGTCAAAGCATGATAGGAATTGTCTACAGTAGTGTAGATCAAACAGAAAAACAAATTTGTGATCTTGAAGACAGTCCATTAAAAAATACACAACTAGAGAAGAAAATGGGTAAAATAACAAAAATAAGAAGAGTAAAATAGATTTGAGAAAGTATTAAGTGATAAAATATGTAAGTTATTGTGGTTCAAGAAGTACTTGATTGTTGAAGAGTTTTAATCCAGCAATATGGCTACTCTGCAAGTGATCTCATCCAAACACCTTCTATGTCTATGTGATCTGGCTGGAATGCAAACAGGTCCTTAGTACATACCTTTAATCCAAAACAATGAAGGTAAGGTTAGTTTATAGAAAGAATAACAGGGCAGGAAAGACAAGCTACTTAGAGCAGCAAGATAGAGAGAAAAAGAGGTTTTTTGTTTGTTTGTTTATTTTTGTTTATGGTTTTTGTCTTTGTTTTTACTGAGACAGTTTTACAGAACTAGGTTGCAAAGAAAACAAGCTAGACTCAGGTGAAGATAGAATGAGCCAAAGAAAGAGAAGGAGCCAGAAGACTAAAACATATTGCTAGACAGAAGCCAGTTTGAATCAGTTGGCTTTGAGAGGAGTTTGGGCCAGACAGGTGAATTGATCACTTGCGCTTGGTGTGGTGGTCAGGCAGTACAGAGGAGACTTGATGGGCTAAGGTCAGATGTTAGGGGAGGAGGCCTCCCCTTTCTGAGCACTAGGAGTGGGAGGAAGAGGCACAATTGGAATGTAAATTGAACATTTTTTAAAGAAAAAAATAGGCAAACTGGAAGATATAGAAAGAATTGTTACAAAGTCAAACTGATGACGGAGCCTGGAGAACAAGTTCAGAGTCTTATTGCTAGAGTAGTCTCTCCATGTTTTCTACTTAGGTTTTGATAATGTTTCCATCTATTATTTAAAATAGATTGATATGATTTAAAGTAATTTTGTAAGCCTCAAAATAACACAAAGGAAAAAACTACAATAGAAAAACAAAAAAGCAGAGAATACAAATATGTTGCTAAATTAAATCAATCACAAAGGAAAATTCAAGAGCAGAATACTCAAAAAGATTTGAAAAGAAGTTATGAAATGGCTGTCACAAGAGCTACACATAATCAAAGGAAAAGTAAATTGATTTTAAAAAAAAGATAGGTAAGTGCTGCTACATGAAAAGTAAATTATCTTTAAAGATAAGACTTAAAACAAAGAGATGAAACATGTATAGAATATAAACAGAATCCATAAGTGCAGAATACCTATAAAGAAAAAAAAACTTTGACAAAAATAAATGAAAAGAGACAAGGTAAATACATAAACATACAGGGGTCTATTATATAAGAGAAAATAATTTTAAATGTAAATGCACCTCAAACAGAAACACCTGAACACATAAATAAAATACTAGTAAAGTTAAAGAGAAAGTAAACTTTAGTAAAATAGTAACAAAAGACTTTAACATCCTGCCTTTAGGAATGGGCAGATAAGCTAATCATAATAGTAACAAGAAGATACAGAAAAGCTGAACTCTGTGTTAAGTGAACCTAACACGTATCTGCAGTCTACCTGCCAATCTAGGATGTCTCTCTTTGATACAAATGGTAGTTTATTTATTGAGATAGGCTGTCATGTGGATTGAGCTCAAACTCCTTGTATAGCTCAGTTGGGCCTTGAACTCCAGATCCTCCAACACTGATTTCCAAGTACTGGGATGATATGTCACCCCACCCAACTCTACATAAAGGTTTTAACAACACCTCAAAAGTTAAAATAGGTCAATAGCTTTACACCAGACTAAAAGTTTTCTACACAGCGCAAGGATAATTCAGGAAGTTGAAGGAGGAGCCTCCATATTGAAAGAAAAGTATTTCCAAGTTACATATTTGATAATGGGTTAATATTCAGAATGGGGTTTAATATCTGGAACATACACATATCTGGAACAACTGAACAGAAAATATAAGATAATTTAAAGTAAGGAGTAGATCTAAATAGATATTTCTTTGAAAGAAATTTTTATGAATTTCCATCAATATAAAATGCTCAAAATAAGTAATTATTAGAATAATTAAAACCAAAATCACAGTGACAATTATATTGAGAACTGCAAAACAACAGGAACAAAGATCCCTAAAATTAAGACAACTTAAACCAACATAACAATAACAAGTGCTGACTCTGGGAGCAAGAAAATATTCCTTTTAACTTTTGAAAATATTTAGAAATTCTCATTAGTATTTATGTTTAGGAAGTTAAGTACAAAGAAATTTACCATGACTTAATTTAGAGTAGCCAAATATTAGAATTGAACAGCCTGTTAAGACTGAAATGATAAATTTTTAGGTAGACTATTATACACACATCTGCCAGATACAACAAGTGAGGTAGGTGTGTGTGTGTGTGTGTGTGTGTGTGTGCGCGCGCGCGTGCGCGCGCGTGCTTGTGCGTGCATGCGTGCGTGTGCTTGCGTGCACTGGAAGAATTTGGGGAGTAATTTGAGGGAAAAATCAAGTTGCAGAATGATGTATACAGTACAATGTCTTTCTGTCAAATTTTCCTTCTTGAATCTCAGCTTATTATGATATAAATACACATATGTCTGTTCGTGTTTGATATGCATCAGAAAGGTGCATACCAACACCTGAGAGTAAAAGAGAAGAAGAGAAATGGGTGAGTATGGGAGATGGGGGAGGAGAGCTTCAGTTTTTTTATATAAGCATTCGTTCTCTTAAAGACTGCCAGTAAATATATGAAGATATTGGCTAATTTTTCAGTTGTGTTATATGCATGTGATGTCTTAATTTTTTTATAATTCTGTATTTTTCAAAATAAGAGTGGAGGAAGAGGTGGGAAATCTGTACCTGCAGAAATGGTTGAGTCGATTAATTCCCAATGACATACTAAACTTTTCTACAAGATGTTGCTAAAATTTTAACTGTGAGTGGATGGACTTGGCAGTCCACCAAATTTAATTATTTATTTTATTAAAATGTAAAATGATGACAAAAAGGATAAGAAGTGCTGGCAAGGAAGAAGCAAACAAGAGTGTCTGCAGACTGATTTGAAAAATGTAAATTAGTACCACCATTTGGCAAACCCTGTGGAGGTTCACAAGAAACTGAGCAATGGAAGTACTGCTGCTGGCTAGCCATTCCAAAAATGGCATCAGCTTGTTAAGGAGCTATCTGCCTGTTCCGGTGTTTTGTAGCATCATTTTTAACTGTCAAAATGGGGGAATGTCCGTTGTATATCAGTTGATAAAAGGATTAAATACACGCATACTAATAAAATTGGGGGAAGCTGTTGTTCATCAGTTGATGAAAGGATACAAATTATGTACATGCATGTAAATACTATGTAGTCATACACATGTGCAGATGAACACACACATATAAAAAATGGGAAAAGTTACTGTCATCAGTTGATGAAAGGATAAAAACACATACATACATACATACATACATACATACATACATACATACATGAATTAAGTTTATTTTACATAGCCTGGATGGTACTAGAGCACATCTTTGGATGCCAGACAAGTGTTACATGATGATTCCTTGTCAAATATAAACAAATTATCTCATAGAAATTGAGAACTGAATGGTAGCTATCAAGGATGTGATGGGCAATCTTCATTGCCAGATTGAGTGCATTTGCAAAAATCTAGAAGACACTTCTCTGGGTGTGCATTTAAAAGAGTATTCAGAGAGGTAACTAGAAGGAGAGAGTCATCAGAAATGTGGGTTGCCCAATCTCATGGGCTGGGGTTTCAGGCTGCAGTAAAAGGAAATGTGGAGAAAGAGAGTTGAGCCTCACCATTAATTTTTTTCTTCTTCTTCCTGACTAGAGACACAATATGAGCTGCCTTCTCACACTCCTATCACCAAACTTTTGCAAAGTAAAACTCCTCCTCTAAGTGGATTTTGTCAGATATTTTACCACAGAAACATGCAGAGGGAGAGAAGAAACTAAAACATATGATTTCTAAGAATATTGATCATACAGATTTTGAGATACAGGGGTGGTTTTCAGAGGCCAGAGAAAGTGGCCAATGAGAACACTGGGAAAGGTTTATCTATAGATATTAACTCATCATTAAATTGGAGCAAAAGAATATCTGGTATGCTATTGTACAATAGAGCACTTATAGATGTACCTCAGAAAGCCATGTGGAAAAGATAGACAAGTCTTAGCCAGGCACAAAAATGAACAAGGCTGTATAACTTTAAGAAAAATAGCTGGAATGAAAATCAGCATATTAACTGAACTAAGCCAGTCTCAGTAAGGAAAATGTCATGTTTCCTCTCATATGCATAACATGTAGAATAAATAAACAAAACATGATAGTAGAAGAGTCACTGTTTGGGAACAGGATGAGGTCAGTAAAATGCGAGAGGATATAAGAGGACAATGGGTGACTATAACCACAATACATTTATATACAAGTGTGATAATGTCACAATGAAACTTATTATTTTGTATGATGAGTATATATTAACTTAAAAAAGAAACGTGTAAGATTGGGAAAAGCAAAACATGAAGTCATCTCTATATTACCATTATTACACATAGAAAAACCAATGGAATCTTCAAAAAGTTGGAGTACACACAGGCACAAAATAGTTGAACAGGCACTTCTCCAAAGGAAATGGACTAAGAATAAAGATGAAAGCAATACTCAGCCTAATTAACAATATGGGCATGAAAGTAAAAGCCACAATGACATATAGTCACACACAGATTACAAAGGTTAAAATAAAATTTAAAGTGACAACATCATCTTCCAGGAATAATGCAGAGAATCTGAAAGTTTACTAGTGTTGTTATTATTTCATGTGGTGCTCAATGTGAAAAAAAAAAGTTTGAATGTTTCTTATAATCTAACAGAGCAGTCTAAGCATTACCTGAAAAAAGATGACATTAATAGAAATGTCAAAATAGACAGTGAAAGACAACAAGGCCTCAGCCACACACATGGAAATACAAGCAACTAAGGAATGTTGATAATGGCAAAAAATAGACTTCTACAGGGACAAGCACACCCATTGGCTGGCCAATGTAAAGTGGTCAGCCCTGAAAACATACACAAAGGAACAATAAACAGACTGGGTAGATTATATTCAGGAATATGTATGTGAGTGGAGGTGAGTGCATATATACATGCAATAACAATGTAAAAAGAGGCCTTAAATTTGAAATAGAGCAAATAGTGGCTTATGGGAGAGTTTGGAGGGAGGAAAGGGAAGGAAGAAATGTTATATTATAATCTCCGCCAAAAAAGCCATAAAAGAAAGATTCTTATGGAGTTTTCATACAACCAAATAATTCCACTTATAGGTACTTAACACAGTGAAATAAAATCCATTTTGCAGGAATATCTATACAAACACATATACAGTAACTCTATTAATAATCCAAAGAGGGGTAAAACCCTTAGTATATTGTAGTAATTTAATGAGTCAACAGACAGCTACATCCACAAAATGGAATGGGACTCATTGATAAAACAATGAAGTAATGATTCAGTCATCAACACAGATGTTCTTCCATGGCATTTTTCTGAGATGAGCCAAACCTGAAATGTAGACAAACTCTGTAATTCCATGCATATAATGTATGAGAAAGGTAAAATACCTGCAGCAGAGCCTAGATCTCTGTTTGGTAAGGGGAATGTGGCTGACTTTCATAACAGAGAATAATAGGAAGTGTTTTAGCATGATAGAGCCCTTTATACGTAGTGTTGAACAATTTTACAACTTACATATATGTACAGCAGACCATTTTTACATTCAACTTTAAATGCAGAAACAAGATGTATATGAATAGCTTACCTCATTCATTCACAATTCAAGGTGAAACACTTAGAAACAAGCAATTTAATGTATCAATTTCCTTAGCCAAGATAGCTAAGAAACTGTGTATGGCAGTCCTCATAGGATTAATGAGAGAATGTTTATGAAATGTTTTGAGTGCCTTAAAGGGAAGCTGCTATGTGAATATAAAGTGTTGTTATCATTACTCAGGCAGTTATTTTTTGCCTTTGCTATGAAGTTTATGATCATCCTCATTTTTCACTTTATTTTTAATGAATTGTAACAATAAAATGTGGTAGCCAAGTTATAAAATGAAACCATGTGCTAATGAGGCTAAAAATTTGTAATTAGAATTTGAAGCATCAGTCTGTCTAGAGATAATTATTCTAATGATTATTTCTGTATGTACACAAGCTACAATCTTATGAAGTCCAAGTGTAGCTTACTTTGCAGTTTTTCTGCAGAGTACACTTCAAGAATGCATGTCCTTTGAGATGCACTTAGCTTAGTTGTAAGTCTGAAGGGAAAAAAATCGAATAGGAGGGAGAAATTCATGCTGATCATGAAAGATTATACTTCTTTCAAAAAGCATATTGAAAGTATAGCCAGCTAAATATGAACTCTGACCTACTTAGAAGACATTTAACCGCTCTGTGAATACAAGTAGAACTTAGAGATTGTATTTGAATCCTTTGGCTCAATCAAAAATTTAATTTTTTCCTTTACTAAGTACAAAACAAAAAATTAGACTACTTACATTGTCAAAAACTGCCCCTACTTATTTTAGGGCAGAGCATGAAATTGTCCTGGTCTTTGAGTCATAGATAATCAAGCTCAATTTAACCCAGACTATATGAATTCTTCTATCTCTCCATTGATGTGACTTCCTTAGGACCTTTTACTCTGTTCACATCAAGTTCATTCTTCTTTCTATATTATTATGTAAATGTGTGCTCCTATGCCAGTGATTCAATACAAAGTGGTACAAAACTCCTGGAAAGCATCCAGAGATTTTTCATGAGCCATTCATGCATGTGGGACCCTCAGTGAAAACCCAGAATCCAGCTGCCAGTGCTAGCCATTTTCTAGCGTGGGCATAAAATTAACAGGAGAAAATACATTTGAACTTCTGTGAAAACTGTTAGTAATGCAACAAGTGTTTTTCATGGCTTTCTATGGGCTGGGTTACAATGGACTTCTTTCTATCAGCTGGTTCACAAAAGTAGTCATTTAGATTACTTAAGTGAAACACAAACTCATTTCTTAGAACAAACCAGTCTCCATATATCCAAAAGAAGATTTTCAAAAACAACACAAAACATGGTCATTCTTTCATGTCTTGAAGGGTATATGTGTTTTACTTCAACATGGTACTATTTAATCAGTAGGGCTGGCACTCTTGAGTCATTTAAAAAAACCACCTATATCCAATCTCCTAGATATAACAGAGAACAAAAAGAGACCCATAGAATGGTGCATTGTTTTATGTTGTTTTTCAACAGTATTATCTCCAAGAATTAGGAAGATGCACTCATCTTGCCTTTATCAAATTTGAAATAAATGAAAACATCATATTGCATGGCTAAGAGATGGCTCAAGTAGTTAAAAGCATGAATACTGCTTTAACATCATAGTTTGGTTCCTACCAATCAAGTTAAGGGACTCAAAACCACCTATGACTCCAGCTCCAGATCTGACCTATTCTCCCAGACTCTGGGAACAGGAAGAAGTTTAAAAGATCAACATGTCTATTTCTTTCCAAACACTATGCTATGTTAGATTACTATTTTTTATAAAAATTTTCCTAAGTTCATTCAATAAAGTTTGGTGCTGGAATGGATCTGTCTTTGTTGGTCCCAAAGTTCATTCATGTCCTGGTATTCCACAGAAGCAGAGAGAGACATGACATTGGAGGAGGAAAGACAGAACAATGCAGGCCTTTCCACCTGTTGTGTATTAGCACATAGAAAGTCATGATAAACAATTGTAGCATGACTAATAATAAATGCCACCCATAAAAGCTTCATTAATACCTTGGGCCAACTATACTATGGGAGCATTATATCAATTATGCCATTTAATCTCTCCAGTACCCCAAAAGAGACTTGTGAGATTATAGACCTTCTATGGATACCCAGAACCAGAGCTTTACCTATCTCATTTGAGTTTTTCACGTCCATACTAAGTTAAGAAAAATATCTACCAGTTTTATACTGGAAGGCATTGAAAGCTTTAAAGAAGAGACACTGATGATCAAAACTGAGAATTTTATTCTATTAGTTGTAAATTTAGAAATTAAAGGAAGTAAATGTGAGGAATTTGATAGAAAATAAAAAGATAAATGGGGGCTGAAGAGATGCTTGAGTAGGTGATGTGCTTGCTGTACAAGCATGAGAAGCCATGTTGGGCACCCAGAACCCACATAAAACCTGGCCAAGTCTGCATGCATGAGCAACCACAGGACTGGTGGTAGAGAACGGCACGTGTCTGAAGGAGACTGGACAGCCAGTATAATTAGAAGAATGAGGTCTACGTATACTAACAGAACTTGTCTCAAAATTCCCAGGACCCACATGGCAGCTCACAACTGTCTGTAACTCCAAGACCTGACATTGTCACACAGATATACATGCAAGCTAAATACCAAAGAACATCGAATTATTTAAAAGTACGAGAGAGTGAAAGATACCTGATGTCAACTTCTGGCCTCCTCACACACAGTCATGAAGAATCACATCTGCAAACACACACACACACACACACACACACACACACACACACACACACACACAC
>OU015742.1:146074651-146120102 GCA_907169655.1 Acomys percivali
CACACACACACACACACACACACACACACACACACACACACACACACGTGTGTGTGTGCATTCACTATACATGCTCACATACACACACAATCAATTACCTCTTATCCACACATAAGCACACACACAAGCATTCATTGCACTTGTTCATGTATGCACGTGCACGCACACGCGCGCGCACACACACATACACACACACTGTCAGAGACATGAGGATAAGTCACAGAGGCTTTGCTTGACAAAGTTCCAGAGACCTCCAACTGTCCTGCATAATCTCTAGACATCCATAAGAGCTGTTGAGGCTTTGATTGACAAAGTTCCAAAGATCTCTGGCTGATCACCACTGCCCTTAAATATTATGTATGGTCCAGGTGTAATGTCTAGAAATCTGCTTTTTCTCCTAAAACTGTTCTTTTCTCTTTAAATTTCAGCCCTAAGAAAATTCATACAGGGAAAACTTTTTTTCCACAGAGAATATTGAATGAGGGCATCTGGCCAAAGACTGGAGACAGTGATAAGAGGTTTTTGCTCTGACAGTGAGCACCCAAGCAGAAACTGCATGGAAGAAAGTTAAGGCCTTGGCATAACAGTGCCTGGATAGATAATATTACCTGTAGAAAAGTTTCTTTAGAATTTGAAGGAAGAACCTGGGAGGTGGGAGGATGGGCAGGGTAGGAAGAAGATTCCTCCTGGTTCGAAGAGGAAGTTGGTAAAACAGGAAGGTACCTTGATAACACGGGTATGAGAAGGCAGAGAGAAAAGCAAAGAGCCTTGTTCTGAAGAAAAGATGTGGAAACTTCCACTGTCCTTCCTCAAAAAGACATTCCTCAAAAAGACATTTGAAAGAGGACTCCTGTCTCACACTTAAGTAGGGACCTTCAGTCTCACAGATCAGGACCAGCACAGTTTACCTGCCCTCCATTCACAGTGTCAGAACTGTGGAAGAGTGTTCCCATTCTCTCTAAGCTTGCCGCTGCAATGTGTTAGTCCTGTCAGGAGAATACTTACTTGTGGGTAAGTCTTTAAAGTGTCTTCTCAATTTTACAATGTAATTGATATGCTTTGAGTTTTAAAATATATTATGCAATATAAAGATGGGTAGTTCTTAGAAGGAAAAAAGACACCCATCATTGTGACCAAGAAAAAATGTACTAAATATTAATATATGGCTAACATTTATTGTTTTTAATACTTGGTACTGTGTAATAAATGTTTTTTCCCTTTGTAGATTCCTAAAAACAAAAACAAAACAAAACAAAAACAAAAAAATCTGCTTTGAGAAAAATTGAAGGTGGTCTTGGAACATCATGCTTTACAGATACTTTAAAATAAAGGACCCCCTGGTAGTTAGCCTAGCCTTGGATAGCACAACTGATGGTTTGAGACTGGGAGTAAGTCAAGGTTTTGTTTTTTGTTTGTTTGTTTGTTTGTTTGTTTTTTAGAGAACATTTAGCTCAAGCTATGTTGTTATGATAATCTTATAAACACAATGGCTTTACCCTGGAGAAATTTAAGATTGAACTTTATCAAGTATTGTTTAAGAAGTAATAACCAGTTGATACTGACCATTGCTTGGAAATCAATTGATTTTTGCTGTATGCCTTATTATAGGTTATATAGAACTTTTTGTATTTCCTTGTTAGACTGTTCCCTTACATTGTTTATTTTTGAGTGCCCTATTGATTGTAAATGATGAGAAAAGTAATGATGTAATCTGTAATGAAAAATTGAACTTCATTTTAATAAAACACTGGGGTTGGCCCAAGGAGAATGGCAAGCAAGTAACGGACATGAGAGAATAAGCTCGAGTGAGATGGGGAACAGCAAGAGAGATAGATAGACGGGGAACAGTAAGCAAGAGAGACAGAAAGATGGGTAGCAGCAAGCTGGAAGAGAGATAGAGAGATGGGCGATGAGCAGGGTGTCAGACAGACACTAAGCAAGACAGAATCGCAGACAGATAAAGAGCCAGAAAATAGAGTTCTCCTGGGATTTAAGACCTTCAGCTTATACCACATATGCCTGAGTTTCCAAATATTATTTTTTCCTCCATTCCTCACCCTCTCCTCAACAACTAACTCTATCTAGTTGTTTAACCAGTGGTTTGTTTTCCTTAACCAGCTGTTCATTGCCCGCTCAATTTCCCTATTCTGGATCCACCTCTCTTCAGTCCTCTTCACTGCTCCTAGAGATGGTCTTGGGGAGCAGCAACTCACCACACATGTGCATGTTCAAGCATTCACCACATTGTATAAACACACATTCATGCACATGTACACATGCACACACAGAAAGGGAAGAATATAGGATAGAAATTAGATATTAAGTAGAAGAATAAGAATAGAGGATAAACAAGATCTGAGGTTTTCATGTATTGGTTTGTTGATGGTGGCAAAGTGAGTTCAATGTAAATCAAAGTGAAATTTGCTATCGAACAACATTCAGAGGCTGTGGTGGTAGAGTATTTTGATTGATACTAGAAAGAATTAGGACAAAGGTCATACAGAAATCTATGATAAAACATTAGAAGGCAAAATAAAAGATAACAACATATGAGTTGTTCTACTGAACCTTCAATGTTTCCACCATGGACAAAGTGAAACATTTTAAACCAAAGAGACAGGGAGTCAGAAAAGCTACTAATGCTGTTAAGATTATGAAGAAGGCTTATCCCTGGTGCTGAGGTTTTAGTATATGAAAACAACTTGTCCACTATTATCTGAGGTTAGGTCTAAGGTTTAGAAGGATTCTGGGACATGCCAATATACCTTGTTATAGAAAACTATATACACTTAAGCACAGAGAGTCTTATCATTCAGATCTTCAGAGCTTGAAAGAAGAAATGAATTAGTAGTAAATTTGGAATGAGACTTCATCTTCACAAAGAGTATTATAGTGTAACCACCTGATAATTTAACTGTTTAACATAAGAAAAAAGAACTTTGGAAAGTGGTAAATGTCATACAACAAATTCATAAGCAGTAAAATGATAGGGATGTGGAGTCCCATGTTCTCCCCCCTTCTTCTGAAAGCCTTTGCTCTTTGGCACAGTTGTTACAAGAGGTAGATGTAGTCTAGGGGAAACGGCTCTGTACTGATGCAGGGGACTGGCTAGCAAACACCCATGGAGGGACAATGCTGCAGTCCTTCTTTAGATGCAATATGTGTTAGAACAATGATCAGACTGGAAGAAAGTTCTCATGTATCCCTCGTGGCTGGAGGCGATATACATGTACAAAGTTGCATTTTGTTCCCGTTCTCTGGCTTCATTAATGGCCTCACATGCACAGACAGTAAAAACAGCCAGGGAAAATGTATAGACTATCTAAATTCAACCCATGTAAAACTGTAAAACAGACATGGTAGGCCCATGTCTAAACTCATGCTATATAAGATGACAGTGACATAAAGTGAGGCAGAGGAAGCATCTTCAAGGAGGCAAAATTCATTCATTTCACTAGAATTAAGTAACTAGTAATTTGAAATAGATGAAACATAAACACACCTGTTATAACTAGTAAACTGATCCTTAATAACTAAAAGAAACAGCAAAAAACCCAGGAGAGGAGGCAGTTATTAAAAATATGTATTCAGCATAAAAAAGACAGGTAAAGAGAAACAGAGAGACAAACACTGAACATACAAATTGAATAGAGTCTTAGGAGTTGGCATCAAGAGGTTGAGCTAATAAAGTGTTTCCAGCAAAGTGAAAATTTGTTCCCTTGGCAACTAAGGGTAGCAGGTACTTTAGTGTGTCTTCGGATAAACTAGAATCCTGTTTCTTAAGACAGGTATAAGCAAAGACTGTGAGAAATAAAATTACTTCACAGAAAACTGAATTAGTCTCAACTGAACAATGCAAGGAAAAGGGAGAGGTAGTCTGCTTAAAGTTATGTACTCATTACACACATTCCACAATCACTTCACCATGTGTTTCTCAAAACATCTGCATCAGAGTAGACAGAACAAAAACAATACTGATCAAAATATCTCTAAGGACAGAGCAAGAACAGTGGTATGCTCTGGGGTGGATCACAACCTGCAGACCCGGAAATTATAACCTTTCATATGGGCAAATGATGTTACTGCTTAAATACAACTGACAGTGACAGGTATGCATGGCACACGCTTCCTTGTGTTTGGCAAAATGACATAAAAATGTGTGTTGGATTTTTGTAACATATACTGGCTTGCTCCTATTGCTATCATAATGCACCTTTGCTTCAAAGTGTGGATGATTTACTGACAGTGATACATAGCATCAGCAGTAAGTGCCGACCCACATGAAATTGAAGCTTTCCAGCATCACTGATACCGGATAGGAAGATGGTTGGCAAGGATGATTTGAACTTCTGCTCTTCATGCATCAATTCTCAGGGCTTGGAATGTACCAGAATGTACAGGAATGTTCTGACATACATGATGCTGGGGATCAAACCCAAGACCTCACGCACACCAAAGCAATGGCTCTACCAACGAAACGATATCTGTAGAGCTATGAAAACTTGGCATCCAAATATTCAAATGCTACTTCACCCTTTATAAAACTCCATAGTCATCCAAGCCAAAATGTAAAATGTGTTCTGAAGTCTTAAGTTCTATAGTTGATGAGTTACAAAGAGCTCTACCTCTCAGCATCTCTTATATTTACCCTTTTGTCATCTTCCTAGTTACCGTTGCTTTGGTCGTATCTCACCACCTCCTGGAAGGGTAACTGGCCTTTAGGTCCTTCACCTTGCCTCCGTGTAAACCCAGTCTTTGTGCTGCTGGCAGGATGAACTTGTTGGTGGTGCTAACTCTTTTATTTGAAGTGTGAATGGTTTTCTGAGACTCAGAAAGTCTGAAACCCTTAGACCTTCACAGAGGAACCTCAGGGTCTCCTTCATGCCTCAGCTCTACTGGGTGTACTGGAGTATGTCTCCATTTCTCAGTGTTACACTTTCATGCAGGTAAAAGTAGCCTTTAAATCTCTCTGTCCTCTCTCATGCTTTCCATGTGCAGCCTACTTGAAGTGCAAGTAGAAAAGAAAAACACCTGCTGGTTTTTCAAGCCATGCTCAAACATCACCCCATTGCTTTCCTTCCTCCAAGCTAAAGTCTGTGTCACCCCTCATACCTTTATCTATGATTTCCTAAAGACATCAGCAATTTTATCTGTTTCCATTTAAGTCAGGAATCCTGTCTAAAGAGGAATACCTTATTCACATCTGAAAATCCTACACATAGCAAGGCACTGCACAGAAGAAAAAAAAACAGTCAATATTTGCTGCAGGAGTAATGCCCTTCTCTGTAGTTTTATAATTTATTCTAGGTTCCCATTCCCAATCAATAATCAAAGACTTAAGGTTCTTTTATGGTATGTGGGACTTATAGTCAGTTTCTTACATCACAGCCATCTTAACTTCCCCTAACAAAGAAGTCACTAGTAGGATTTTATATTATAGCTTATGATACATTTAACATTAATCATTATAATTTAAATTATGATTCTCTAGTGTATATTATGGACAAATTGAGAAAAGATTTATATTCTTTTACCCCTTTACCCTTCTTGAATTTGCTCACTAATCTTTTGTCATAGAAAAGATGTTGTTCATATCCTTATGATTCCCAGTGTACTATTAGTTAACCTGTTCTTTTCTGCCAACCTAAGGGGACATCTGTATGCTTCTGTATGCTGTCACTGGAAATGGGTGTGCAGTAGAATGTGCACACACACAGAGAGACACACACACAATCTATATCTTACCCTATCTCACTCCTAAAGCAATAGACTTAGATACAGAATGTTTTAGACTTACTTGTTTAAAATCTAGTAAAAACATAGAGATTAAACACCTGACATATCAAATATTCTTGTTTCATTCCACTAAGTTGAAATAATTCAGTCTTAACATTCTGATTTATTCAAGTGCCTTTCAACAACTATTCTTTGAAGCATTAACTACATATTTTCTGTCATATATTATTCCACTGTCATCCCTCTGAAAGAAAAACCCCCACATCACCTTACTTTGTGCGCCTGTTAAGTCTAGTCAGCACAATGCTACTTTCCCCCTCTCTAGTTGAATAATATTGTTTCAGTGGATGTTCTTATTGGTTATTTTTTCAGTTTTTTTGTAGTTTATTTCAAAACCATCTTCCTTATATCACACAAAATAAACCTGAGTCAGTCTTCAACTATGTCTCTGATTTATGATGTCAGGAAACTACACTGAGTTTGCAGCTTGTAATGTGCAACTTCTGACTCCAAGTTCCTGTTTGTCTTCATTCAGTTTTCTCTTAAAAGCCTCCTTTCCAACTAGGTTAGGTGACATGCTTCTTTACAGGCTGGAGAGATGGTTCAGCAGTTAAGAGCACTGAGTGATCTTGCAGAGGACCAGAGTTCAATCCCAGTACACATACAGTGGATCACAGTTGCCTGTAATTTCTGTTCCAAGGGATCTGATACCTCTTCTGACCTACCTCCACAGGGATCATGCACACACATGGTGAGCAGACAAACATGCAAGGCAAAACATTTATACGGTAAAAGTAAATAGAGATATGAAAATTTTAAAAAGACTTCTCTACACTTGATGTCTACAGCCTACATGCTAGGCATGACACGCTTTTCCTGCTTTTTGATCAAATACCTCTGAACTTCACTGTCATAAAAAGAAGACCGCAGACTGTAAGTAAAATAATTTGATTAGACTGACAACAATTTTGAGAAGAATATTTATTTCTCATTATTGAAAAATACATAAAAGGCCAACATTTGCTGAGTTGCTGGTTTTCCTTAATCTAGCTGTTATTGTAAGAAAGGAAGAAATGCATCCAGTATGTATAGCAGTTTACATTCTAAGGCATTTAGGCTTAGAGCGGTAGCTCCACATATTGAGGTGTGCTTACTGGAGTGTAAATACACCGAGGCATACCAGATGGGCAGAGGATTTAAAACCATACAGTAAAACCATTTTCATGCACCTCAATCTTAGGACTTTATATGCCCTTTCCCCATCTCCATCCCCCACTACACACACACTCTGTGCATTTTGAGTTGTTCACAGAACACCAGCAAATTATCTACTCCTCAAGAGTTTGCTTACAACACCACTATCAATGGGGCACATCAAACACAATGATGTCATGGGTAGGTGCTGGCTCTTACCAAAATGAGGCTCTGGTAGGAAAAACACGGATTTGCAAAGGCACAGTGGAGACAGGTTTAATGTATTAAATATAACATAAATCATACACAATAACAAGTTTAGTGTTTCTGGGAACTTTTGTTAATACAACACAGTTGGTCACACAAAATACAAATGCTTCTGTTGATTTGTCTTGGCAACTTAGATGCATCAACAGTGCTAACAGTTTAACAGCTTTGTTCTCATCTGACAGAAAATAATGGCAGTTCTGCAAGGCAAATGTTAAACCTGACCGTATGTATTTATTAATTCCACAGTGTTTTGACAGATTAGAGAGGATGGAATCAGAGGATGCTGACACGCTCACTGAGGGCTTTCATCTCTCTCTCTTCAGTCTCAGGACTGTCGCTGTGGCTAGCATTCAGACTGATCAGGTGTGAGGGGTACTGCAGCCCCTGCTTGCCTGCATACTGTTCCCACCTCGAGTCATCGCTTTCGTGGGTAATATAGCGTTCTCCAATTCTGCATTCCAGTTCCCGTAAATCTAACCAGGTCTGATAGTCCTGAAGAAGAAATCCCAAAATATCACCACAGAGATCATTGCAACTTGTCATGCTTTTCTATGTTGGCAGTTCTTATCGGCTGGGGGGTGACCTTTCCTTTCTGCTCTCTCTGCTGCCCAACTCACCATGAAGTCTCAGGCAGCACCAGTACCAAGGTCATCCTATTTGCTTAACCTTACACTATGCATGATGCTTTGTAGGATGCCATGGCTCCAAATGCATATAATTAATGCTTATAGTCAAATAATTAGGAATATTGACATTGTTTAGCAGTTTAATGGCTATAAGTAATCCTTCACTATTTCAGAATATCATTTTCTAAACTTTGATGCTCAATGTGGAAACAGCAAATATTTAAGAGAAAACACAGTACACATCCATACTTTGCATTTGCTATGTATTTATATCCATGCATAATATCCTGGGACTTTGAGATAGAGCTTCCAAATGAGACTAGTGCTTGGCAGATGTGCATCTATTGGGACAATGGTCAGGATTAAGTATACAGATGCTTTCCAAATCTTGTCTTTTGAGTTCTGATACGACTCTTAATATATAGTTTGGGGTGAAGGCTGGATTCTGCGCATGTATTGTGTGTATGTAAGTGCCTTCATTAAATCTTTCCGGTAGAAAGAGGGATATTCAGGAACAATAAGCTGTTATTAAATCCCAAGAAGTCACATGCATTTTGGAAAAAATAATGTTAGAGTAATTACACCTGTATAAATATGACAAAAGATTTCTACAGTTAATATTAGAAATCTTATATAAAGAATTGGAAGTAAGCCCTAGTTAAAAAAAAAAAAAAAGCCATGAATGACTTTTACCTGTAGCCAAGGATGACTCAAGGTTTTATCCACACTGTAGCGCTTTCTCATTTTCACTTGTAGCAAGTTATTGATAAGATCAATGGCTGAAAATTAATTATTAACATCATTGTTAAAGATAGTTACTAGTGATGTAATGAATATGTAATTCATTTAGAGTCTTGATCACATCTGCTAGTCTGGAGATAGAAGAGCACTACTGTGATAACGGTGAGACATGAAACGACTTACCTGAGAATTCTGAAGCCTCAGTTTTCACTTACTTTTAGATAAAAAATAAAGCAAGTTGGAATTAATGGGGGAAGTATTTTAATTTATTGCACAGTGTGAATTTTAATTTGGGTACTCTGTAATATGTTTTTTCAATGTAAGAATTTTTTTTCCTTGATACAACATCCATTTTATTGCTTTCCTGAAGCCATCAATCCCAGCACTGGGGCGCAGAGGAGGCTCAGGCCAACTTGGTCTACGCAGCAAGTGTCTGTCCAGCCTGTCTACAAGGCAAAGATGCATGGCTATTGCACTTCCATCCAATGGTGACAGTTTTTTCCTAATAGGAGCGTTCCTCAACAACCCTTTGCATCAGAGCTTCTGCTTGTTGTGGGATTTCATTTCAATGTAAGAATTTTAATATAAGTAATGTTAAATGTTTTTAACAAATATAAGACTAGTATTCAGGAGATAAAATCACTAATTTTGTTATAAAATGCAGTTTATAATTGAATACATATAAAGGAGATTGCGGGTTTCAATTAGCTGGATGTAGTAAGTGAAGAGGCTTAGGCGATAGGATTGTTACACATTCAAGGCTTGCCTGAGGTATAGTGTGAAATTCTGTCTTGAAACAGATACAAAATAAAATAAAATATATAGAAAAAAATAAAATACTTGATTAAAGTATAGCTATATGGATATCATATATTCTAGAAAAAAATGTAGCACAACGTGAATCATGTTTCAGGATATACCTGTGACTAACAAGTATATCTGTTCTGTAGGAAAGGACTTTATGTTAGAAAGTTTTCTTTTGTTTTTAAATGACAACATATTAGATTTATATTGACAATCATAGACTTCTGGTGCAAGACAAATTTTGCTCCCTGAGTAGTTAGAATTGCTGTCCACTCAATTTCCTACTCTGCCCTCTTGGGGCTCCTGTGCATAGAATTTAGAAAGAAAAAGTGATTTTTTTTTCTATATTTGTGCTGTACAAAGTATCTAACAAGAGACATATGGTAATGCTCTCAGCATTTAACTGTTGGGGAGTTGTATTTTCAATTTACACTACAGTTTACTCTTAAAGTAAATCTTCCATTTTTGACTCATTTTCATGACTTCACTATTTCATTAACTGTCCCCCAAAGCGATGTATACAAAGACCACAAGCACTTGCCCTTGAGCATATAGCTTCTCTGACCTCTACCTACCCCAGGCCTGAAGTGTAATCATAGATTTTTCTACTGAAAGCCTTAATATTTGAAAAACTGAGAATAAACTCCCTAAGTTTCCCCAACCAGCAAATTTTGATAAGGAATTTCTGAAGAATGCCAGCGTCTGATCTACATCAGCTTGTATGGTCTTAAAACTCTGGACTGACATAAGGGTCCATGGTATCAAACATGCAACGTTCAGTCCAAAGAAATTCAAATCCTCTGTTATTGAGCAAAAGAAATTAGGTCTTTTAATTTTTTGGCATCTAGGAGTTTTCCTTTGGTTCTAATATTTATAGTCTTTTTCTACACTGATGAGTCTAACACAATCAACACTAACTTTTTGATTAGGGAAATTAAATGTAACAGCACACTTTGAAAGGCCACCTCTGCCTATCAATCCTGCCTTGGTGAGGGTACCTGAGGAAGCAGGGTACTTAGTACAATTTCAGAGTCCAGGCATGTGTTTCCTGTGAGCTTTTGAAAGTATAGTTCTCTCAGTGTACACTGTGTTGGGCATGGGCTTTAAAACATCCATTCATATGATTTACTTGCTGGTGAGAAAAGTGCACCTTCCATTCTGGCTGCTGTGAAGTCACGGAGCAAAAATGGAGGACAAGGGGTGAAGGGAGTGCTCATGTGCTACGGTTAGCACGCAGCAGCATTACACTTCTCCAAGCACTGCAGGGCATAAGTACACGTTATTAATTCACTCATTCTACTCTGAGTTCTATAATTAGGAAGGTGGGAGTACAGTAACTCAACAAAAGGTCTGGTTTGTGCCCAAATGGGCCACAGCAGTAAATCATACTGCCTAATGGATAGGGAAGTCCTGGCAGAGGAGAAACTAGCCGTGTCTACAGGGAAATGGAAAAGGGGAAGATGGAAAATTCGCTCTGAATGAAGCACATGCTCCCAGGCCCGCCTGCCACAGTCTCCTTGTGACCTGAATAAGCACAGCAAAGCAAGGAGGTACATCTAAGAGAAAGCACTTTAGACTTCAAGATGAGCTATGTGAAGTGGGGCACAGGAGTGGGTAAATGTATTTTTGTGGCCTTGTTGTTACTCAGTAAAAATAAGTTCATTTCTGGTTTTGAGAGCACTGCTTCCTTATCACTACCTTGGGGACTCTCAGAACAATTCCATTAATCAAGTTCCATACAATGTAGCCTCAACTTCATGATCCAAAATGTCGTCCAATAAATCCACTGTGCATGCATGTGCCTATGTGTGCGCACGTGTGTAAAGCCACGCCTACCCTTTTTACATAGTTTCTGGGCATAGAACTCAGGTTCTGTGCTTGCATCCACGTTTCAAAGACATCTAAATTCCATTCCTCTCCCTTCACTGTGCCCCTCTTTTCTCTTTACAGACCATATCTAAGCTGATACAATAACTGGCTAATAAGAGTTTATCACAGCTGGATGTGGTGGTGCACACCTGTAATCCCAGCACTCTGGAAGGCAGAGGCAAGAGGATCTCTGTGAGTTCGAGGCCAGCCTGGTCTATAAAGTGAATCCAGGACAGCCAAGGCTACACAGAGAAACCCCACTATAAAACAAAACAAAACAACACTACCAAAAAAGTTTACCACTTGGAGGACTGGACATTTGCCTCAGCTTTTAAGAACACATCCTGCTCTTTGAGGAAACTTGAGTTTTGCTCCCAGTACCCATGTTCAGTGGCTTATAACTGCTTGTAACTCCAGTTCCAGGAGATTCACCCCCTCTACTGTCCTCTAAGAACATCTGTTCAAAGATGGCATACACTCAGGCATAGAAACATACACACATTAATTTAAAAAATTAGAACACCTATCATAGGTATGTACCAATTACACATTCATTAGTTTATTCACTAAATATTTTCAAGCAATACCTGTTGGGAACTAGTTTGAGAAGCTGGCAATCCAGGTGTAATGTCAAAGGCACCGACCAGCTCACGTCATTCCCTTCCTGCATGGACTACAAACTGACAACTTTCACATTCTACTCAATGAAAAGGAATTTTCTTTCTTAAGTTACCCAGACTGGTCCTATTTGTATCTTAGGTGTTTTAGATGGAGAGCTATATTGTTGGACACAGCAGCTTTCAGTCTCTCTCGGCCTTGTATTAACAGTGGCTCTGATAGTCTATAAGACCAGACTCTCCTTACACAGCCTTCTGCTTATAGTCATTAGACTTTTCAAACATTGTTGCTAACATTTTGCGTAAATTTGCTCATTGTTAATTAACAGTTTGGTTTACACAATTTTTTTTCACACAGGCATTCTTTATATGACCTAAGAGTAAAAAAGATTTTATTCTTAAAAATATTCTTAACAATATTGCATCCATATCTGATTTAGTATAATAATAGCTTCGCTCTCTAATTCTAGTGGAAAAGAAAAAGCTGCAGTTACTCAAACCCATAACTTGGTCAAAGTCAGGTGGTTCTGAAGCAATGGGGCTGAAGCTGCAACCCAGGACACCCAGCATCACAGGTTGGGCTGTTATACAATATGGTAGACAGAAGCTACATTATGCTGCAAAAGCATTATTACTGGCAATGCCATCATTTATCAATTTCATAATTGTTTTCTAAACATGAACATTAAGTAATTATGTTTCAGCACACTTTTGCAAAATGAATTCAGGGTGTCTTATGTTTCATTGTGACTGCAGCCCACAATTCAGCCCTCCAAGGATACTCTGAATGTAATAGGATTTCCTTTCATGAGTTCTTTTACCCCTACATATGAATAAGCCAATTTGCTATGTGTTAGCCCCATTATTAGAACTTTTTTTGGACAAAGCACTGAACTTTAAACATAGAACTTTCTGGCTATCTCCTAAATGACACTTGTAACTACCAGGACTACTCACTATTTCTTGAGCACATTTTTTCTACTATAATGTTCTCATCTAGTTCACACCTCATTATCCCCAACAGGCCATTATAGAAGGTTTCCCATCTCTCAAAATACGTTATTGTGATCAAGACATATCTGTCATTGATGCTACTCTCTATATCCCAAACTCACAATCCTATTTAAAATGAAGGTAGCTATTCTGCCATAAATAATCCCTGGTAAACAAATTCTGACAAATACTGACTTTTAGTCATTTCTCCTAATGACCAAGATTGGCTTTCTGTTTTTTTTTAAAACAACTACTTAGTCATTGATTATGAGAGCCTGTCAGAAATCGTCTTAGATTCTTGGTGAATGAGTTCTGCATCGACTCTCCTTTTATGAGATTTATGCAACTGTAGCCTGTTTTGCATACCTTAGTATCTATCTCACTCCAAAGTGAATAGCCATAAGCTCCTATCAGTTAGCTCCTTAAGGGATTCAAAATGTTTTTGTCTCTCATTTGCTACTGAGTTGATAATTACATCTTCCATGTCTTCTCTGGTTCTAGTTCCTAGCAGACACTGCTGTGGATACTTCACCAAGAGAAAAGTACTAAGCGAAAGAAAATGAACAGCAGTGACAAAATAGAAACTCTAGTGAGAACAGTCTCCAAAGAGGACAGAAGAAGGCCAAGGTGGTCCAGCCTTAGTTGCCAATCTGAAAAAAGATCAGGATGCTAACTTCCACATACGAAAAGAAAACATTTGTCTCCTTGGATGTGGGTTATCTCACTCAGAATGATTGTTTTGAGCTCTATCCAATTACCAGCAAATTTCATCGTTCCTAAAAGCTGAATCATTTCCCATTGTATAAGTTTCCCATTGTATACTAAGTTTTCATTACTCATTCATCAATTGATTGGCACCAAGGCTATTTCCAATTTCTAGCTATTATGAATAGAGCAGCAATGAACACGGATGAGCAAGTATCTCTGTAGAAAGATGATAGCTTTAAGTTTTAGATATGTGTGTTTCAAACCGAATAATAAAGAGGTTATGTAGTTAGTAAAGAACCAGAGGTGAAGAGGGTTCCTCCTAGGAAGGGAGAATAGAATATAGTGGTATAAAGAGATAAAGGTGAGACTAGGAGAATTAAATGGGAGAGGGGAATGGAGGGGCAAGATATATAAGAGGGAACATGGGAAAAGGCAACTAATACTGAAGGCCTTTTGAAAAGTCATATAAAATCCCACCACTCTAGAAGTTTCCTAAAATATATACATATGTGAAAGAAATCAAAATGAAGTCACCATATAGTAGGGAAGACAATGTCATAAGTTGGCATCTTATGCACCAGGTAAAATCCCCTTGTTGAGTTGACCCAAGGGGTCTTAAAGAGCCCCCAAAACATGATAAGCTATTGCCAAGGCTTTTGCTTGCTCTTCACAACTTTATGGTAAAGCCTTCTTGCTGAAGACATAATTTAGTTATGTAACTGAACATCAAGAAATCCAAGAGGTGCCCAACTAGAAGTTTCCCTCCTACTGAGTAGAATTCTTAACGTTGGAAGGTACTCTGCATGCTATAGAAGGAAACTAATCATCAATATGATTCAGTTACAAATTCTGAAACTACAACTGTGACCTATTTGGAAGATATGCTGCTGCAATAATGGCACAAATGTTATCATAATTACCAATAATTTTTCATTACACTTAAGGCCTATTACATAAGATAAAACCCATACCTGAAACTGCTAAAGTGTTCACGAACCTGAGATTCAATAAGTCATAAGCCCTAGGTACATTTTACTGTATTTCAGTTAATGAAATATAGCAATAAAATGACCACCAAAGACATACTCTGATGCATCACTCTATCTTCATAAGAGAGGCATGTTATTTTTTGAAGTATACAGTAATGAACACAGAGACTCAAAACTGGATGGTGTATAATTAACCCTAGTTGGGCACTTAACCCTTATTGGGATGTCTTTATAAAACCCTTCTCCTCAAGACTTAGAGATATACATAAAAGGAGGAGGAAAGAGTGTAAGAGTCAGAGTCAATGAATTACTCCAAGGAAACAGCATCTTCCATAAACAATAGGACTGATGCATGTACATATGAACACATGGACACTGTGGCCGCATGCCCAGTACCTGCACATGTTTGAATCAGACAAAATCCCAGCACCAAGGAGGGGATGTGGACACAGACGTCCAGCCCCAACCAAGAAGCTCTTTGCAATTGATACGTGCTAGGAGAGGGAAAATCAGGTTTCTCCAATGGATGTTGCTGGGTATATCAAACACACTTCAGGGTAGAACATACTCAGGAGGAGTTGGTCAACATGAAACAGATCCCATGGTATTTGGATATTTTGGGGGAGTGTGCGGGGGTGCTTTCTGTTTCTTTTTTTTTTTCTTATTTGTTTTGATTTTAAGGGGTTTGTTATTGTTGTTGAAAGAAAGTGAGAAAGAACATAAGAATAAGGAAGTGGGCAGGATCCAGTAGGAGTTGGGAGAGAGAATTTAATAAAAGTACATCATGTGAAAAAATTAATGAAAAAAAAAAAAGGCTGAATGCTGACCCAGAAGGAGAAGTGGAAGACATGCCTTTGGAATGGGAGGGTGTGCAGAGAGAAAATAGGAAAGAAAATTCAAAAGTAGGCCAGGTTGTGAATTCCTCTGAAAAGTAAAGTGAAGGAGAAAGAGCATGTTTAAACAGTGTGAAGACTGGGGTTTCAGGTGAGAAAGCAGCATGCTGGTAACCAGGTCGGAAAGAAAGCCTTGAGAAACTGCAGATCACACAGGACTCCTTAAGGATCTGGAGAGCCAGTGTAACTTGAAAACGTACAAGAAAAGAGTATGTTGATATCCTACACTTCCTTCCACAAAATCATAAACACCATCATTTCAGACCTATGGCTTTCCTAGGGTGGGGATTGTTGTCGACATAGAACAGGCTTTTAAGCTGCGTGGGGTCATACGCTGATTCCATTTTGGAATACATAGGTTTCAGCAAGGGCTGAAGCAATGCAGGATGTGAGACCCTTCTCTCACTTCACGCTCTTATTCCCTCTGTCCTAGCAGACAATAGGGGCAAACTAGGCATTGTCTACTTTTGTTTGTTTGTTTGTGGTAATGTTTACATTGTTATGATCACATTCCAAGCACCCCATCATATTATTCTTGGAGTCAGTCCTGATACTATTCTAGCAATTCTAGTCTATTATCCATAAGCTCAGTCCCATTAAGAGTCCAATGTCATATAGTCTGTTAAGTAGCCATATTAGAACAATATGGGGAGGGTTTTTCCCACTTTTCTCTTGGGAACATTATCAGCTATTATATGGTATGTTTCAATTTTTACATTTCCCATTTATGATCAAAGACTTTGGTTCTTTCGAAAATGTCTATAGCCATACATTTTTGCTTTCCTAAAAATCTAAAAGAAAGGGGAAGTAGAGTTTGACATGATGTGATTGAGGTTGATTTACATTCAGAATTTTAGGTGCACCAAGATAGGAAATATGTCAAATACAAATAGCTAAAACACTAAGAATGTAACATTTATATAATTCCTAATTGAATCTTCTTGCTAGGTAGTGTACTGTATATATATATGTAATAATATAATTGTATATGTAAAAAATAAAAAAATTACTAAAAATCTAATGTTTCTTTTATCTTTTCTTTTCTTGTGTGTCTTTTGGTTTTGTTTTCATTTTGGTAAAAGTTCTTGGCTTGTAACTGTCTGCCTAGTAGTTTTTCTCATTACCTATCACACCAGGGATTAAAACATCAGTAAAACTACTGCAGCAACCAAGGACAATACATGCAGTAAACATCAAATCCCTACCGAGATCTAGCCAATGGACAGGACATTCTCCACAGTTGAGTGGGGAGAGGGGACTGACTCTGACATGAACTCTGGTGCCTCATATTTGACCAACTCCCCTTGGTGGGGAGGCCTGGTGGCACTCAGAGGAAGGATAGCAGGCTACCAAGATGAGACTTGATACCCTATGATGATATAGTGGGGGAGGAGGTCCCCCTTGGTCACACAGGGCAGGGGAATAGGGTGAAAGTAGGAGGAAAGGAGGAACAGGAGGATACAAGGGATGGGATGACAATTGACATGTACTCTGAATAAATTAATTAAACAAAACAATTTCACCACACACTCATTCTTGAACACAATGGACCCTCTGGAAAGTGTTAGGACAGGTAAAACTCTATGGAGCTCATGGCGAAGTGCACAAGAAGAGCCAAGGACGATGAAGTTGAAGGATATATGAAGATGCTGAGGGCTTAATGTTTAATAGGCAAAAATTGCTCCAAGAATATAGGTATTTAGATTCTACTTTCTTCTGGCATCAAAGCCTGAATTAACATTGAAACTACAAACTACACTTTAGTCTTTCTGTATTTCAAAGCAAACATCACGTATATGGATAACAACTCCTTCTGAGTGTGTTCAAGATATACCAGCACTGCTGTGGACAAACTGAAAGTTTGTAGGACATCCTGGAAAGATCTGCCACTGACACTTTTTCATAGCTAGCATGTAGGGTCGTCAGTGTACAGCAGGTTCTAGGAAGAACCTCCATCCATAAGAGTTTAGTTCCTTTGAGGTCAGACAAATGAGGTATTCATTTTTCACTAAACTTGATGTGTCTATAAAACAAAAGATGAATCTGAACTTAAGGTATTAGAAAACTGCTAACATACCACTGGTAGCTTCAATGTATCAGGCAGGAAATTAAATGGCTTCTTTCTCAGGTCTAAGTTTTAACATCCATATTGTGGCATGTAGTCTTATGGTTTAGTTATACTTTTTATTAAATACTTTTACATATACATTTATATTAGTACAAGTATACAATGAACTACCTACAGCAAGCAGAACCATGAAACAGTCAGGAATTATATATATATATATGTATGTATATATATGTATGTATGTTTGTGTATTTATGTATGTATATATGTATGTATATATGTATGTATGTATGTATGTATGCATGCATGTTATATTCATAGTGTTTTGGCTATTTGTATTTTGCAGCCTTGAAGAAAACATCTTTCCTATCTTGGTGAGTCTGAAATTCTGAATGTAAATCAGTATCTATCTTATCTCATCATGTCTCATCATTATCAACTTAAAACATCTATCTAGACCTAAAAACATCTTAGCCCCTAGTTTTACAATTAAGCTTAGTTACTTTTATGCTTTCTATCCTCAAATTTCTCTGCGACCAGCCTATTCAGATTGATAGTTTCAGATTAGAAACCAGTTCAGAGAAATGCTCTTTGGATGGAGCCATCACCAGCCACCCTCTAGGCTCTTCTCTCCAAGGCAGGGGTACACCCCCAGCCTCCTTCAACACTACCTCTGACTGCTGGAGTGTACTGCTTACTACTTCTCCCCCTTTGCTCGGCTTCACGCTGATGGGAACTTGTGTGTTTATTTTAAAAATCATTTTGCAACCCTTCACATTCCAGCTCTCAACCCAGCATGCCGTTGCCCGGCAACACTAACTGGGACGCTCCTCTCAGGGGCTGCAACCAGAGGCTGCCAGCAGCTAACAAGGCCACTGGAAATCATCATCTCACTCGTCCTGAGTCAATTACTGGAATCCAATGAAGTGCAAGACCTTTAGCGACTCAAGTCGATGGCTTTCCTGCTCTCCGTTCTTCCCTCTGCAGAAAGTATTCTATCAACGGTGACTCTGTTTCACATTCAATCGCATTTTCTTCTGAAGATCAGCAGTACAATCTTGGAAACCAGGAATTGTTTCAACACAAGCATGCAGAGGTTATCAAACTCATGCCCGACTGACTCAAAATTTAAGACAGCAACACAAATATATTTCTGCCAAGATTGTTCTCTATTTCCACTGCACACTAAAATCCTGAGAGTTATGCCCTTAAACTTGAATACTCAAACCAGAGAAAGATTAAAATTTTCTAGGTAGGCAATGGAAGATAGAAGGGCCTTGGGCATTTCTATTATGCTCGGGGCTTGAACGTGGCTGCTAAACTTTTTTTTCCCAGACTTTTCCATACATTTCAAACAGAAGATTCTGAATTTATAGGTTTTGAGGGAGGGTGATGGTGTGTATCTGTCCATGTACCCAGGCCAGTGCTGGGATTGGGGGATTTTAGGACAGATTTTGTATTGCAAGGAATTGAAGGTACAAGAACACTGAAAGTGGTTAATAGCTTGTTTACTATGGACCCAGGGACCATGGAATAGAAGTTTATAAATATAAAGAAAAATATACTAAAAAAACCTATTCTGAAGCATACCTTGCGCAATACTTTAGGATAAAGACTCAATGGGAGCTTTCAGGCTAACTTCTGTGCAGAAAATGCTGATAATATTAGTAACCAAGTTGGATTACACAAATAAATAATTCCTAAAATGGCTACAGTCTAGAGCAATGGGTAATCCTGGTAAGAAAACATTTCATAGCCAAATGAAGCTAGGTCCTGTATGTGGATCCCTCAGTCCTCTACCCCTCAACTTCTAATTGCAGAATTGGCAAATATGGGTTACTAACAACAGATATAAGAATAAGTTAAAGCCTTAAAATGCACAGCCACTCATTATGATTCTTATTGTCCCCAAATCAAATGTTGTGCCGTTTGAAATGTTTTAAAATGAAGGCAGTACTGGCTTGACACTATCATCAATCAATCAATCAATCAATCATCATCATCATCATCATCGTCATCACCACAACCATGACCATCATCATCATCACTATTGCATAGTTTTACCATGTAGCCCAGGTTGGCTTTCAACATCTAGTCATTGGCTCCTAAGTGCTGAGATTACAGGAGTGTGCCACTATGTTGGTAACGCATTATACATAACAAGAGTCACTGAATCCAAAGTTAAAACTGTTCTAAGAATCTGTTTAAAAGTAGCAGAAGAAGAAAAAAAGTCACCGAAGCAAAGAATCGATGGCTAAAATTGTCCCACCAGTGTGCTGAAATGCAGAAGAAAGGCTTCTGCTCATGGCATCAGGCTCTAGCTAAGAGCACTTGGGTCTTTCTTATCCTGCATATTTCCGATGACTGGAGGAAATCAAAAGTATTATGAATAATGGCTCAGAGGATTGGTACAGTCTAGGGCAATATAAGTTCTAGATAAGATAATTTAAAGTTTTCCTAATTTATTATTTAATTTTTGGAGGATTTTCATCTGCTATTGTGGATAGAAGCAAACATCAAGTATCTAACCACATCTTTACTCAGACATCACCAATGCTTGTATAAGCTGTATTTTAGCTCAACTATATTATAAGTTGAGAAGCAAAATTTTCCATTTTTATTCAAATATTACACAAATAATCTAATATTGTAGGGACAAGTAAACAACCAACTTTGAAGATTTATAATATCAACGGTCCTGATAAAAGTTCCAGCCATTCTTGCAAACTGCCATTTAGCAGAGAAAAATCACAGTAATCACATTAAATTTGCACTCCTGATAAATGTATCCCTTCCTAGTGGGACAAGATTTCCCATATTACTGGGCTAGGAAGGATTTATGCACATAAAAACATATTAAACTCACTCCATTGGTAGATTTTTTTTCCAAATCATCATACACCACAACCTCACTAGTGTCAAATTCCTCTTTAATGAATAAAATGAAAGGCCCTTCTAAAAATTAAACATAGCTCCAGAGTTTTAAATTGAGATCATTTAAAAAGTTAACCCCCCATCAAGGTTCTGACCCACATAATAAACTTCACTTTATCAATTGTGATTGCATTCCTGGCACCCAGTCAGCATTCTGAAGCACTTCTCTGGGTAAGCCCAGCACCTCTCCTGCATGCTGTTACGGCTGACAGTGGTGTTAATATGTTGACAAATCAATCTATTCATTAATATTCAGCAGGCTTGCTGGATCTGCAAGCCTCATAAACTGTTATAACACAGTTTAATTATTAATATGACAATTGTCTTTCTTTTGTTTCCCACACCGTTGGATTTCTGGGTCTTATCAAACCAAAGCTTACATTCACTGAGCTTCCTTTTTTGTTTTGAACAATATTGTGTGAAAGGAGGACGGACCTACAGCTGGTTCCATTTCATGGCAAAGCACTACTTAGAAAGTGTTTAGCATTCTGGAACACTGTTGCGTTTTGAAAACATACCATGTGGTGATGGTGCTCCGCTTTTATTTAGTTTTCTTTGTATTTGTACTGGCTGTATTTTTCGAGTGGTGGGGAGGAAAACACACTTGCAGCCAATTTTATTTGAACTTATCAAGTTGAGTGGCAAAACTACTTTAAAATAAAATGTGAATGTTTTGATACATTTACTGGTATCTCACAGCGAATGGATACTTTGAACTATCATACAATCTACAATATACAGCTGAAAATTGAGCTTAACTCAAGAGCCATGCTTATCAGAGGGGAAAGAGGCATAAATATTATGGTTGATGCTGTTAGGGCTCACTAGTGGAAGAAACCTGTTGTCACCAAATAATCACAATTTGAAAATTAATTAATGTTACAGTAAGGACATGGTTGGAGATCAGTGACAGGTTATTTCCATTTTCCTCCATATATATATATATATATATATATATATATATATATATATATTTAATGTCAAGCCTTCCTCTTTGAACAGAATTCTTGATAATACCAACTAGTCATGCGACTCCAGTTCTGAGCAGCAACAACACTGCAGGTGGCCTGGGAATAGGTGCTCCTTCAGACTTCACCTGTGAACACAGAAAATGATCTTCTGTCTGCAGGGGTCAGGTGCTCCTTCTGAGACAATTTCCCTGGCTGCCCCTGTGTTGATTACTGCCTTTTCGCCTCCCTAATGGCATATAAAGGAATATCAAAACTCAGAAGGAAAAAAAAAGTAATTTCTTCACTGCCCATTACTGGCCTTCCTCAAATGTAATGCACATCTCTAATTGAACACATCAATTTGATGATGGCAATGTACCGTTACTCTAACCAATGCTTTCAAATTCATCACTGCAGGGATATCCTTACTCACTTAATGAGGCAACGTACGCGGAAGACAATTATGTCTCACTTCACCAGCCTTGCAGCCCTCTGTGTTTGGTTATCTGTACCACTTTTCTCCTTCTAAGAATAACTCTGGAGAAATCAAAAGCTGTAAAATCAAGTCATACATGTAAAAGAACCACGGAATCATGCGCTATGATTCTGAGAAAATGAAGGGATATGGGAAACAAGAGTTGCATTAACGTATACACTTGGAAATTCTCCTTTGTCTGGGCAGGGCAGACTTAGACTCATGGTGGCATCTGCCTCATCTACTCAGTCATACTGTCAAGACAGGTGTTACAGAGAAGAAAATCAAAGAGCTTGGTGGTGAATAATATTTTTGTTCAAATATTATATGTATTTTATTTAAATTTCAAATAACTTTAAGGCCACTTGCGGCAGGATTATATTTACACCAAAGTAAATGAAACAACCCACAACTTAGTTCTTCTTAGAACTTAGAACTTCTTTTGTTCGATAAAACTGTTTTTTTTTTATTATTTAAAAGCTATCACACACAATTGTGAAAAGGAAAGTTAGAAATCAAAATTAACTCCCCTCTTCTCACTACTTAGGAAAAAACCATCTATTTAACCCACTTTTCTACTGGTTCTCTATAAACTTCTAAGAAAGGAAAGCATTGCTAATATTTTAAAGGTTTATTTATTATCTTATGTGTATTAGTGTTTTGCTCACAATATGTATGCGAACCATGTAAGGGCCTGATGTGCAGAGGCCAGAGCAGTGTATCTGAGTCCCTGGAAGCTGAGTTGCAGACCTTAGTGAGCTACCACGTGGGGTTTGGAATGGAACCCAGGCTCTCTGCAAGCTCTGCCCCAGCTCTTACATGCTGAGCCCGGATTGTAGTCAGGATTCCCTGACTCTACATCTGTGCTTTTTAAAGTGTAGTCCATGATGAGCTAAGTTCAGAAAGTAGACTGAATTATCTTCAGAAACTTTTATAGCTGTTTCATACTGTTGCTACATTTAAAAATGTATTTTATAAAGTGCTAATCTACATGCTTATAAATTCAAGAGAACCTGATCCTCTACCAATGATAGTTGGAGAACAGCCTATTTCCTAAATATGATCTGATCCATTAAAGGTGCTGAATCGACTGGATCTGGCGGTGGGGGCTACTAATTGCAGAACTCAGGAGGCTGATGCAGAAGGATTACTGAGAGCGTGAGACAAGGGTGGACAGTGAGCACCATGCCAGTGAGAGCTACATCGCACAAGCTTGTCTTAAGAACTGCAACCACAACCAAAGGCTCACATCAGTTCCTGTTGGGAGACTGTCTCCTCTGTACAGTGGTTCATCACTACGATTCACTCTGGGGCACCACCTTTGTAGATGATACATATACTTAGCTACACGCATATCAGCCACATAACATTGTCATGTATCTCCGTGTGTGGTGTGCATGTGTGCAAGCATGCTCATATATATGACCACACAAGTGTGAGCATTCATGTGGAGGCTCAAGGTTGAGGTCAGGAGTTTTCTGTAGTTATTCTCCTACTGTATTCATTGATTCAAGTTCTCTCAGTTGGGCCAGTAACTCACTTATAAGGCTAGTTTAACTGACCAGGTTGTGTGGGAGATCCAATTTCTGCCTTCAGAATTCAGGAGCTACTGACAAGCGCCAAGGAGAACTCCAGTTCTCACACTTGAATGACAAAGGCTTTTTCCACTGAGACATGACCCCAGCCACAGTTATATTTAGCTTCATGTTGCTATTTCACTTAAGCTATGGCCAAATGACTATATTTAAGGTGTACCACAGATATATATAGTTAAGTGTGTGTGTGTGTGTGTGTGTGTGTGTGTGTGTGTGTGTGTGTATGAACCTCAGATATGCATATGTGATGGATAGATACATGAATTGGTGATAGGACAGACAGATGATAAAAAATAGAGTCTGGGAAGATGTTTGAAAATACAATATGATAAGGTATTTAAATTAATACAGTTCTGTCAATCACTGTATTTCTACTACAATCTCATCTAATACAGTATACCAGCTAACAATGTATATCATCATATTCTGGTTAGAAAACTAAGACCTAAGGGAATGGAGTAGCTTGAATAAAGTGACTTAATGTACACAGCTCTGTTAACTCAGCTCTTCATTTCACTATGATTCTATTTCTCAGCAACCTTAGACATGATTAAATATTGTGTTTCTTCTATGGTGAAATGGTGAAAACATAGTAAAAGTGAATACAATATGATAGATAATCCATTAAAAGGTTCATCAAGAGACTGGACGTGTTGTGGGTGGGTACATCTTTGAGCCTACGGCAGCTGTTGGAATTTGAAACCTGCCAACACTCACACAGGTTTCTTGACTCTATTCTTGTGTCCCTATATCCTTAAATTAGATTCAATAATAGCCTCTACTTTAAGGTTGGTAGCTAATGTATGAATTCATGCATTATCAGCATGTTTAATGTGTGCCTTTATGTCAGATTCTATGTAAGTGTGAGCCAGGATCATGTCTTAATTTCAGTTTGTTAACATGCGGGATGTTATTTTCCTTAAATTTTTTCATTTTTCAAGGCATACTTTAATACACACATCACAAAATCCCTGTTTTCCCTTACACCTGTTAATGCCTTTTTGTTTAATTTCAGCTCAGCATCTTTTTTTTCCCTGCAGTTGCTTCCTTTCTCTTTCTTAGTCCTCTTTATCCACAAGGCTAATAAAAGCCAGGCTCTGGGGATGCCTGTGTGATTGCTCCAAGGATACAATGGGGTGTGATCAGAGACAGAGAATTGGTCCTCCATTCAGAAACTGTCTCCACAAATATTCTAACTTCCATATTGAGACCACATACAGTAGTCAGAAGCAGGCAAGCTCGGGTTTACAGGGGCAGAATTGGCATCATCATGTGAAGGACAACCTGAGAAGAGAGTTACCATAAAAATAAAGCAGGTTTGTGGGAGGTGAAAACACAACACATGGGCTGCAGGAACCAGATGAACCTAAGGCTTACTTATTACATTTTCTAACTGGGCTTCAACAACTTATGTTATTTCTATCACTGAAACAAAGAATCCTGTTACTAATGAAAGTCCTCAACAGTACAGAAACAGAAGTTTGCCTATAGTTTCTAAATTCACACAATCATTTTTTTATTAATTTATTCGTATTACATCTCGATTGTTAGCCCTTCCCCTGTTTCCTCCCACTCTTCCCTCCCTCCCACTTCCCCCCTTCTCCCCTCCCCTATGTCTGTGATTGAGGGAGACCTCCTCCCCCTATATATGCTCTTAGGATATCGAGTCTCTTCTTGGTAACTTTCTATCCCTCCAAATCAATTTTTATTTACCACTGACAGCTCAGGGTTCTGCAGAATTCCCCTAATTCATTAGCTTGCACAGATGCTAAGATTTTATTTCATTCAATCTTCCTTATTACCTGTCTTAGGGTTATTATTGCTGTGATGAATCACCATGACCAAAATCAACTTAGGGAGGAAGGCATTTATGTCACTCACAGTTCCATATATTATTAGTTCATCATAAAAATCAGCCAGGGCAGAAACTCAAGCAGGGCAGGAACCTGGAAGCAGGAGCTGATGCAGAGGCCATGAAGGGGTGCTGCTTAGTGGCTTGTTCCTCATGGCTTGTCTAGCCTTTTCTCTGTCTCTGTCTCTGTCTCTGTCTGTCTCTGTCTGTCTCTGTCTCTATCTCTGTCTGTCTGTCTCTGTCTCTCTCTGTCTGTCTCTGTCTCTGTCTGTCTCTGTCTCTGTCTGTCTGTCTGTCTGTCTGTCTGTCTGTCTGTCTGTCTGTCTGTCTCTCTCTCTCTCTCTCTCTCTGTCTTTCTCTCTCTCTCAATTAATTTATTTTTAATGTATTCATTCTACATCCCGATTGTAGCCTTCTCCCTTGTCTCTCCGCGGTCTCACCCTCCCTTCCTTTTTGCCCCTCCCTCCGTGTTCTTAGAAAGTGGGAGCTCTCCTCCTCACCTATCATCTGATCTCAGTCTATTAAGTCTCATCTGGACTGCTTGCATGCTTTTCTTCTGTGGCTTGGCAAGGCCTACCTTCCAGGGGGAAATGATCAACAAGCAGGCACCAGAGTCCATGTCAGAAGTAGTCCCTCTTATGGGACCCACAAAGAGACTACATCTGAGCAGGGGGACTAGGTTCTGTCCATGCATGGCCCTTGGTTGGTGCATGAGTCTCTGTAGGACCCCCTGGTCACAGATTTGTTGGCTCTGCTGTTCTCTTTCTGGAGCTCCTATCACCTTCAGGTCTTTCTATCCACCAACTCCTCCCTAAGTCTCCCCAGTCTCTGTTCCAAAGTTTGGCTGTGAGTCTCAGTATCTGCTTCAATCCCCTGCTGGGTGAACAGGCTCTCTTCCTGTTTCCTCTTTTCAAGTTTGTTGGGTGTCTGTTATGTTTGCCCTTCTGACTGAGAATTAGTCATCCTCCCAAGGGTCCTCCTTGTTATTTAGCTTCTTTAGGTCTGTAGACTGTAGTGTGGTTATCCTGTATTATATGACTAATATCACTTATAAGTAGGTATATACTATGCATGTCTTTCTGGGTTGGGTTACCTCACTCAGGATGATCTTCTCTAGTTCCATCCATTTGCCTGCCAATTTAAAGATTAATTTGTTTTTAATAGCTGAGTAGTATTCTATTGTGTAAATGCACCACAATTTCTTTATCCATTCTTCAGTTGAGGGACATCTAGGCTGTTTGCAGATTCTAGCTATTAAGAATAAAATGCTATGAACATAGTTGAGCCTTTGAGATTCCATCTTACACTTATCAGAATGGCTAAGATAAAAAACTCAAGTGACAGCACATGCTGGAGAGGATGTGGAGAAAGGGGGAACACTCCTCTATTGCTGGTGGGAATGTGAACATATAAAACCACTTTGGAAATAAATCTGGTGCTTTCTCAGAAAACTAGGGAGAATGGTACCTCAAGACCCAGCTATACTAGCCTCCTCTCTTATAGAACACTGGACCACATGCCCAGGTTTTACCCAACCCACATTGTCATGGGCCCTCCCCTATCAATTACTAATTAAGAAAATGTTCTACAGGCTAGCCTACAGTCCAGTCTTCTGGAGGCAGTTCCTCAATTAGTGTTCTCATCTGTCAGCTGACGCTAGCCTGCATTGACAGGAAATTAGCCAGTACATTATCTTATCATGTCGGTAGGAAACTTGAGCCCATTTTACAGACAAGGCTGTGAAGCAAACCAGACAAAGGATGACCAACTAGAATGTCCATCTGAACTGTATCTCAGGAACTACACGGCTGACCTCTCTTGTTGCTGTTCTCCTCATGACATTGCCTGGCCTCTCATGTCAGAGCATCTGGACTTTCAGTGACGGGGATGTAGCTTCAAGTATCATGAGACTTTTCTGCGGCTGACTGTAGTTGTGTTCACCATAGCAGGTTGTGGTTGTCCATCCTAAGATGCTTCAAATTACTCTCTAGTAGTCTTGCTGGAATTTCTAATCAGGGACTTATGTATTCTCAGTGAGACAGTGGGAAACACTAATGTTTGTGCCATCTCAACTGATCCTATAAGACAACTTAGGTTTTTCTTTTCTTTATTCAAGTAGGAGTTCATTCAGAAGCAATGAAATACTCATTTGTCATCTAGACCTCAGCAAGCAATTGGTCCAGTGCCTGTGCTTCTCCAGCAAGGCTCAGGCACAGGTACAGCTTACTTCTGAGTTGATGCTTAGACCTTTAGAAGAGGGACAGTTTCATCTTCCACCTGGGCTACTATCAGTATCACCTGGACTGAATGGCAGGAGATCTTCTGAGCTTTGCCTACTCAACTAAAAAATGTATTACTTGGTCAAAAATAAATGGCTTATGACGTCTACTAGACAATTTCCTTTACTAAAATGTTCTCCATCGTGTTCCCCACTCTTCAGCGATGAGTTAGTTTTCTCTCCCTTGAACACACAGCTCTGACCACTGAAACTGTAGTAATCTAGCTTCTCTGAATTTGGAGAGTGTGATTTTAAACTTAGGTGAAAATTCAAGAAAATAAGTGATCATCTTTCCAAGTGCCTAACTCATTTTCCCAGATATTTTTAATGGTTTTTAAAGATATTTTTACATCCAATTCTGAACTGTATTGTGGGTATGAATTGTGATTTCCTAGCTATTGTTTTTTTTTACTTTTTTATTTTAATTTTACTAATTTATTCAGATTACAACTCAACTGTTAACCCATCACTTGTATCTTCCCATTCCTCCCTCCCTCCTGCTTTCACCCTATTCCCCTCCCCTAGGTCTATGACTGAGGGGGACCTCCTCCGCCACTATATGGTAATAGGCTATCAAGTCTCATCTTAGTAGCTTGCTTATTCTTTCTTTGAGTGCCACCAGACCTCCCCACCAAGGGCAGGTGGTCAAATATGGAGCACCAGAGTTCACGTCAAAGTCAGTCCCTGCTCTCCACATAACTGTGGAGAATGTCCTGTCCATTGGGTAGATCAGAGTAGGGGTTCGATGTTTACTATTGTATTGTCCTTGGTTAGTGCAATAGTTTGAGCAGACTCCCCTGGGCCCCGATCAAGGAGAACTAGCTACTGTTTTTAAGCCCAGTGAAAACCAAGTCTTTATCTTCCATTACCATTGATAACAGGGCAGAATCTGACGTGTGTCAAGGTTGGCATGAGGACTGACTTTGTCTAGCTGGCAGTGATTCCCACCCAGTGGCATGGGCACTGGGAAGGAATGATTATTACTCTTCACTTTTTCCTATTCCTAAATTCTGAATTGTTCCTTGGGCATAAACTATAGCTCATTTGTAGGTAGTCCAGACTTCTTTAAGATATATCCAGCTAGTGACAATTTAAAAGAAATTAAAGGACAGTAAAGTTTTTGTTAATGGTGGAGATATCCATTGCTAGTAAATATCTTCAGTATCTAAGGGTTTCATCTACTTTCAGCAGTTTAACTACACTCTTCCCATGTCTGTACTAACACATTTATTAATAGGTATCAATGTAAGGTGTATCTATGAATGTGCCATCTTCTTTAAATAGTGGAAATCTGAACACTTACCACATGTTTTGTACTGTATCAACCCAAAACTATCAAGAAAACTGGCTGAGTGGCCAACCAAGCATGCACAGATTGCCTGTGAGTTCTGGCCCTGCCACTGACCAGCTTACTGATTTGGGCACCTGGTATCACTTCTTTATCTTTAGTTTTCATAATACAGGTCTGAACTTCCTTATGGAGATGGCTTCTAATGTAGCAAACAAGCGACTGGGCAAAATGTCCTTGTTTCTACAATAGACAGAATTCTGTCTTTAAAAGGGCAAGCTTGGATGCAGGCAGAGTTGACGGCCAAGATATATTAGGCCACAAGATATATAATGCCCCAACATTATAGAGAGTTATTGGTGACTACTCAGGTAGAAAACTGTCTCTGTCATCTTCTCATCTGGAAAGCTACTAATCTGCACTCCCCGCATACTCAGGTAATCAATTTTATTCCTTCTCAAGTCTCTGATGGGGTTGAAGACCAGATAGTTTTACAATTAAGTTTAGTTGTTTAGGGGTTAAGATGTTTTTAAGTCTAGATAGATGTTTAAATTGATAATGATGAGATATGATAGATATTGATTTATATTCAGAATTTTAGATGCACCAACATAGGAAAGATATTTTCGGCAAAGTTAATGTGTTTTATTATCGCTAAATTAAAAGTGTTTTCCAATTTACTCTTCAATTTTTTTTCTCTGACACAACAATTGTTAATAGTGCCATTTCATGCTGGCACACTCAGCTTTTCTCAAAGGCTGGATGAATTTAAATCCATGTGGTCATAGGACACAGTCCATGTCTTCATTAACTTATGTACTTTTGAGGCTTTTGTATCTACAGTGAAGAGCGTCTTGTGTGTGTGTCCTTGCCACCGCTGTGTGCTCTTCGTTGTTGGGTAGGAGGTCCTATGAGTCCTCGTATATCGAGAGAAAGGTTGCTGGGATTATTTTCCTGTCCATCTGTCTTGCTTCTTTTCTTTCTCTGTGTGTCTATTTTATCCATCAATTACTCATTCCATTATTCAGATTAAAACTTTTATACCAGAGCCTGGCCTCTTCACTTGAATACTTTGTATAGTTTCTAATGTTTGCTAGCATTGACAAACAGCTTCTCATTAGAGCCATTATTTCTTTTAAACCCTTGAACACAATTAAATAGCTGTTTAAAGGTCCCCATATGATAAATGTAACAGTTGTTATTTGGGTGGGGATTTGTTCCTCGAGTTTTGATAATCAATCATATCTTCCTGTTTTTTTAATGTGTCTGATATTTTAGTGTTCATTGGATATTGTGTATGATATAATATGAATAGCCTTAATTATATTGTTTTCCTTTATAAAAAAAAAGATATTTTCTTCAAGGCTGCCAAATACAAATAGGCAAAACACTAAGAATGTAACATTTATATAATTCCTGATTGTGTCATGGTTCTTCTTGCTCTAGGCAATTTAGCATATATATATATAGATATATATATATGTGTGTGTGTGTGTGTGTGTGTGTGTGTAATAATATAAATGTATATGTAAAAAATAAAAAATATTACAAAACAAAACTAAGATTTATGTCTTTCACTTCAAAAATTAAAATAAAAACAAAATCTATCTTACAGGACTTTTATAAGAAGTAAATGAACTACAAAATATACTCACCAAAGAACTACTTTTAAAACACTGAACCAATCATTTCCCATGTTCCCCCCTACATTTAAACTGTGTCTATTCTATTAAGAGAAGTATTGACTAACAAGACTATTAGTTTAAATAATACAAGACTACCAAGGCATCCTATCTGAAAGGATTCATCACATATAAGTATGTTCTCAACTGACCAAATGCAAAGCTCAACATTTCTAGGAAGTGACCAAAGGAAATATTCATTCTCTACTGCCGCACAAAGTAAAGCAAGGGGGAGAGTGCTTAGAATATTAATGGGTATGGCATAATAATGAAGATGTCAATGTCATAAACTTGTGTAGGGGAGACTTTAAAAAAGGATTAACTGGAATTAAGAGCTGACAGCTGTCATGTCAATGCAAGGATGCCCATTATCAACAAGTCTCCTTGGCTGTGTCACCCACCTTTTAGGATAAATGTCCCCATTTCTTTACTGGTAAACACATATTTCATCAAATGACATTTTGGATTTGGACATGTGTCACTTGTCCATCCACTTAAAACAATCTTTGCTTCCACTCCAGTGAGTTCAATGGACATTTTTCATGTTAGCAGTTGAAATTCAATTAAAAGCACAGTGAAGACTGAAGCTAATGCCACTTTTGATGGAAAGGAGTTACCTTCATGAGAAATCTCCTTCCAGGGATTCGGTGGATACATGAAGGCTGCGTTCTGAATCTGATCGTGGATGTCCTCGTCTTCATTAAAAGGGAAGGTGCCACTGAGGCTCACGTAGAGGATGACCCCAACAGACCACATGTCCAGGGAGCGATTATAACCCTTGTTCCTCAGAACCTCAGGTGCCAGGTAGGCTGGGGTGCCCACCACTGACCTTCGGAAAGACTTCTCTCCAATAATCCGGGCAAAACCAAAATCGCAGAGTTTCACCTGTTGACAGTAAGACATGTGCTGCTGACACCGTGGGTCTGAGTTTGCACTAGCTCAGCTCTGCCAGAGGTACTAAGGGATACTTTATGCAGACGATAATTGCTCTTGGTAGAGGAAATGCTACTTTCTGCCTTCTGTTTTTTGAAGAAAGTGGTTCACGTCACAAGACAAAACTGGTTTTTCATTCATGAAAATCCCTTGTAAAACTTTACTTTCCTATCTCAAACATCAAAAGATAAATATGAAAATAAGTGTGATCAGTTGGGCATATCTGTCAGTAGGTAGGAAAACATGCAAACTGGCAATGATGGCCCTATGCCAGGGGCTTAAAAAAATGACTCATGGAAGCCACAGTAACTATCAAAATTAGCTCTGCACTGCCCAGCAGATGGGACCTGAAGGTGTCAGCACAGCAAAGGCAGACACCCACCCTGTCCAAGTACTGTAGATGTAGGGTCCATTGAAATAGGTCCAGTTGTTTCCTACATCTATCTGTGTGTAGGAAAGGGAAGTTGGCCTGTGTCCTCAGATGCGGAAAGCAGGCAGCATCCCTGGGATGCTCAGGCACCAGGCCATAGTTCCATCACAGGGCTGAGTCCACCTGTTCTGAAGAAGGCCAACACCTGACTGGGGAGGACCATGTGAGTCCCATCAGAGCCGTGTCATGAGCAGGGAATGACACGGCACCACCCAGGAGCATAAGGCAGCACGGGAGTGAAAAGGTTAGGGAAGAATTCGAACAAATTCAGGGCTTATGGGGCAAGAAAAGGAGGTGTGGGGAGGCTACCTGGAGCCAGAGAGGCTGTCAAGCTGCCTTTCTGATGAGTGTGGATTTGTACTTGCCTGAGGGAAAGGATCAGCTGATGCCAGCAACACATTTTCTGGCTTGAGGTCACAGTGCACGATGTTTTTAAAATGAAGATGCCGCAAAGCCACTAGTATCTATACAGAAGAAAATCATCAAAATAACTTCATTTCATTACATAGCTAATTCATTTCAAGATACATAACTAATTTCAAGATATTTCTGAAATGAGCTGCAACGTAAAGTTGAAAGGCCAAGAAAAAGCCCATAATGACTAGTCGAGGTTCTTTATGTTCAAGACACCCAAATAGTCTACAGTTAGTATAGCAGGTTGATAAGGAAAAGACCATGGGAGACATAGCATACCCTTCCACGGTATTATACAGCTACAAACACAAGTGTAGACAAAGGAACCCATCACACAGCACAGAAACACTGTCTTATGTATCTGCATTGAACCATGTCTAAGCCATGGTACCATTAAAATTTCAAGCATAGCTTTAATGCTTGAGTCAGCTTATTTGCTACTAATTTGGTATGCTGGACTCTGAATGACATAAATATAAGTAGGAAGATACACTATGCCCTTGCAACCTTTTCTAGTGTAGTTTAGATCGGAAACAGAGACCAAACAACAAGGCTAGAGAGCTGTAGTTAAATAGTGCTAACATCTGATATCAAATACTATTTTTTTCTGTCTCTAATTGATTTCTTACCTGAGTAATTAAAAACTTCGTTATGTGTTCTGGCAACCTGCCCTTTTCACTTGACAAGATCATCTCCAGCATGTCTCCATGGAGTTTTTCCATAACAACAAACACTCTTTCAGGCGTCTCAAACATACACTCCAAATTTACAACACCAGGGTGATGAAGGTTCTATTAAAGATAAATAAAGCACTTGAAGAAAATGAGTTTTTTGATACTGTTTGGCAAGCTCGCTGATTACATGAAACTGTAGAAGCTTAAATCTTGGAGAAAGCCACACTTAAGATTCTTCGCACCTCCAAATTCCACATGTGCTGCCTTGTATTTTTGAAATTCTAATGTTTCCAAAAAATATATCTTTATTTTCTATGCATAGTGAAGTTATTTCTATACTGAAAAAAATACTTAAGTTCTAGCACAGTGAATTGCTAATTAGGTTTTAATTAGAATACCATATTGAGATATGTATAATTTCTTAGGATCATCTCCAATATTAAGCATGTTGTCTTTAAACGCATGCTAGGGCATCTCCACACAAATTACAGTTAATGCAAAAGATATAAATTCATACATGGAGTACACATGACTGACTGAAGGAGCATCTCAGCCAGAATATGACAGAGTTTTTCTGCTTTACAGGCTGTTGTAGGAGGCAGAAGCTGTCACACAGAGTGAAGATCACTGTAAACAAGGTGAAATATTATTGCTGAGCCTCTGGTTGGTCAGGATGCCACACTATGCAGGGGTCCTTCATGGTTCTTAACCATTCCATAAATATTTATACCACAGAGTAATAGCTACCCATGGAAGGCTACATTGTGTTTGATATAATATGCTAATTCACATATAATTTCTCTGAGCATTATAGTATTCCCATCTTTGATGTTTAAATTTCAGTGTTGTTCTGGGCCAACAAAGGACTTTACTCAATTGGCTTTTGTTTTTAATCCTAACAGCACACACACAAAAAAAGTATGTTTTACCTGTATTTCAATGATTAAAAAATAACAACTTCAACATAAACCATCATGAACAAAAATTAACAATTGCACCCCACCACAGGAATAAAAGGTCCCGGGAGAAGCCAGGGTCACAGGATGGTTCTGCCAAAGTTCTGATTTTCCAGGAGGAAAGCTGCTCACTGCACCATCCTATCAGAGCATACGAGTTCTCTATTTCATCTAATCGTGCACCTCTGGGAAGCCTGCGTTCCGTAAATTCCAAAGCCTCCTGTCTTAGTGAGGAACAAATACAATGAAAAAAAAAGGGGGGGAGACCAACATCAACTCATTCTGCTACCTAAGTGATCCGGATATATGTGTCCATCCTCAAATGACTCCCCATGCTTCTAAAACTACACGAGTTCGTGGTGGCTTATAAAGCCTTCCATCGATAGAGTCTTTTCTCCTTTTTCCTACTTTAGCAAACCTGTGCACAGAGTGGGGCTTAGTATATGTTACATAAACTGGAAACATTCCCAAAACGTGTTATGCTGAAAGTATGGAACAGATTAGTAAGATTTTCCTGCCATTTATTTTGTGGAATGTTCATTGCAAACTCAGAAGTACTCTACAAATGTGCAGAACTTCTTTACAAAAATGACTAAAGGACTTTCACTATTTCCCCACAAAGGACATTATATATAGATAAAGGTACAGATTTCAAAAGCAGCAGCATATCCAAGACAGTATCCAAGTAAAGGCCATACATACCCAACCGGAAAAGACATTTTAGAAATGCCAACTCATATTTTCACCACCCTTGGCTTTCTTCTTACAACAGCCTATTGTTTTATAGGTTTCTCATAGAATACACTGAGTGAGAGCTGGAAAATCCATCCAAAAGTAAAGACTTTCTTCTAAACAACTAATAATAATTTTGTTTGAGGTCAGGATCCTACACTATGTCCTAGCCTGGCTTAGGATGGAGTATGTAGGTCCAACTGGCTTTGCATTCACGGCAACTCTCCTACCGCAGTCTCCGCTAGGATCATAGGTGTGAGTTACCACATCCAGTTATTATTATTTTTTTTTTACAGATTAGGAGCAAGATTGTCTTATTTATCCAAGCTCCTATATTATATTCTTTGAAATACTTCTTTAGCCTGGAGAATATGATATTTAAAAACTACAAATAGAGGAAATAAGTCCTATCTTAATCAATGGCACAAATATAATTGTTAATTATGTAACACATGGTAATTAATTAATAGATACATTTCAATGAATTCCCTGTGGTGTGATCAGCATATTTTTGAATATAAAAAAATGAATCATTCTGGAGCATCTTTCTGATGTCCCAGGTAATTGACTTTGAAAAATGACTGACCATTGCAACAGCAATCATCGTACACTAGCCTACAAGAAGAATCTTTGCTAACTGCTGAAGTTTACAGCAGAAATTCAGAACATATATTTCACATCAGAGCAAGATTCTGCAGGACTGTGACCATCTGTTTGTTGGATTTCAGTAACTTAATTTTCAGGAAATGAAACATTTGGTCAAGCACAGGAAAAATGGCGAACTTTCACACATTGCAGACTGATGACACATCCATGGAGTGAATGTAAGTAATTTAAAAAGCTGGGAGGAAATATTATTCAGAGATCAAGACAAAAATCTCCTTGACCCAAGGCTCCTGGAAAGATATGTAAGGAACGAATGGAAACTAGTTCCTAGAAGTAAGGTATTTTATTAATTGAACTTAGTCAATTGAGACGAATTAATGCATTTTTAGTTTTAGTATGTGTGCTCTTATGTATGCATTTGTCTGCATAGTGCTACATCAACACTTAGTCTAGTGCTTAATGCTAATGGAGTTGTTTTATTTTATAACTGGAGTGGAGTGGAGAATTAATTCCTGATACTAAGTTGTGATAAGCTATCACTGCCATATTTTCACCTCTTTTCTTTTACACTATTATACTCAAAATTATAAGGGGCAAGAAAGGAAAGAGTAAAAGAAGTTAGATTCAACATGGCATCTAATATTTTAGGAGCAAAGCAGCTTCTATATGAGGGCTCTGGCGAGTGTCTCATCAGAACACTGTATGACACAGCTCAAACTGCAACAGGAAGAAGTAAGACACAATGAATTCAGAATCAGAATTCAAAACAGCAAGAAGAAATGAAGGAGGGACAATCCACGGCACAGAAGTGCACAGGAGAGTGTGATACCATTGTTACAGGTATGGGGCTGCCCATGATCCCGCCCCTTCTCAGTATTCAGAAAAGCACAGCATTCTATCCATTTTCTAATTACACTCTCTTAGAATTTCTGCTCTAGTTAGTGGTCCTAGAAATCATAATCACCTAATGCTTTATGGAAGGGAAATAGCTTATAATGCCTTGATAGATATGGAAAAGTCATCTTGTGGAGAAAATAGGAAATACTTGTTAAAAAATAGTGTCCACCATGATTGAAAGATCTCGACTTCCAGAAACGTATACCCATCTATCTCTTGGTACATACATTTAATAAAAATTGTCCAGCAACAAACCAGTGTCTCTCTACCCAAATTTGTCTTCTTTTGGTGTACAATGATTTCCTGAGGCCTGAGAGCTGAGGGTCATGTGAAACAAAGACGTGTTCCTCCCTCGGAACAATATACTCTACTCTACAACTGAAGGGCCTACTTCTTCCCCCAAGTGGACCCTGTGCCTTTGCCCTCCTCCTTACATCTCAATTTACTCTCATATCCTCCCTTAATCAAGTGCTGCAGCCTCCCAGGGGCTCTCGTCTTGGGATTGTTTTCCTTTAAGTAATCAAGAAGGGTGCTATGATCTTCCTGAGTTAGCCTGGTTTTCAAGCCAGCCACACTAGCTTCAGGAACAGATACTTCCCTTCAGTAAGGCATAGGAAACCCAGGAACCCGTCTGCTTCCACCCTCCAGCTCAACCACTCCTCTACTGTTTGCTCTTCCTCCTCGAAGCTATGCTCCTTTGGTTGTACAAGGACACCATTTTCTTATGAAGCCACATATCCTCTTTCTTGTGCTCACATACCTTTTATTCCATTAACCAGAATGAGGCAAGGGGTGCAGTACAAACTCAGTTGCTGGAACGCTCTCATGGACTCCTGTATAAATTGGGTTCCTCTCTGTTTTCTGAAACTTTGGTACACTTTCTTTCATAACATCTATGTTACATTGCTTTTCACCTCATTTCTCTACCAACAAGACAGCAATCTCCATAGCGTCCATAATTAATTAACTGAATTCTCTGCCTGACCCCTGGGACACATTATGTGCTCAGCATAAGTTCATTAAATGTTATTGAAAAATGAACCTCTGTATTACCTATGTTTTGTTATTGAATAATATTCCTTATGATGAAAATTATTTTTATTTTAGATATTCTAATATATCATTAATATTTGGTGATGATATATTGGCATCAAATTACATAAAATGATTACTTCTCTGTAGAAAACAGTGTATGGGTTTTCATTGTAAGTTCATTGAATTGCTTGAAAGCAACCTCACATTGTGAAATACTATGATTGTAGCTAATGGTTTTTCTTTTAAATAACAAATACAGAATATATGGAGTCAAATATCAGAAATGTTATTACCAATATGTGTTCCAATTTATTTTTTTAATAACAAGGATGTGACAAAGATGTGATCATTCACTTTCTAGGTGTCAGCCCTCAAAACATAGCAGCTTTGACACCTATTTGAATGATTACATCATCTTTCTTAGGAACAAATCCATGGCGCTTTCCACTCGTCTACATGATGTACACTTGTTCTTTGTCTTTTTGTCATGAGTAGTTGTCACTTCACGTCAGTGTAAAAAGTACTAGAAAAATGACCAGAAAGAGACTAAAGGGCAGCAGCAGCTGACAGAAAGTTTATTCTATGAGACTTCCTCCTACCATGGTTATTCCCTTTTTTACATGATTCACAAGTTCACCAAAGATGAGAGATAAAATAAAAGAAGCAGGCCATTTGTATAGTAACAATTGTGGCACTCGCTCCCTGTAGAAGCCGGTCTCAAGTCCCTTCGATTTGTTGGGTTTTTACGCAGAACAGGCATGGATACAAGTGCAGCCTCAGGCCTGGAATACCATTTCTGGCCTTTGGAGTGATCCCCTCGTATTTAAATTTCTGCTCTTATCACTTGCTGCCTCCTGTTGCGCATGAGTAAGACTCTTGCGTTGTGTCTAGTTCTTGTGTCCCCCAAAGCCTAACCTCTTGTGTCTCATGGCTCTGGCTCCTCAGACATCTTGGGGGTCTCTAGTACAACCCAAACTTCACTTTCACAGCTTCACACACTGACCTCTCGGGTCCTCCATACTCCTGCCTGGCCACAGTGGTTCTCTGAAACTGTGGAGGAAGACTCTACAACCCCTATGCTGGTGTATCCTTCATGAGTGTAAATACAGCTCATACGGACATGGGTGGAACTACCAGGTACTAGCTTGAGATCCACCCTGGCACCACTGGGTCACATTTGCAGAGCTTTCCTTTGTTCTTCCTTTCTAGAAACAATAGAAAGTTCCTTAGGCCTTTTCTTTCCGCAAGTTAGAAGCTTGCCCTGAGGACAATGCTAATTTTATTCCAACTCACACCAGACCTCAATCTTTCAGCACAAGCCTTGGCTCCAATACCACATTTCCTGGGGCTCGGATTCTCTTCAAACTGTACACTTAGCATTTCGTTCTGCCTGTTTTCTCTTTTTCATTGTAGACTCCTTAATGACAGCAAAGTCAGTCAATAGTAGGCTCTCCCTAAATCTTCTATACCAAAATTAAGTAGTTCATTACTTTTTTAAAAATAAATTTGGTTTTTACGAAGCAGGGTTTCTCTGTGTAGCCTTGGCTGTCCTGGACTTATCTGTAGACCAGGCTGGCCTCAAACTCACAGTGATACACCTGCCTCCCTGCCTCCTGAGCTGGTATTACAGGCATATGCAATAGCACCCAGCTAGCCCATTACTTTTCAATTTAGCCAAAGGCACGTTCTTAGAATAATGTCAGAAAGCAGCCTATTCTTTTCCAAAAGATCACAAGAACGGTCTCTAGCCCAGCTGTTAATATTATTCCATTCTGAAACCTCTTGAGCCAGGCCTTTACTGCATAACTCTCAGAGCTGCTTTTTTTTCTAATCTCCTACTAGAGTGGCTCCTTAAGCTCCACTTACAGTGTTCAATTCCTTTTTAGTCTGTATTTTTAAATTCTTCCACATTACTCCCAAAACCAACATGAGCAGGCCTGTGACAGCAATACCCTGATCCACTTTGTGATACAAAGTCTATCTTAAGTTACTTCTCTACTGCTGTGATAGATTACCATGACCAAGATATAGAAGGGTTTACTTGGGGCTTACAATTTCAGAGGGTTAAGAGTCCATCACCATCATAGCAAGGGGTCTCACAGCAGGCAGACATGGAGGCAGGAGCAAATGAGACCCCATATATCCAACAGTAAGCCCATGCTGAGAGAGAAAGCTATAAATGGCAAGAGTATTTAAACTCTCAAAGCCCACCCCCAGTGAAATATTTCAACCTCTAGCAATGTCACATTGAAGTAGAAGAAGTTAGAAAAGGCCAATTATTTGATACTGATTTATTGATTTATTAGCAGTTTACTTAAAGCACTGCTTATACTACCCATTAGCCAAGCATGAATCCACTTGCTACCTGGAGCAGAATGACCTGGAGGAACAGCTAAATCAATATGTCATTGCCATTAACAACCCACTGACTTCCACTGACGCTTCTATAAAATCTTGCTTGCTTGACTGCCTCAATTTGTGTTTTTGAGTATAAAATAAAAATACCAACTGGACGCAGGACTGAAGCCTTTCAAAAGCTACGCTGGCTTCTGTCTACCGTTGACATTTCCTCTCTTCCACTCTCATTGTGTTGGAGTGCTTAGTCTAGAAAGAGTCCTTCAACAACATCCCTTAACTCTCTCCCCCAAAGTATTACTAAATGGGGAGCAAGTATTCAAATGACAGAGTCCATGAAGAGACATCTCCTTCAAAACATCAGTCTTTAAGTTTATTTGTACCTATAGTCCCTCTTGTCACCAAGATAACATATTGATCATTTTTGGGCTTAGGGAAACACACACACACACATATATACACACACACACACACATCATATAAAAACCTCCATTATTAGGTTAGTGTACCACATTCCTCATTACTTCCTCAGAAATATGAGATCTTTGGCCTTTCCCTCTGAAAAACAGATGAAAAGAGTGTATATACATCTGTAATAAATATCACTTACTGCTTATTTATTTGTAAATGAACTCAGTCAAACATTGAAAACTAGAGTGAGCATTATTATAAAGAACTCCATACATCATCGTATTGCAGCCATTATTAATATGCTGCCAATCATGGCACATCTACTTTCCACCACCCTTTTTGTTTTGTTATATCATCATATTGAAGAAAATTATTTTTTTTTAAAACCATCTGTTGTATGTACCAAGCTTGATATGATGGTAGCCATACTGACTTATAACTAATTTGAATCCCTAGAGTACTCAGTTTTCTTACTAGTTTCTCAGAATACTATAAGTAAGCAAAAATTTTTAAAGAATTACATGGAATTTTTAAACTGGATCCCATCACTGATAATGTGTTTTTGACATTAGCTTTAGCAGACAGGTATATGCTGCTTTGTCCCAATCACTGTGGTGACCTTACTTCTGATTGGAAGTACAGGGATCTATTTGATGTTGTTGCCAGCCAGAGTTACATTTCTCCCCATAGGCCCACTACCCATCGTACACTTTGTATGCCTGGATCTGTCTGAATCTTGTTTTCAGGATTGGCTTCACATAAAGGACCAGGAATTTATGGAAGAACTGGTAAGCCCAATCAGGAGTGGAGGTAAAAGGAAAACACACAGTGGGAAATCCAAGACTGGGCACCTAACTCTGTATCAGGAGGGATGGCCCCTTTGTGAAGTGTTGCAATCTGTGTGAACATGAGAAAAAAAATGGCTTGATTTGGAAAAGCCTATTTCTGAGTGCTGCTTGTCCCATCCTAGAAACACTAATAGCTCATCAATGCTATATGCATTTAGGTGGCTATGAGGACTAGCTGAATGAATGGAAGGATGGTAAACTAGAAAGACATCTGCATCCCTCTAGCTTTCTGAGTCTCTAACCTGAGAACAGGCAAAACTGAAACCCAAACTGCTTCTGTTCTGGGGCTTCGGAAGTTTTCAAAGAAACAGCTTTGACCTATTATTATTACGAGATCAGAATGAGAGGAAGGCAACTAATTGTTGAGACGAGGAGAGTAAGGAACAGGCTGAGCTTGAAGTGGTAGGGCACACACCTCTCCAACTAAGGAACTTGTTCTTGTTCTGATGAATGCGCAGATGCAGAAGGGGGGAGCTCTGCAACTCTTCAGGACTTCACTCATAATTGATAACTAGTGTAGGTGCATGTAAACTTTCTAGGGACTATAAGTGCCTGGATAGTGAGGCTGGAACTGAACTGAAGCCAAGAAGATGAGTAACATTGCTACTTTAGGCAGCACCTCCACAATGCCCAGGGATAAGGGAACCATTCCTTCCCATACTGGATCATCTTAGGTAGAAGAAGAACCAAGCCCAAGACAGAGGATTTGGCAAGGCAGATGCCTCCGTAGAAAAGTGTTGAGGAAGTACAGAGTATTTAGCTTGAATGGGGCATGCAAGAAGTCATTTATACCCTAGTGTTTGTTTTTTATGCGCTGAATAAAAGAGGACCTGTTGTGAGTGGCACAGCCCTTCATTCTTCTTCTTTAGCCCAACTGTCACAGATAATGGACCTGGGCGAAGCTACGGACTTTTGTTTATATGGCTCTCATTGCTTCCTTTCTCAATAATCAACAGATCATGGCCAGGTACTTGACACCAATGTCCTTCTCCTTGAGCATGCTCTGTAGGAGAGACATTACCAGAGCTTGGTAGGGGAATTTAAACTCAAGATTTAGGTAGTAAAGAGAGTACAGGGTGGCACAAAAAATGAGGCCCTAAAACTCTTCCTAGTTCTGGAGGGCTGTTTGACAATAATTAGGACAACTCCCAGTCTTCTATGCTACGGCTTGAGAGACATAAAACAATTAGAGCAGGCTGAGAGTTTGCCAGCTGCCAACTGTACTTCTCTATCCCTGATTGGGGGTACATTAGCTGATAGAAGGGGTAAAGGAGACTTAGAGGATGACTGCTGGAATGAACGGAGTAAAGTATTATATGTTGTGAAATGCTATCCTTAGGCACGAAATGAAGGTTGCTCCTTAGGCCTGCCAGCAGTGTGATTACCAGGAGACTGGCACAATCTTGGCACCAGTAACTCTCTAATGGAGGTGTGCAGGTGAGGAGAGGTCAAAAGGATCTATCGCTCCTAAAGCTATAGGCAGCTAAATGTTGCTTAAGGGAGAGCTCACAGGGTCCACCCTTCCCCAAGGGTGTATAAATGGTTGATAGTTGCTGAAAAATGAAAACGATTTTATAGTGGAATAGTCCACATGCTCTCTAGAATAAACCTAATTAAACTCATTGGTTCACTAAGCTAGACTTGAGTGAATTCTATGTCTAATGCCCTATCTGTGGCAAACAGATATTTGCTTATCTCCCTAAGAAAACACATGCTAAGCACAACAAAGTGATGTCTATTTCCAATGTAGTGTCTAATACATTATCCAGGTACTAAAACATATTACACATTTCATTGTATATGAGTAGCCAGCTCTTTACTTTAGCTAATTTTCACATTTCCCACATACCTTTGCATTTAGTATCAGACCAGTTTTCTTTAACTTGAGAGAGGAAATGATAGCCAGTGCAGGAATTGGCTCAGGATATATTACTCTGTTCCATTATATCCAATATATTGTGATAACCAGTGGAGATTATCTTCTTATATGACATAGTAGAATAAATGTAGATTTTTTAAATTTATTTTTATTTTTTATTATGTTTCCTTTTTAACATATACATTTAAATTATTACACATGAATAAAATAAACTACATACAGCAGGAAGAACCATGAGACAATCTGGAGTTATATAACTGTTACATTCATAGTGATTTGGCTATTTGTATTTGTCAACCTTGAAGAAAGCATCTTTACTATCTTGTCGGGTCTAAATTTTTGAATGAAAATCAATATCTATCATATCTCATCTCTATTAAATTAAAACATATATCTTGATATAAAAACATCTTATCCCCTAACCATCTAAGCTTAATTGTAAGACTAAACTATCTGGTCTTCAACCCCAACAGAGACTTGAGAAGGAATAAAACTTAAATACATTAGTCAACTGGAAGTGCAGGTTAGCAGCCAGCTTCCAAAATGAAACAATGACTGAGACAGTTTACTGCCTGACCAGTCACCCCACACTCTAACGTTGGAGCATCATATTCTGTTTTCTAGCCCAATATCTCCAACAGACATATCTGTGAGGCATGAACTACTGAGGACTTGCTTACCCTGTCTCGGCACAGTTTAGCCGTGGACTCTGCCTGCATCTAAGCTTTCCTATTTTTAAATAGAATTCTGCCTGTGGCAGAAATGAGGACATTTTGTCCAGTGGTTGGTTTGCCACATTTGAAGCCAACTCTGTAAGGAGGCCCTTTGATGTTGATCATCTTCTTTGAGGTAGGTTGGGTGTTGCCAGGTATTAAAGTGTCTTGTTGTCAAGAATCTTTAGAATAATAAGAACATCTTTAAAAGCCATATTCTGTAGGTCCCTGAGGCTTTTGAAGACCTTATTTAACTATTTTGCCTTATATATCTATAGAATCAAATCTATCTGTTAGACCTAGGATATATATTCTTATGATAAAATTCGACTAGTTTTTGCCTTACTATACAAAATTCAATACCAATAAATTAAAAAATAACTTTATTTGTGAGTAACAATTAAGGCCTTGAGTTGAGGAGTAGATTCAGTAATCTACTTTCTGATCTACACTCCCTCTATATTTCTATATTCCCCTTTCTTTTTATTCAGCCTCTATCTCCTTACTTATGAAAGAAAGATAAAGGAAAAGAGATGTCCCTGAGTCCAACCTATTTTTCTCTCTGTATAAGACCAATAATAACAATAATAACTTATAACCACTTCCCTTACTCCCTGGCAGGGTGGCTTTGCCAGGCCACAGAGGAAGAGGTTACATGTAGTAACAGAGGACACAGGATAAGCTGAGGTCAGATGTTAGGAGAGGAGGGCTGCCCATTCTAAGGACTAGGGAGGGAGGGAAAGGGGAGGAAGGAGGGGATGGAATTGGGCGGTGATGAGGGAGGGGGTAGGATGGGGAGGTGATGAGGGAGGGGGTAGGATGGGGAGGTGATGAGGGAGGGGGCTGCGATCTGGATGTAAAGAATTCAAACTGCAGAATAAGCAGGTAACCAATGTTGCTAATCCCACCACATGGGAATAGCTCTGAGACTGGCTGAGATACGATGGTTTATGCATAGACAAGGCTTCATGTTGGTCACAGATTCTCTGTGACTTATTACTAGAGGCCATTCTTAGTATGGCATGAAGGAAGATTTGCAGATGTCTTACTTCTGCTCATACAATGTGTGGGCCTTTGTCTGTAGGTGGAGGAGATGCTCCCTCCTGGTAAGCTTCCTGCTTGGAAATGGGCAGTGTTCCCTCTGCTAGCATCAGCCCATAAGACCTTCAAATGTATGAAAGCTTAGTTCCTTTCAGGGACACCTTCAAAGCAAACTGCAGACTTTAGGCCAAAAGGTATCAAAAGCTATCTCTTTGAAGAAACACATATCAAAACTGCCCTGGAGACAAGCCCCAGGGAGGGGTCCCAGGTGTGGTTCCTGAAACTCAGATATCCTTGGTTTAAACACCCCGAGGTCTGAGGTGGGAGTACTCACTCCCCTCCCACCCCCATTGCTCCATCCATATCTCCTTGTCTTTGTCTTTCTTTTCATTAAGTTTAGTGAATTAAAATCTGGCTCTTCAACTCTCAACTGTCTTTATTTTAACCAAGCACACTGGGAGATAGGTTATCTGGCCTTTTTACAAGTCTGAGGCTCGTTCCCCCAGCTGGAATGGACACTGGACTCCTGACTAACTGTGCAGCCACCTTGTGCTCCCTCAACTATGGGGATCTGACCAGGAAGCTCCCTCCCTGCCTAGTAGGCCTTTCTCCTGACCCAGTTCTTGGAACAGAGCTTTCCTCAGCTAGCCTGGAGAAGGCGGAAGAAAACTCTGTGACCAGAATCTCAGCTGAGCCTCCGAGAGAAAGGAACCCACAACAATGAGCAGACAACCAGGCTTAACTGTCCTGTACATCCCACATACCTCATAAATGTAGATTTTTAACCTGTGACTGAAGGCCCCTCACAATCCATGAATGTCTAAAATATGGAGGTCTGGTTGTATCCTCGCATGCAGTCAGAGGAAGAACAAACCTTCCCCATCAACATAAGGCAAAGGATGTTCAGGTTTTAGGAAGCAGCAGCTTGTGGTTCCTCTATAAGTATGGCAATGCATTCACGTGCA
>OU015742.1:146121841-146131841 GCA_907169655.1 Acomys percivali
AGAGAGAGAGAGAGAGAGAGAGAGAGAGAGAGAGAGAGAGAGAGAGAGAACACTATATGGAGGTTAGAGTATAACTCAGATGTCAGCACATGCATCCCATCTTCTTTGATGAAGAGTCTATGTGTGTGTGTGTGTGTGTGTGTGTGTGTGTGAGAGAGAGAGAGAGAGAGAGAGAGAGAGAGAGAGAGAGAGAGAGAGAGTTCTATGGGGGAAGTATATATATCAGGCTTTCTGGCCCATAAGTTCCCATAGATTTTTCTGTCTTGGTCTCACATCTTACCTTAGGCATGCAAAGATAATAGATACATGGTACTATTTCTAAATTTATATGGGTTCTGGGCATATGAACTTTGTTCCTTACTATTGGGTGGCAGTAGTTTATCTGTCAAGCTAGTTACATAGCCTGGAGTACCTCTATTAAGTGCTAATGAAAATAGACATGCTTTATCTTGGCACCAAGAAAGAGTAGGACCTTTGGGGAGTTATCTGATGATTAACAATCCCATGTCTTATAAATACTTGTGTGGAATCTGCTGTAAATCCTTGTATTCTAAGTGGGATTCCTAAGTAGCAATGTGAGGGATGCATGAGGGGAACAAGATCCATATCTGTGTAGGAGAAAGGTTAGTCAGTGCTCTCATGCATACATAACCTTGAACATGCCCAGACACTACTCAGTCATTCTCAAGTCCAGAGTCTGGAATGATTCCATTCAGCTTTAGAATTCAGAGTTGCTATGGAAATGTTGTAAATACAATGAGTTCTCTCCTTTTCTTACAAAAGGAGAGACAGAAAAGTGCAAATGGAAACCAATGTGCTGAGAAGAAATGTAGGCAAAAACCTTTCATCTCTCAGGTTGCTCTGCCCTTTCTTGATTTTTCAGCATACAAGATAGTATAAAATGTCATGTTCTCTACCCATCATCAGGAATCTTTCAAGCAAATCAAGAAAATGAGAAAAAAAATCATGGACTGTGAGAAAATATTTGTAAGAGATACATTTTATCAAACTTTATGAGGAACTGTTCCTAAATATATCCAAAGAGTTTCTAAAACTTAACAATGAAAAATATCATAATATCAAAAATGAACCAGTTAAAATATACAGAGGAAAAACCCAATATTAAAATATCTCTATATTACATGTCATTAAGGAAATTCAAATTAGACAACATATTGGTACAGACATTAGAAGCCCAGACATCTAGACATGAGGAACCACAGATTCTAATGAGGTGGTGAAGCTGCCTTGCTCTTGTTCACAGATGTGAGAATGCTAACCGGCCATGCCACCATGGAAGACAGCACATTATAACTATGGCCTTTATTATTTACCCACAAAAAATCAAATGAGCCATGGCATTAAATTTTAAAGCAGTTTACTCACAATAGCCCAAACTAGGAGGCAAGATATCTTTCAGTGGATGAATGGATAAATTGTGGCATATCTATATTATGAAATAGTTCCCCACCCTAAAACATAAGTTATCAAGCCACAATATATAAAGAATCTATGTATCTATCTATATGTATGTATGTATGTATCATCTATCTATCATCTATCTGTCTGTCTATCTATCTATCTATCTATCTATCTATCTATCTATCTACCATCAATCTATCATTTATCTGAGTTTAAGAACATACTCTGAGGTCTGCATTGCGATTCCACTTCCAGGACACTTTAGTTAACAGAAAAAGATGGACACACTAGAATCTTCACTGTGGCAAAAGTATGAAAAAGTGTGAGCAATGAGTATGAGGAGCACAGAGAATTTGATCTGTCCAAGGCCATAGAAGTACAGACAAAGAGAACCTAAAGCAGACCATGTTTCTGGTGACCAGATGCACTGAAAGATCAACTGTAACAAACACCACACTGTGCTGGAAGTACTGACAGGGGAGTGAAATTTTCAAGGTATATACAGAAAAATCTCTGCAGCGTTCTCTTGATTTTGTTTTTATGAAACTCTTGCCTTAGCCCCTAAAAAATAAGATAAAAATTATGTATTCTTTTTGAGGTGGGGAGATGTAACAGTTGGTCAGAAACAGGATATTAATTTGAGCCCAGTACTCACATAAAATGTTGGTGCATAACTGTCATGTATGTTCTGTGGAAGTGAAGGCAGAAAGATTTCTGGTTCAGTGATAGAACCTATCTCAAAAATGTAGATAAAATGAAGACTCCAATGTCAACTTCTGGACTACACATGTACCCTCACATACACATGGATGAGTGCATGCACACATGAACAAATACAAGTAAGTAACATTTCAAAGAAGCTTTTAAAAACATCAGTCTGCCTCCAAAAACAACACAATCTGCATTTTAACCCACTATCTGGGTTCAGTCACAGAATTGTGATTAACTGTGTTTTTAGATGAATGAGTCAATATTATAATTTGGAGGGAATAGGGAGATTAGCTTCTATCAAGAGACTCAAAGGCAAACCTGACTCACCCTGTATCTTGAAAGTAAGAGCATAAAACTCCCTCTCTCTCTCTCTCTCTCTCTCTCTCTCTCTCTCTCTCTCTCTCTCTCTCTCTCCCTCCCTCCCTCCCTCCCTCCCTCCCTCTCTCCATTTTTTTGGTTTTTTGAGACAAGGTTTCTCTGTGTATCCTTGGCTACCTGGACTCGCTTTGAAGACCAGGCTGGCCTCAAACTCACAAAGATACACCTGCCTCTGCCTCCCAAATGCTGGGATCAAAGGCATGCGCCACTGCCTGGCTTGAGCATAGACCTTTGGTTTCCCACTAGGGCTAGTATTTCTAGTGGAATTTAGGCAGGTCATATAATATTTGAATGCCAATAACAATGGCTACAAAGACTTGAAAGTCATTACTCAGGCTAAGATGGTTGGAGAAAACATGAGATCCTGACCCTATGCAATGAACTATAGGCACTAGGCAATGGTGTAGTGAGAGGCATAATCTTCTCCAGAGAAGAGCACACCAATGCCAACTAGTCAGCCCAGAAAACACCATGCAAGTAGCATCATACAGATCATACAGACTGCACAGGCTGGATTTCAGTATGTGTGTGTGTGTGTGTGTGTGTGTGTGTGTGTGTGTGTGTGTGTGTATGTGTGTGTGTGTGTGTGTGTGTATACACACTTCTATGTAAATAAAAGAAATACATTTTTAAAATTCAATGCTAAGAATCTCTGGACCTATCACCTATGCTCCTCTCTCCTCCATGCCTTTGCCAGGTTCATGCTTAGATCTGTATGATGCAAACTCCTTGAATTTTACTCTTAAATTTCACCAATGGTTCCAAACTTTCTAGTTATTTTGGAATGGCATGCTCTTTGCTGAGATGCCTTCTTAGCCTATTACCCTTTCTCCCATTTATTTGCTTATCAGCAAGCTATATAAAGTTTTATGATTTCACTGAGGCTACATCCTCTTTTGTAGTATCCCTGATTCCCAAGTCACAGGCAGGATCCATGATGTTTTCAGTATACTGCCCAGCATTTTTGATTTGTGGACCATTATACCTGATCCAAATAGACTATGAACAACTTCAAGGGATTCATTCACTTCTATGTGGTCCAGAAGACCTCCCTTTCTTTCCTTAAAGAAAGGATGTGCTTCCTAGAAGTAGGTGAATAACAGTAGTTCCATTAGTTGAAGGAAAGGGTTCTGGGAGAATAAAGCATATCACCTCAGGATTCACTGTTTGTTTTCAGGTTGTTCTGGGGTGAGAATAGCACACTGAAGCAGAGGTGCTCTGAGGACAGAAACTGGAGGCTGATGTACCTAAGGAGCATCAGTCCTCAGGAGCAGTATCATAGAGCACTTGTGAAGGATGATAGATGGTTCCTTCATAACAGGTGACCTTGCTCTGGGAATGAGTTTCACATCTGTCTAAGACACTTAGCTTGTTGAAGGGATAAGGTCAGGAAGGCATCTGAGGAAATGACAGGAAGGAGAAATGGAATCCAGTAAGGATAGAGTGCAATAAGCAGGGAGATTTGAAAAGGACCAACTGATCAGTTCTGGGAAGGACTAAGCTAATTGAGTCTGTTAAAGACTAAAAATAAGAAACTGATGAGTTAAGAAGAAATCACAGGAATAAACAAAAGGGTCACATACTTACTAAAGCAAAGTTTGGGTATTTCAGGTTATGAACCAAAGAGCTTATGACTTTTTCCTATATATTTCATATGCTCAACTATATGCTATATTTTCTGTTTTATAAATCCAAATGTTTTTTTCATATACTGTATCATCAATGAAAACTCTAATATTATCCAATTTACTGGTAAATAAAAGATATACTTCAAGAAAAGCAAAAACAATAGTATAATGAATAGAAGTATATTTATACATATTAGCCAGAGCTTTGTATGAGCTCTGATATTGTTATGTTAGCAGATAAATTTCATCTTGATTCAACAAACTTTGTAAGAGAAGTATATGTTATTAAGTATGTCATACAATCCATACTTATATTAGATTTTGAATTAAAATATTACATGATATAGATAGATAAATATGTTAGTTTTCTATAATATCCCTGATAATAATAAACAACCATTTTTTAATTCTTATTGTTTTTTATGAAAAGAAGTCAAAGTAATATGAATGTGTCCCTTGGAAATTTTATGCAGTAACTTTGAAATCTATATTCATTAACATTTCCCTAATATATCATAATAATAAAGTATTTACATGTAATGAAAACAGATATAGATGATCTATTCCCTTATCTTCTGCTATCCACTTAACTCCTGTTACTCAAAAATAGCTACAGAGATTAAAATTCTAATTATTAAATAAGATAGTGGAAACCCTTCATCTATATAGAAAAATATATATTGAAAATAAAAGTGAATTTTGATTTTCCTCACACTATATTTGCACTAGTTTGAGGCATTCTGTAATTAACATGCTACCTGAAAGAACCAGAAACCAAACTAAACAAAGAAGACTTGGCAAAAGTACCCAAGGGACATTTTCCTCCACTCAGCACTACAATCCAGTCTCCTGTAGACCCCTGAGCCCTTATCAAACTCTACACACATAAGCCTGGGCACCTGCTTCCAAAAGTGGAAAGGTACCCACTCCACTCCACATCTGGGAGTTCTTCCCAGAAGACCACGTGGGAGTGGGGACTGAAGAAGGAGGGCAACACTTGCAAAGATGTTATTTGCTAAGTTTATAGATATTAATTATAGAAAAAGTCACAAAGTTAACAGTGTGAGTGTGCGTGAATGTGTGTGTGTGTGTGTGTGTGTGTGTGTGTGTGTGTGTCTGGCAATGCGTGCAAGTGTATGTTCAGGTATGCAAGCCAATTTGTATGTCCATGGAAGCTATGTTTTTGACATAGTATCTCACAAGATGAAGCTAAGGGACTGTTTAGACTGGTTGGGATGACAGAAGCATGCCTCCTTTACGTACAGGTTTTTATTGTGGGTGTTTGGAACTGAACTCTGGTCCTCATGATTTTGTGGCCAGTATTTTAGCCACTTAAGCTATTTCCCTCGCCTCAACATATACTCTTCTTTCTGGTCACAGAATAGCAAATGCTAAGGCATTAATATAAGAACTGGCATGGTAATCTTAATTATGGGTACAAAGACAGAGAACTTTGTGGATAGATCTCTGGGTCACATTGTTGCCCAAAGGCACAAAACAGCAATTTTAGGAATCCTGAGGCCCAGGAAAATGTGCTTTTTTTTTCTCTACAAATAGGCATTAGTCTTTGGTTGTCATTATCTCCTTTAGTTTCTTTCTCCTTCCGTCTCCATCACACTCTCTTCACACTTTTCTCTTACTTGGTCTCATTATGTAACCAAGTTGGTTTCAAATCAGTAATCCTACTGCATCAGCTCAACCTATACACTGCAACAATAGGCTTACACTTTAGGACTTGGGTAAAACCAAATCAGTTATAGTCACATACAGACCTCAATAAATGAGAATTAAGCAAAACAGTAAATGTAGAATAGTAAACTGCTTTATTATCAATATAAATTGAAAACTTACATAAAATTGTGACTCTAATACTAATATTAACTTGGAAAAGTAAGATTTTTGGCATTTATATAAAAACATGTGCTTATCAAACATATACATTGAGTAGATTTATAGCTATGTTGACCAGTTAGCAAACAGCCACTCAATTTTCCTTTCATTTCAAAAAAAATTGTAACAATTATACACATTAGACACACAATAACTTTTATAAAATATTCTGGTGTTACAGAACACTGTGAATGAGAATTGTGAAAATTTTCATATCAAATAAAAACTCACCTGGAGAAACAAAAAGGGCATCAGGAAAACCAAGACAAGCTCTTTCTCAGACACATGTTACTTACACACCCTATAAGCTGACATCTGCAAATCCAATTCATGTACTTGTCACAGCATAAAGAAGACGTGTTTATGAAGGTAAGATAATTTTTAATCTAAGAAAAATGCTTTCAGTATGTGCATCAAGAAAATATGCCTGTTTAATGAATAGTAATAATGTGTCAAACTGTAGTATATTAGGCACATGAAAAAGAACTACTTTCCCACACTCGGGAGGACATCATTCAGGCAAGTCTGACTCTGTTTGCCTTTCCAGTTAAAATGCCCTTAGTTATCTGGGCTGTAATCGCTGGATGACTTTTGTTTGTTTTTCAGAAGTCAAGGAGTAGGGATTTACAAATATTAAATGAGATTCAGTTTACCTGTAATATTGCAACCTCATTACGAAGCTGACTTTCTTGTTTTGTTGGAAATCTTAATTTGTCAATAATTTTAATAGCTACATCTCTTCCTGTTTTACGGTGTTTACCTTTAAAATAAAAATGAGAAAGAAAAAAATAATTAATTAGCAAATTAAGAGATATAGTTAGTGAAAAGTATTGGCCATAGAAACTATGCTGTAAACCTGTTACTTTGATACCTTTTATTCCCAGTGCCCCTTGTTCTTTTGTCCCGCTCTCAAGAGTCTCAGTGGTCCCTTCCAGATGGCCTCCCTTCATCACTGTGTTTCCTTGTCTTTGTGATCTCACTTTCTTGAACATCAGTCCTCATGTCTTGACTCATACAGACTCTAATTCATCTCAGCAATTTACAGCAGCAGCAGCAGCTCCCTGTACATCCAGAGCTCCTGGTAGCTCGACTCACCAGTCACGGTAGACCACTCACCTCTGAGATCCCACGCTCACTGTCTCCGTCTCCTGAGTGTCTGCTCTTACTGTTCGCGTTCTCCTTTATGTAGCTGCACCCTACTACAGACAGTCTTTCAGGTCCTTCCGTGTGCAGTGTTCCAAACTGCCTTGAGTTTGCTGGTCTCTCATCTTACTTATCTCACCAGAACACTGACATATATTTACTAGGCTCAGTCTGCCACTATTTTTATTATGCAAGTGTTATGTTGTAGAAAAATAAACTAAGCTTGGTCTCTCTTATTCCAGTACTACATATTAAGACAGTGGTTACTACTCATGTTTTCAGGGGTGAATGCTTATTATGTTTTATAAAACATTGTAAAATTTTTATAAGTTCTAAATCCCACTGAAGAACAGAACAACTTAAAATTTCATTTTGTAAGTTCTATATTTCGGGTTCTCATAATATTATGATAAAAGTACATAGTAAGTAAAAACGCAAATTCACAGAAATAACTTGTTACTTATCAAAATAAAAAAAAGTTAAGACATCATTTCTATAGCAGGTAAAAGTTTAAAATTAAGCATTACTTAAAAGTTTGAACTATTTGACAGAACTTTCTAGGAAGTAAGTAAAAAAAAAAAAACTAAGCATGACCTTGAAAAGCAAAAACATTCAGCTTCTATGAATTGGATACACTGTGGAAACCATTAGAGTTCAAGGATTCTGGCTTCAGTGACAAACAACACCTCTAAGGGTCTGGTCCAAGATGCTGAGAAAAAAAAAAATGGAAGGACTTTGAAAACTACAGTTTCCATTTCCCACAATAGCTTATGTAAATAAATGAATCAAAGTGCTTCAGCACTGTGAGGAGGGCTTGCGAATACATAACAAAGCAAAACAAGCTTTTCAAGAATAGGAAACTTTAAAATTACCAAGTTTTCAAAGAACAGCCATCTGAGGAGCCACAGATGCACATCATTTTGTTTATAATTTTCTTGGTAATATAATACTTTATACGCAGGTGCATGTATTTCTAAGTTCCTAAAATCACTAACTGAACATACTCACCTCCATAAACAATTCCAAACTGCCCAGAACCTAGAACCTCATCAGGAAAAATCTGGTAGACGGTGCTGATGTCCTACAGGCACAGGCACAGAGGAAAACAAAGACAGGGAACAACCCTTAGTCCTAGTATATTTTATCATTACTATCACAGTACTGAATATAAATATAATTAAATATCCTAAACAGCACGAAATACTAGCAAATGTTTGATAAAATTTTGATGGCTATAATATTCAAATTATATGAATATAATATTTTGAAAACTTCTGCTCTTAAGTGCTTGGGATATGACACATTTTAATAAAGAGAAGGGGGACCTAAAACCAACCAATGTCATTTACTATAAATATCTGAATGTGGATTTTCCTTTCTGTACTAGAAACTCAGAAATTCTGTAAACTTATCACATGTTCATCCTGCTTCAGCCTCTGGCCAGAACAGTGAGGCTACTCCATGGCAGTTCTCATTCCTACAGGAACCTAAGCTGTAGACACCCATTCCAGAATCCCCAGCTGCTATGTAAGTAACTTACTCACCATCACCACTTATGAAGTAAAAACTGCTGACTTGAGAGTGAGTTACTGGGTTTCACACCCTGCCTTGCTATCAGCATGTTCATGGAAATGTACAAAGCTTTTACTTCCTCTTTACCTGGTACTGTAATCCTAACACATCTTCTATTTCCCACCCTACAACTCATGAATCTTAAAACAAACAAACAAACAAAAACAACACAACACTTTTCAGCCACATTTTCCCTGGTATAATTCTGTTTCCCCTACCACTTTTCCTTCTTCCTTCTCAGAGAACAGCTAGGAAGCCTGTGCACTGTCATGCCTTTGGAGCACTCAAAAGGTGAGTTCAAAACTCCCTGGCAATGAAAATCAGCATTTCAGTCTTTTCTGAAGCCAAACTACGCCATCTGCTAACAAATGGACTCTTCCGAATTTCTTTGAAAACTGGGTTCGTAATTTTCAGTGGACAACCATGGATGACTAGGGGGAAACTCTGTGATCACTTGGGAACCATGCCGAAAGCTTTAGAGTGACCTGTACGTTTTCAAGGTTTGGGTTTTGTTTTTTGTTTTTTTTGTTTTTTGTAAGCAAGGGCAGCAGCCACTTGCAGACTTAAGGCCTGCATCTCAGGGCGAACAGCACAAGTATCCATTTAACCTTCGCTATCACGTTGTCTCCTGTAATCCTTCTCAGTCTTTGTTCAGTTTAAACCAGTTCACAAGTATTCCAGACATAAGAGTAGTACTGAACAGATATTCACAGAGATTCTTTTTTTGATAAACAGTCTCAGGTCACTGTAAGCAGGGTGGGAAATTGCTCTATTTGGGTCTTAGATACAGTGAGCCAACAGTTAATGCTGTTGGTCACAGGAATGAGTTAGGAAAAGCCTTATTCCATTTTGGGTATTGAGTATAGAGATGAAATCAAGCAAACACAACAGCGTGTAAAACATCTTACAACATATCTGTAACTTCTAAACTCTGAAACGTTTGTGTTAAGTGGCACTCGTGACAGGGGTTCCTGATTTCAGAAAGTTTTTTCTGAGGTCTATATTGAGGCATGTATATGTGACTAAGATCGTTTGCAACCCTTGTCATTTATCAGCACTCCCTGTTAGCAAAGAAGGAGGTGATAACATGTTTAAGAATGTCAACAAATAGAATTTTTATCTTATTCTTGTATCTATTTACTGTGAAAAATCAACCATTAAAATTCAAGTATCAAGTGTGGATCAGTGACACTCTAGCTGTCACTAGCTAGCCTGCAACCTCCTTGCCATGTTCTTGGTAAACAATTTGTCCTATT
>OU015742.1:146149124-146160900 GCA_907169655.1 Acomys percivali
GGTGGGTCAAAGGTCAGATGTTTTCTGAGTCTCAAGGCTTTTTAATTGTATTCTGATTCTACGTCCTTTGAACTTTATGCCAAATGTGCCTGATAAATGAGTTTGAATTCTCAGTTGGATATCCTAAATACACAGTATAAATAAAAGCTGATCAAACCCTTTTCATAACCGTTAAAAGGGTTATTATTGGGCAGGAAAAAAAAGTGTACCCCCTGCTTAGTGGTGACGGATGCTGTGTTTTACAGTGGAGAATTCATTTCTTAATGTTTGCAGCAATTTATGAAAGCTTTCAAAGTAATGGCACGTAGAATACCCTTTGAAAAATACAAGGAGATCTAGATTTTCTGAGTGCTAAAGTAGTCTTGGAAGTTACATTTACCTTGTATTGCCTTACTTGTTTGAGTAAACAGAAGGGGAGGGCAAAAGAGCCCTAGGTTTTCTTAAGTGAGCCACCCTTTGCAGGGAGAGCAATAGAACTGTTGAAGCATTCTCACAAATTGCAGGCCCTGTTCTTCCAAATGTCAGTTACCGATACCCTACAAAGCTGGACTCGGGAAGGCACACATGATACAAGTAGGTTTACCTTTGAAGGAAAATGAAGGCAATACAAACTCAACTCTACGCGCTCTAAATCTACATTTAAAAAGAAAACCATTTTTAAGGTTTTTACGGTGGAGGAAGCGGACATTTCCAGTGAGAAAGAACATGAGTGCATGTCCATACCTCCTGCGCTAGGACTTTAAATGCCAGGCTGAATTGACATATAGAACATGGCGGGGGAGAAAGCTGATTTTCTAAGTAAAATCAAGGACAGTCAGCTTGGGGACATCTATTCCTATGATTGAGTATTTGACTCTCCTTGGACAGCCAGAGATCTGGGCTGAGCTTATCACTGATACGAAGAAGGAGCTGGTGAAGTATAAGGATGGCCTAAGATTACATTCATCCTCTCGCAGAATCCTAGCCTGCACCGATTAATACCACACTGTAGTGCTCGTAGTGTACTCTGTGTGCGCGGGTTCGTGTGTATGAGTGTGTACATCCTATACTTTCAAAACAATGAAAAAAGGGAATATGAGATTTTTAAAATGGGGGCTTTTCTTCCCCTTATATGCTTCCATCGTGTCTTAATGTACTTTTGTGCCTCTGTGTATCATGTACAAGGATGGTGAATACATGCCATGTCACGTGTGTGAAGGTCAAAGCACAACCAGTAGGAGTTGGTACTTTCCTTCCATTAGGCAGGCCTTAGAAGTTGAACTCAGATTGCAGTCTTAGGGACAAGTGACTTTACCTGCTCAGCCACCGTCCTGCCACTGAAAATGTAAATATTTTAAACTTATAAAGTAATATGAGATCCAGTTCTAACCTCCTACCGTACCCTTTTCTTCCCTCATAATTACATTCATACCAATCTTTTCCCATTTTCCTGGGTATGGGAATTCCCTATGACACGCAGTTCTCGCTACAGCATGAGTGTCCTTGGTTTCAGCTAAGAATTCAGTAGCTACAAAGGGTCAGGAATTAAAGGCTTATCAGGCTGCTTGGGGTTGGCAAGATGTTCAGGGGATGAAGGAGAGAGAGAGAGTAAATGCCTACTGGTGGGTATTGGGGAGCTTTCAAGAGGCCATGGCTTGCTGCCCAAGGGATGGACAGGGCCTTCAGAATCTCTGTTCAGGATCCAACTTTTCCTAGACCCTGGGAAGGCATGTACGAGTGGTGCTTTACAAGACCCTTTACAAGTGGGCTTCCCGAAATTCTGCCGCGCACTACTCGCATTTATACAGGTTCCATGGAGTAAGGTCACGGTACACCCCAGCAAGATTCGCCATGTTAGTTTACTGCGGGGTTCCTTCCCCACACATCCCCCATCGTTCTTGATCTAGGCTTGGTGGTCAGGAGGCAGAGACCCGCTGGTAAAGAAAGTCTGCACAGGGCTCCTCACCAAAGTGTACATGGCCCTGGATTGTGTGTGGAGAGCTCACTTAGACAGCAATCAAGAGAAACCTCGTGACACCTGGCAAGGTACTACAGGACAGCCACGGCACAGGGATAAGTAGAAAATGACTCTAATTCAGATGAGTCATCAGGATTCCTGGAACTCCCGAACACAGGAGTACCAAGTATGTGCCTTTGGACAGATATTTGCCATGTTGAAAAACACCCTGGAAACGTTCTTTCGGATAGAAAAGTATCGCCATAGTTTCACTTAGCATAGGAGTAGCTATTTCTCATTATTTGCTCATTTGAGAAGAAGCTATTTCAATGCTTCTAATGTATAACAGGTTCATCACCAGTTACAGATAAATAATGTAATACTGGCACGCTCTTGTCTGCATTGTAAAAATAACTGAAAACAGCATGTGAATGAATCATTCCGAGGAGAATAGTTTTATGAAACTATGCAGCCAAAGCTTTTTTGCCTTAAGTATACATGACTCAGTAAACTTTATGAAAATAACAAGCTTGTGGCAAATTGTTAATTAGTAAATACAGACACTCCAGAAAAAAGTTGAACTGAATGTTGCTTAAATTTCACAAAAACTAAAGGCTGAGGATATAAAATGGTTAGACATAGGACAAAATTTTAGGCTGGGCTGTTTATTCCTTCAAAGTTTCTCTAAGGTAGTCTGAGTTAAAAAAAAAAAAATATATATATATATATATACATATATATATGTATGGATTTTGAGTAAAGAATTCAATGTTGCTAAAAGTAATTTACTATAGAGGCTGTTATCCTCAAAACTGCACCAGTAGTTGCCCCTTCAAATATATTTGAAATATTTAAAATAACTTTGGCCCTCCTTGAATCTCACTCAGATGGAGAAATAGAATAAACAATGGAAGAAGAAATAGAGAAGATGGGGGTGTCTTTAGCTGAGCCTTATTGCAGAGGGGACACAAGACTGAGGAGGCCACCAGGAAGGAACTGTAGTGGTGGGAGGGGAACAACAATCCAACTACAAAACCTTCCAACCAAAATTTACCCTGCCTACAAGATGTACAGAGATAAAGATAAAGTAGAGCCTAAGGGAATGACCAGCCAATGCCTGGCCCAACCTGAAATCTTCCCCATGGGAGAGAGCCAACCCCTACACCATGAATGAGACTCGGCTGTGTTTATAGACACACACTCCACTCCGCTACTGGTTGAATCAAATGCTGAGACAGCCAAGCATTAGGTGGATCTCGACAGTTCTGTGGAAGAGTGGGAGGGAAGGATCAAAGTCCTTGGAGGGGACAAGAATGCTCCAAGAAGACCAACAGAGTCAACTAACATAGACTTATGGGGGCTTACAGAAATGGAAGTACCAACCAAAGAGCATGCATGGACTGGATTTATACCCCCTACACATATGTAATCGATGGGCAGGTTGATCTTCATGTGGGTCACCTAGTAAGTTGAGTAAGTGCTGTCTATGACATGGACTCTGTTGCCTACTTTCGATTACTTTGCTCTAACTGGGCTGACTTGCTCATTCCTGATGTGACTTAATATGCTGGGGTTGGTGGGCTGGGGGCTCCTTTTTTCTGAGCCATAGGGGAAAGATGGTAGGAGGGATGGAGGGAGCAGAAGGAGAAGAGGAAGAGGGCTAAGATCAGGATGTAAAGTAAATATATAAATTAAAAACAAACTGTAAAAAATAAAATAATTCTCATTAATTTAAATTTTAAAATACATTTATAAAACCTAACTTTTAATTTTGGTTTTTGTCTTTTAATTTTTATATTTTACATTATATTGTGTCTACAGAGTACAGAGGCCATCCGCTGCCTTTAATTCTTCATTTACACCTTTACTTTCCCTCTTTTATTTCAACAAACAACGATTCTGCTCTCCTAAATTATTTGACAAGGATGTTACGTGTCTATGTCAGCTCACATTAGTGTACTTTCAAAACACTCCAGATTGTATACAACTGAAGAAAAATAAGTGTTCTCCATGCTGAGGAAACCATCATTTTGAATCCTAGAACATACATCCTTCTTTTAAAAGACATTAATGAAGACACAATCAGTTATCGCTTTGAAAAATTGCAGAACTGAAGACTCCTGGAACAAAGTTCCAGAAGAATAGATTATGCAGCAAGGCTATCTTATTTCCTACAGGAGCTGTCATTTGAAGAAAGCCAGGGTGCCAATAACAGATATAAATTCCACAGAAATCAAATCTCTCTGCAGCCTTCACATTCAGTTCTTGAATGTAAGGAGGGAGGAGTAAAAATGCCTCCCACTTCTTTTAGGTTTACAGCCAAGGGGTTACTCGAAGGGAAAGTATGCCTGGAAAATTACGGCGAAAACATTTAAGAAATTACACATTGCTTTCACATTGAGCATTTCTACGTGGGATTTTTTCCAGCAAAGATGATTTTCCAAACAGTAATTTACTACCACTGAAGCAGATTTCTTAATCAAATATATTATGTACGTGAAATCTTGATTTGACAATTTAATTTAACCTGGGATAGGTTCTGGTTGTGTTTGCGTTAGTATCTTTTGCTAGCATAGCCATAACAAGATGATCTGAGAATGGATACGTAACAATGGTGCTTGAAGTTTCTATTCTCTGCAGGGGAAAGAGCAGGTGGTCAACTCCTGATGGACATGGTGCACGACGAAGGGGCTTTAGATATTAATCAGCAAGTCAGCTGACTACACAATTAACCTGACAAAAACATGGCTGCAGACTCCACGGAAGTGCTATTAATTATATAAGACAGACAAAAGCCAATACTATGACATTTTTAAAGGAAATCTGTTCCCTGTCCATGTACAATTTCTGCCTTCACTGGAAGCTTAATATTTCCACTTCCATGCTACTTTTTAGAAAAGGACTAATAGTTTGTGTTCATATACAATATTAAAATTGTCTTCTGAAGAGACTTGATACACTATGAGCATATAAAGGGGGAAGAAATCCCCCTCAGGCACAGTCATAGCGGAGGGGAGTAAGGGGAAAATGAGAGGGAGGGAAGAATGGGAGGATACAAGGGATGGGATAACCACTGAGATGTAACAAGAATAAATTAATAAAAAAAAATTGTCTTCTGAAAAGATTAGGCTCATGAACTAGAAGAGGTAATCAGTTCATTTGCAGGCACTCTCTCAAGCCACACCAGGAGGGTCCCCAGGCATGGGGAGGCAGTGTCTTCACTCTGCTTTGTGCTGTGTTCTATGGAATAAGAATACAGCTCCAATGGGCATGCATTTCAGCTTACCACACAACATGTCTTTTCATTTTCATAGACAAGACACCCATGGTAGGAAATCAAGCACTTAGGGAGCAAACTTTAACCTAAGAAACGAACCATAATTAATTTAATGACTATGTTGAACCATGTCAATTTCAGGATGATGGGAACTCAAACAATGACAATGAGAAACGACAAACAACAGTTGTACTCTGGAGTTCTGCATTCAGCAGAGTGAGTTCTTGTCTAAACTCTAACCATTAACCACAGTTCATGTAGCTATGGACTAGTCCAGGTTGGTTTGAAGACCAGGGTGCTGCATATTCTTAATGCCAGGTAGCTCAGTACCTACCTCAAAGCCAGGACTCACGGGAGACTGAAACATGACGGTGAAAGAGCAGAGAGAAGGCAAAGAGGAAGAATAAAAGGAGAGAAAGACAAAAACAAAGTTACTATAGGAAAGCAGTGCATATTAGTCAATGCTGCTTAACACAGGCACATGTGTTATCAGACCAAAGTAAAATGCCACACTAATCAGTTTTGTGGGCACACCAATGTCCAAACAAAAATGGTTTTAAAACGTAAATAGAACAGGAGGCATTAAGTCACAGATTGAAAACATTTTGAGACTGTGAGTAGTGGTTTTAAAAAATATAAAATAAAGAGGGACGGTTTGTGTACCTTGTTTAAAAAAAAAAAATTAGTGTCAAAATGAAGTATTTTTGACCTTTAAGTCAAAGATTACATTTTCTTCACAATAATTCTTGCTCTTGATGTGAAATGGAGAAAAAGGTCATTAGAGTAATCAAATATTGCATAGCTGGTAGCTGCCTGCAGGCAAGAGTTAGCTGAAGCAGAATGTTTATGTGCTCTGGGATTGCAAACCTGGGATGGCCAGACAAAGAGGTCTAAGAAGACAAATACAGAGGCTCCGCCCTCTTTCCTCTCTGCTGCCATCATGCCATCCATACTAAGGAAGACCGGGAAACTCTGGGGCTCGGGGAATGCTGAAGGCAGGCATCACCACAGGATCAACTTCTACAAATACCACCCAGGTGACTTTGGGGAAGTTGGTGTGAGGCATTACCACTTAAAGAGGAACCAGAGCTTCTGCCCAACTGTCCACCTGGATAAACTGTGGACACTGGTCAGTGAGCAGACATGGGTCAATGCTGCAAAAAACAAGACTGGAGCTGCTCCCATCACTGAGGTTGCAGGATCCCATTACTACAAAGTTCTGGGGAAGGGCAAGCTTCCTAAGCAGCCAGTCATTGTGAAGGCAAAACTCTTTAGCAGAAGAGCTGAGGAGAAGATTAAGGGTGTTGGAGGAGCCAGTGTCCTGGTGGCTTAAAGGCCCCCCTGGGGGATTAATTAAATGCTAACATTTTCCATGATTAAAGAAAAAGGCAAATACAGGTGGTGCAGAGATGGCTTTCTGGTTAAGAGTAACTGCTGCTCTTCCAGAGAATATGAGTCCGATTCTTAGCACCTGCATGGCTGCTAACAACTGTTGTCCTCAAATCCAGTTTCAGAGAGTCAAACCCTGTTTCTCACTTGTGATGACACTAAGCATGCAAGTGATGCACAGATATGCATTCAAGCAAAATACCAATACTTATAAAATAAAGTGTAAAAAAATTAAATTATTTTTAATAAGAATGCAGCTATGTCTACAGTTCGTTTTTTTTCTCTTTTTGTTGATATCTGATCATACTCAAAGTTAAAATACCATTTGAAAGTAAAAAAAACATATTTTAAAAGAAAAGTTTCAATAAAAATATAAACAGTTAAGCAGAGACCATTAACCTGGAAATTTATATTGAATGTATTGTTTTTTATCTTTCTCTTTTAAAACAAAAGGAAAGATGTGGGTAATTCTATTTCATCGTTATTTTCTTTTTATTTACTAAATAAACTGCTGTTCATTCAGAGAAATATTACTTGTTTTTGAAACCTCTATATCTTGATTTGTAATATACAGCCATTTACTCAGGGGCAGTTGGGAGCTGTATATAATTAGAGTGATGTTTTTACAAAATAAATTGGCATTCCATGAAATATATGAAGTTTGTGACTTAATGAGTAATAAATGGGGAAATCAGAAATTCAAATAATAACTCATTTGAAATAGACCGAAACATGGCTTTTGAGGGAAAATAATAAACTTGCATATAAGTAGTATTATGGGACAGAAAAAAACAAAACAAAACAAACAGAAAACCCAAATAAGTTTCTCAATTTCCTAAGTAAGAAAGTATCGCAGTCATCTATGTATGGGGCATCCTAACTTATAGTTTTCTTAACTATTGGTTGTGAGGACCTTTCAGTCTCATCTCCCATCAAAATTTATCCTTCAGAGTCTGATGTGTGAATATAGACAAAGCAAGATGCATTAAACTCAATAACTTATCACTTCCGAAAAGTATTTTTCTCCTACAATATCTATGGTTTCACGAGGGTAAATATATTTTATATTGATGTAGTTTAAGAACACTAACTTCATTATTACAAGATTCCTTTGACCATTAGTTATGCTCAGTAGGTACTGTAACTTCCACTATGTGGATGTACCAAGAAACATTTAACAACTATTTTCTGATCAAGATTGATTTATTTGCAATTTTTGCATGGGTTCCTGTCTGATATGTATGCATGTTCATATGTGTGTTGGCATGTGGACATGCATGTGTGTACATGTGTACATTACAGGATGCGTGCATGCAGAGGCCTGGTGTTGACTTTGGGTGTCTTCCTGAATTACTCTTCACTTTATACTTTGAGCAGGTTCTTTCACTTGAGCTCACAGCTTGAACATCCTGTCTCTGTTGCTGAACAATAGGATTATAGCTTTAATGTGGGTGCAGTGGATCTTAATTCTGGTTCTCACACATGTGCTGTGGGTCATTTACCCACTGAATCACTTCTCCAGTCTTACTTGCAGACATTCTGTTAAATAACTGTTTTCTAGCAAAATACTAGAAACCATACTGATGACAATGTCTTTTTACCCTGTTGACTTAGAATCATCAAAAGTTTCCGTAGATCACTGAGAAAGAGACCCACTATTACAGCGCACATTTTGGATATATGCATGATAGTTTAACAGCTTTTCTTTTGCTTTGGCTTGGATTAAAGAAAGATCATATGAATTATATTTTTTTGCATTTTTGGCAAATACTAGTATAGAAAACAATGGCAATCAGATACCATGACTTTCAGCATGCCATCGCACATTAGTTTTAATAGTTTATCTAAAGACTGTACTTCTTATTAATGAATAATGACAGTTTTCTAGCCCTATTTCTAAACTTATTTTAACTTAATTAAAGGAATCTCAGAATGTAATCAATAATAGTTCTAATATACCATTTCATCCTTACCTTACATGAACTTTGAAAAACTTCTCCAATGTCTTTCTACTTGGACATCTATAATATACTTTTTCATCAGTGATTATCAACCTGTGAGTCATGACCCCTTTGGACGTCACATATCAAATATACCAAATATCAGATATTAACATTAAAATTCATAACAGCATCAAGATCACAGTTATGAAAAAGCAACAAAATGGTTGGGGAGCCCACCACAACAAGAAGAACCATATTAAAGGGTCACAGTATTGTGAAAGTTGAAAAACCACTGATTTGGGTAATTTTAAAGTTGAAATGTATAAGAAGTGAAGTGTATAAAATTTTAGGTTTAAATCTTGATGAGGTTTTGCATATATACACATGGGATTTCTTTCCAGACAATATACAGAATTCTTCTAGCTTCCTAAATTGTTCACTTTTGCTCCCTCCCAGCTGGCATCCCACTAGGAGGAAGCATTATTTTCCTGTTTCTCAACATCAACTGGATTTGTGTCAGTTGAAATTCATATCCTGAATCCGCAGTACTTGTGCCTAACTTCTTGTTTGAGACAGGGGTCTCATTATGCTATCCTGAGAGATCACAAACTCTCCAATCATTGCATTTTTCCTGAGCCTCCTGATCTGGAACTAGAGACATGAACTACCACCCCCGGCTTGATTCCTTTATTTAAATATTGTTTTGTGAAATTCACCTGTGTTTTTGAATGAATAGTAATTCCGTAATCACACACTATATATATATAGACATAGCCTACTGAGTTAGGTGCTTTTATGTACATATTTTTAGGGCTGGAAGCTGTAGTCACATAATCTCAAAAATACATTTACTTAAATAAGACCTGCATCGTGACAATGCTAGGTGACATGCCAGCATGTATGGGAGACACTCACAAGGCTCCATTCCTGCAGTCAATTGCTTGTGAGGAAGAATCAGTTTTCTTTGGGGATAAATTCCCTGATAAATTATCCCGATCACAATGAATGGGCTCTTGATTTGAATAATGCCCAGTCTCTTGATTCATATCTTTTTCCTCAGCGATTTAAGGTTTTTTTAAATTTTTACAAAATTTTCTTATTTCAATATTTTTATTATTTTTCTCTGTTATTTTCTAGAAAATCACAGTGTACCTAGTGTTGATATGCATATGGTTTGGATCAGGGTTAATGTATTTCCCAGAGTGGACATGATGGAACACACTCTTAGTCAACAGCACTTGGGAGGCAAAGACAAGAAGATCTCGGTGATTTCCAGGCCAGTCCTGTCTACCTCGTGAGCTCAAGGATAAGCCAGCATGACACAGTGTACAAAGTGAGAGCCTGTTTTGAAAAAAATTCTATTTTCCATACGGATATTTAATGAATTCCAGAAACATTTACTCAGATGTCCATTCTTCATAGCAGTTCCTCTCTACATATTAACCAACCAGACTGTGTGCAGCAGCTTCCTGTTCTATTGTAATTTTCTGTGTGTATTAATAATATAATATTATCTTAAAATTTTATATTTGAACACTGTGTAATGCCATATTATATTCATTGTGTCTTCACATATGGCAATTCTCCAGTTTTATTTTCATTCAGGGCTTGTCGATAGTGACATCATTGATGTTTGGGGCTGGATACCTTTCATACTGGAAAAGCCAGGCTTGTTGAGTTTTCTGTGGCTTGGCACTTCAAGTCCTAACTGCCTTGGTAGCTCATGGATACCTTCAAATTTAGGTTTTTTTTTTCCTTTTCTTTCATATTTTATTTAGAGTTTACAATTGTTCCAGGTGGGAAAACTGACTTGATACAAGCTCCTCTTCCACATTCAGGGGACAAAAGGGTTGTGAAATTGTTGGCTAAGGTTAGGCCTTGTGTAGCTTTGTTTTAACTGACGTTGACTCATAAATAAAGAGATGAACAAAAAGTAGAAAAACGGAATCTGTGGAGTTATACGTATCTTAACAGACACGTAAGTACATGCAGTATGTCCTAATTAAGGACACACTTTCAGTTTTACTTTTCTTTGCTTCTGATAATACAATTAATGGCTTATAAAAACTGAATCCTTGTACAGCTTAATTTTGAGGCCCTGATGGGTTTTATAAATCACTACACTGGCCTGTCTTAGAAGATGGGTGCTCTAGGTAGAGCATAATGGATGAGGGTTATCGACAACACAGATGACACCTAAAACTTCCAATACAACAGATAGTATTTTATCCTTCTATCTTAACAGACCTATGGAAGTCTGAGGTTCAATCTGTGTGCCTAAATTGGATGAATTAGTAGAATAACAATGTCTTAACAAAATGATTTGGCACTCAGAGGAAGGATAGCAGGCTACCAAGAAGAGACTTGATACCCTATGAGCATATAAAGGGGGAGGAGGTCCCTCTCACAGTCATAGGGGAGGGGAGTAAGGGAAAAATGGGAGGGAGGAAGGAATGGGAGGATTCAAGGGATGGGATAACAATTGAGATGTAATATGAATAAATCAATAAAATATATATTTTTAATAAAATATATTTTAAAAATGTCTTATTATGTATGTAAATTAACAATCCTATAGTCAAAATAGGCAGTTATGACATTAAAAATTTTTTCCTTAATTTTAGAAAAAAATGTACAGATATTATCACAGACTTATGCAGCAGACATTCTAGAGGAATTAAAGAACAATATCATCTTTGCATAGATCATCATCCTTCTCAGAAATAGATAGGTTTTTATTATAAATAGTACTAAAAAGTTTTACTATTATTTCTGTGATATCATCTCTTCTTAGAATTCATTTTGCCTAAAAGGAGACATATTTTCAATGGTCCAAGCACGCCGGGCCAGAGCAGGCTCAGTTTGCTCCTACCTGCACTAGGCAAGATGAAACAAACCCAACAGAGAGATGAAAGGCAGACAAATGTGTCCAAACTTCTGAGAATCTAGATGAAAGACACTCAGACACTCCCTCGAGTACTCAGGATTTTAAGGCACATAAAGCATAATTCTGAGAACAAACATGCTGAGTACGTCACAAATGTTGTTTCTAAGGGAATTGACATTTAATCCGGATGACAGTTTATACAAGGGTATCTTTCAGTGTCTCAGGGCCCTAAGTTCTTTCTTTTTTAATGAAAAGTTTAATTGTTTTAATTTTATTTTTGAGGCCCTGATGGTTTTTATAAATCACTGCAATCTTCTTTGATCACAATTTCATTAGTACTCTTT
>OU015742.1:146160910-146186492 GCA_907169655.1 Acomys percivali
AGATACATATATTTTGTGTATAAATATAATAATATATAAAATATGTAAAACAAATCATGTGGCAGTACATACAATTATTGATACAAGGCAAAATATATATCACCTAATTTAGATTATCAAGATCCTAATCTACTATAATTATAAGTAGTTTAAACTTTGGATTTCTTGTCTTGTGGAAGAATAATTCTTAAAAAGCCTATCGTCAATATAAGCATGACCTAATTTATTTATAATCTAACTTTTATATAATTCCAATATCCTTATTCCAAAATTGTACCTTGCAATGATTGAAGCTGCCCCTACTGCAACGCCTGTGACTTATAAAAATCACTAATTTTAATTTATAATTCAACCACAGAACTTCAAAACAGAGTAAATAATGGTAATTATATTATGATAGAATTTTTGAGTTAGTACTTTTCTATAAAACTGTCATTTATTCTAATTAACTACAATTTACAGGACTCCCTAGAATCCCATAAAGTACCTTCTGAATGGTAAAAGGTATCATAGTCTTCTAACTGCTACAAAGACATAGTACCTGTCTTCCCTTATAGTTTCAGTTAAAAAAGAAGAATGAAAAAGCTGGGTGTGGTGGGACATGCCCTTAATCCCAGCACTCAGGGAGGCAGAAGCCAGTGGATCATGCTGAGACTGAGGGCAGCCTAGTCTACAAAGTGAGTGCAGGACACTCAAACTGTACCCCCTCCCCCCAAATAAAAAAAGAGAAATGAGGAAAGAAAGAAAGAAATGAAGGAAGGAAGGAAAGAAAAAAGAGAAGGCAATGCCATCACAAAAGTAACAAAAGCACAGACGACAGGGGGTGACTATTTGTAAAGATAAGTGACCACCTGACATGTGGCTTAGTCTACAATAAAGTATAAGTCATTTAAAGTCATAACCAGATACTCTTCACATAACAACAATTACAAATTGTCATATATAACTCCAAAACTTATATCCACCTAAGTTCAAGGTGGATTTGGTTGATCTCAATAGCTTGGTAATTCTTACTTTTGCTTTTCATCCACTTCTGTGATACCTATGCTATAATGTGTCAGCGTAATAGCTAGAGATTAAAAGAGACAAGAGAAAGATGGAGCGTCAAGTCATTAGCAGTTTCAGAACTCCATTCTTGTTTTAAACGACTTACACAATCATCACCACACGATGCTTCTCTCAATGTTTGCAAAACAAAAATTATTTCCTTAACAAATGTTTTCACCGTGTCCATCAGCTGCTTCACAGACACAGGAAATATTATAATTATTAAGTGCAGTTATCTTCATGGTACTTGTTAATGTTCAGTGATGAACTTGTATGAATATCAGTAATACCAAGCAGTAGGACTTTGGTGGTTTCCTAAAGGCAAATTTCAAATTCTAGCCCAGAAGAGATATTCAGTATGTGACAAGTACTTGAATACTCTGCAGAAGAGACCATCATTTGCAACAGTAACACATTTGTTCACGCTGCTCAGGCCTTATGACCATGATGAAGCCTCACATATTTTTTCAGTTTCACAAAACTCAGGGACGAAAGCAAATGCAAAGCTGTTGGATATTTCATGATGCACTGACCAACCTACAAGAGAGACCCCGTAGAAACACAGTCCTCGCACATGGGCTGTGTCTCCCTCCCAGTGTGCTCTGCTGGCCTGACACTGGTATCACAACATCCCCCAGAATTCTCAAGCAAGTGGGGAATGGATAAAGAGTAGTAGAGGCTCATACCAGCAGAGGCTCATCAGGGCCACTGGTGGAGAACTCCGCAGATGATGTGCGGACAGTGCTGAGCCCAGTGAGGGAAACATTTGAGAGCCGCCTTCTTCTCACCCCACTGCAATTGTTAGGGATTTTAAATGCACATCTCTTATGGTAATTCAGACCACATCCTGAAAAACAAACATAAGAATAACTGTCATTTCACCAGAAATTAAATCTATTCCATCATTATTTATAAATTAAGAATTTGAAAACATAGCATGACATCAATTTGTCTTGATGCTACTTCGAAATACAAATTTTCTCCTGTGTTTTCTCTGATTCTTTTCCTCCTTATTTGAACATGGGTTATTGTATAAATTCAACAACTTCCCTGCTGGAAATTGTATGTATGTATGTATGTATGTATGTATGTATGTATGTATGTATGTATTTATTTGTCATGATGTAAATATATTGAAGTTGGGTTTAGAAAGATCTACAAATATATTTATAAGCAGATTAAACCATTCTTAGCTGCTATCGTTACTTACTTGTATACATGACCCTGAATAAATTATTTCATCTCAATTTTTCAGTCTGTAAAATAGAGATAAAAATATCCACTCCACAGAATAAAGATGATATAAAGTACATACCCTTATTGCTTTCCAGGTAGCAGGTATTTGGAAGCAAATTTCCCACTTTGGGAAGTTTTATTTTCTTCCAATAATTATGCTAGATTACTGGTATCCGATACTCAAAAGTTCCCTATGTGTCATAAAATAGATCAGACAACTTTTCATAAAATATATCCTACAATTTTGCCACCCAGGGCTTAGTGAAGCTATGGTCTTGAGTTTGGCTCGTCCGGAGAGCAAAATGAGATATGTTCACTTGCTTGTTGATTTGTGTATATGTAGAACGTAAATGTTTTGAGGTGACAGAACTATCTAACGAGATTTCAAAGAAATGCCTGGGAGGATAGGTGCTATAGCAGCTATCCTCAGATAGGGACAGATGACAGTCCCTGTAGGCCAGAAAGGACAACGTGTGGCTGTATAAGAGAAAGGATAATGATACAGTGGAGACCCCAAGAGTTTGGAGATGCCATGAAAACGGGTTGTTGGCTAAGGAAAGATAGTCATCATGTAGAATCAGCCTAGGAGAGACCACCTGCGGCACAACCAGCAAAGCCATTAGAGCAGGGCTGCCTAAGCCAGGGGGAGATCCACTATGCCACCAGGTGGCCTAGATGTTGGGGATGGAGCTACAAGATTTGAATCTTTAAAGTTTGGAAGTATGTTATGAACAACAAACAAGCAAACAAAACTCCCAGATTACAGGGAATAGGCCCGCAGGGACAGGGGAGAGGGGAGACTTGGATTTGGAATTTTGATGGATGCTGGCACTGTGAGGCTATGGAGTTTCTTACTGGTGGACTCAGGACATTTTGCATTGTGATACTGGCATACACTGGCACACATGTTTTGGGCATCTGAGACAGAGGGTAATCATTCATTTGCGTTTGGAATGCCCACTGAGTGCTCCAGTGTTGAAGACTCTGCCCAGCTGGCCGACTCCTGGGAGGGTGAGGTATTTGAGGAGACAGTTAAGATGTAACACACTGGGGACATGCCTGTAAAGCCGACTTTTACCTAGAATGTCAGTCACTCAGCTGTCATGAGGTGAGTGATACTGCTTAGCTGTGCATGCTTTGCCCTGAGATTCTGCCTCATTTTAGACCCAGGGACAGTGGGGCCAAATGACCATGGGCTTAAGCCTCTGACACCATGGGCCAAATCAAATCCTTCCTGCTTTAATTTCAGGTGTTTGCCACAGTGAACGGAATCTAATCAAAACAACACACTTTAGGCACGGTTTCTTCTAGACTTCTCTCTCTGAACTTCCACTGCACTGGTAAGAATTAAACAACTGCCTATCATAATGTTCTTCTTGTAGGTTTCTAGGACCCTCTGGATCCTTCTGCTTTGCTATTCTCCCATGCTTCTCTCATCTAGAGTCACCATGTGCCCTGGAGGGGGAGGCCTGGTGGCACTCAGAGGAAGGATAGCAGGTTACCAAGAAGAGACTTGATACCCTATGAGCATATACAGGGGGAGGTAATCCCTCTGAGGAACAGTCATAGGGGAGGGGAATAAGGGGAAAATGGGAGGGAGGGGAGAATGGGAGGATACAAGGGATGGGATAACCATAGAGATGTAACAAGAATAAATTAATTAAAAAAAAAAAAAAGAAAGTCAAAAAAAGAATTAAAAAACCATGGCAACGTTATTTACAGGTTGTACCCCAAATGGGCAAGCACAGTAGCCATGCTTCGAAGCACGCCATCTCCCCCAACAGAGAGCACAGGGGAGGCATGCATGCAGCCTTGGGACTTGACTGTAGTGTTTTTGAACACTGTGTTGTCAGGGTCAAAGGGTTCACTGCAGAGGAATGTTCAAACCACCCTCTAGTGTGAAAATAGCCATGGGCGTTCCATTTTACCTATTCAGCATCGGAATGACCTTGGGTGGTCGATTAACCATCTAATCTCTGCTCCTTTTAAAGCTTATTATTCTGATTTCTGGCTTACATAAGATGGGGATCTTAGTTTTAATTTCTGGCTGAAATATCCCATGCAGCACAGAGGTAGCTACTTCTTCTACTTAAGGAAAGAGGTGGGAACTAGGCTTGAAGATGAGGTAAAAATGTCAGAGACCGGAAACTTCAAAACTGAATAAAATATTCCATAAATGGTGGTACTGACATAAAGATGACTGGAGGGTGCTTATGAGAGTGTCATGGAAGTCACGTAGAAGCAGCAGCTTCGGCTCACCTTAAGTGTATCAGGGGCAGAATAGCAACTCACCTTCACATTTAAGGCCTTGGCGCACCAGCCCCCACAGCATCTCTCCGCAGTGATCACAGAAAGCGGGGGCTCTGTATGAATGAACGAACAGAGCATGGGGCCGGATCTGGAAGTCTTCGAAGGTGGCTGAAGCTGCAGAAACAGCATGTTGAAAAAACCTGAATAAATATACTGATTTGCAAACAAGCACGCCCAGTAATCAGTGAGCAGGCAGGGAGGTGACTCTGTAAACAAAGTTATGGACAACCAGTCATGTGTAGTGGTGCATGTCTGTGATCAGCATGTGGGAGGTGGAGGCAAGAGGATATAATGCCAGCCTTTAGTACTGAGTGTGTGCAGTGCTGGCGTAGGTTACATGACACATAGTCTTAACGCCCTACAAATCATACTGAAAATGAGATGCAGCCTGGCTTGTGCATTCAGCATTAGGCTTTATTCTGAAATGCAGCATTATGTCTGGTGGCACAGCAGCCTTTCGCTTCTCCTTTTCTGCATGGCAATATTTCACATTATTTCAATAACAATAAAATGCTAAAAAGAAGTGGCAAAATCACACAATAAGCAGTCTACTTCATGTATACCTGCTGTAAGTTAAAAAACATTTCCCTCTTCACCCCTAGTGAGGAGCTGCTCACTGTTGGTAGCTTCTGGGAGAGGGGAAGTTAGTTTCCTCTAAGAGTGTGATCCTTGGTTGGTTGACCGTGCTCCAGAGGGTGGCTCACACCCATGGAATGATGGGGATCACAAGCTGGACTCAGTGGTCATGAGGCTGGGAAGGCATGGGCAGGTGAGGGTGAATCTGGTAGGCACCAAGGAGTAGAGTGGGAGCAGAATATGATCAAAATATATTGTATGCTTGTATGAAAGTCCCAAAGACTTAATAAAAGCATTATAGTGAATGTAGCTTGCGTTTCCCCTAAGGCATTCAAAAGCATTAATAAAATGAAACAGAGACATGTTGAAACCAGACAGATCTGAAAACAATGTTTTCAGACGAAGAGGAACACTGTGATGAGGAACAGTAAAGCAGAAGGGTGCACTTGGAGTAGACATCTCTGACCACCCTCTTCTTGGAGGGATACTGACGCTTTAACACACAAAAAATAAAACCAAACATTAAAAGTGTGACCTCTCAATAACCCCGGAACTTCTTCATGAACATATCCAGTAGAAGGGTTAATACACATGGACCAGCCATAGTCTATTTTGAGAAAGACATCAATATCTCCACTCAGGATGGAGGGCACCTTTGTTACTTTCTATGTACCGCCTATTCTATGATGTACTCACAAAGACAACTGGTGCACATGAGTTCAGTTATACTTTTCTAAGTACATTTTTATATTATAAAAGTGGCCCACATTTCTGGTGCTGATCAAATTAAGAAAGAGAAAGTGAAAGACTGGACACAGTTGCATCTTTCAGACTTCTCTGCCCTTGTGAGCTCATGATCAATGTTCACTCCTAAAGCAGAACGTGCTCTCCAGGCAGTCAGAAGAGCTGTGAGAACCACTGACATCACCTGTAAGGCAGCACACACAATCACCACGAGTCTCAGTATCTCCCTCCTGAGAAGGTTGCTCGACAGTGGTGCTCTCAAGCCCTTAAACCAGCACTAACATGAGAAGTCAACCCTGGACACTCGTTTCCTCGCAGTATATTCCTAGTGAATTCTGGAGAAAGTATATTGCAAATCAGAGGCTATGTAGATTAACGATATTATTGGCAACGCTTTTCTCAATCAATCAGTAAAAAATGTGGTTATGATTTGGGTACCACTCATACATGCTGGTGATTGGGTTAAAAGTTATCTAATCTGGAACATGTTAAATTCTCTTAAAAACTGATCTCTTGTACTCATGCGCAATTTCCCCCAAGACCATTAAAGAAAACACTTGAATACATGGTGCCAATCATTTACTCCTAGGCCCCTTCACCTTCTAATCCACCCTCCCCAGGACCAAACAACCACGATAATACTATGACAGTAATTAGTTGAATAATTATTGTAGTTTTCAAAATACGAAACACTAAAATTTGACAATACAAATAGCAAGCTGTGTTGAGATATTTTAGGAATTAATCAAGAAGAATATAAATAATTAAACTAAAGATTTTTCAATGACAACTCCCCCTCTAATTTATGTCAGGTAAATTTGTGGTCTTTTTTTTTTTTTTTTTTTTTTTTTTGGTTTTTGAAGGGGATTAACATTCATAAGCAGTTAGTACCCTTGACTTATGTTTAAATGCCACATTACTAAAGTTCAATTTTAATATTCTCCTGTTAATTTTAGAATAATTAAATACATTTTTAAAATAAAACTACTAAGCACGGTGGTGAGGTTTTGCATCCATTTGAAATCAGAGCACAACATCCATTCATTATGAATTTACCTGTTCTGCACCCTGGGGGAAATCAGCATTAGCTGAGTATATGCATGCAGGCTTCCCTAATCACAAAATCGCACTTCAGAGATAATCACTTAGCACAGGCAAACAAAGCGAGGGCTGCAATTCTATTTCATTTAAGTTTTGGAATCAAAATGGACAGACAAGAATAGGAATATTAGCATGTCTAGAGATTCCAAGAAGGGAACAATGAGCCTGTCATAATCAATCAGCCGACCTAAATTAAAACGATATGACAGGGAAACAAACTGAATACAATGGGCCCTCATACTGGTATTTGTGTCTCTTTGATTTGCGCTATTCACAGTCTATTGTTACACTCCAGCATGCAAGAGAGGAGAAAATGACATGCTTTCCTTAGTCACTGAACATTTGAAACAGGTAATTGAACCAAAAATCTTAATATAATCAGTAGTTCTTTACAGGTTTATTATAAATTGTTGGGCAAAATGGACTAAACTGGTTAGCAGTACAGAAGAAATGAGGCTCCTGAAGCAAAATAAATCATCTCTGGAGGTCAAAGCTATTTGCATAATAAGGTAAAACAATGTCAGATCTTCCAAGATTTTCAGTAATTTTTTTTAATGGCTATTTTGGCAGTTTGGGAGCAGCATTAACTCTTTGCAGCCATGACAGGTTGGGACCAATATATATGTGATTAACACATTTATGGTAACACGCTTATAATAAAATCATTGTATTTGTTGTTTTTACAAGCAATCTAAAGGTGGGTATTGTTACACCACTATACACACGGATGAGAAGAGTTGAACAGAAATTATGGTAGGACATTGAATAATGTCGGATCTAGACTCAGCTAGTCTCCTCAGCAGAATTGTACAAACTCAGTTATCACAACTTGTTTTGTTTGTTCTTTTTAAAACAGTGTCTTTATGTGTGGTGGAACAGAGTGGTTCTCAACAACACAGAGGAAATGGAAGTCGCTCTATGTTCAAGGTAGACTGGTCCACTCAAAACATTCAGGCCAGCCTGGGATATATAGAAGGTGCTGCTTCTAAAGACCAAAAGGAATGCTGAAAACTGTGATCCAATGTGACATGTAACCTAGTATAAGTATGCATACTTATTTCAGAGACAGTAAAAATGTTGGAGAAACATAAAATTCCATGAAGTCAAGTATAGAATGCATTTCAGTTCATTATCTGTCTTTTAAGACACATCTTGCATAACATTTCTGATTTCAAAGCCATCTTTTCTCATTAGTTTGGAGTCACAAGCATTATCTTTTCTAATGGTAATTCATAGTTTAGAATGAGTTGTAGCTTGTGCTTCATGGGAACCAATGGTATCACATGAATCCTTAAGTCTAACTCCAGGAAAACTTTTTGGGAGGGTTTCATAATTCTAAAGATGCCTTTCTTCCTTAGTACCTAGACTACTAAAAGAAACTTCTGGATCCTAGCACCCCACCCCACCCCCACATTCATACTGTCACTGTTTCAGCCTCCAAGTCCTCAAAATTAACTGCAACAGACATACAAAAAGCATCCTTTGCTACTAGAGAGCGTTCCAGGTAGGATGGCCCCACTCGGCATCATTTTACATCATTTGTAAAGACTCACTACAGCAGAAAGCCTTTGTTTACACTCAGCCTCCAATATAAATCATAAGCACTACTCACTGTACAGTTGCAATCACAAGCCTTAAACTATGCCTTTCATGCCTTGCTAAAGTCAAAATTAAAAGCCTGAAGCATAAAGTTGGTTTACATCGTGTTTTGTTTATCGTCACAGCCCACTCGGCAGACAACTGACTGAAGAACAGTATCTGTGAATGTGAGGTAGAACCAGCGCCATGCACAATAAGAAAGTGCGTCAGTGTCAGTAGGAAAAGTAGACGTGAGTTCTTGAGTCAGTCTCTGAAGGAGATAGACTCCATTAAGGAGGAACACTCTATACTATGCTGAAGGACGAGTAGTTTAAAACACAGGGAATAAATAAAATAAGAGAAAATCTTATACTCTGGTTTCATTACAGAAATTTAGAAGATTAACATTTTTATATAATTACTGTGGCATCTTTACCCTTTTCTGGTACACTGGGATGATGGGTAGCACCTGAATAATGCCAACAAAGAGCACCTGCATCCAAAGGACTGAGACCCAGGTGTGCCTCAGCAGCAGTAAATGGCACCTGGGCCTGACTACACTCTGCTCCCTCCTATGAATTGACACAGGGGCTGGTTAAGCTTCCTTCTTCTCCAAGCCACTTCTATAATGAAATCTCTTTTCATGCCCCACTGATGAAATCATCCTCGCCATTCACATTTTATTAACCCTGGAAGCAGTAAGCTTTAAGAGGGACCATAGCACTCCAGAGGCACCATTTCAGCCTCTTGTAATATCACCTTCAAATAGTTGAGAAATTTTTTTTAAAAATTAAATTTCACTTTTGACTTAACATCTAACATACTAAACACAAATAAGATGTAATGACAAGAACCTAGGGCGCTGTGAATACGCCATGCCAGAAATCATAGCAACCACGACAACATCAGAACATATAGTTAAAGCTATTGATTAGACATCTCAGAAGGTTCTGGATATTGTAAGTGCATGATTCAGTAAGAAAAGACGGAAAGGAAAGCAGAGCACATTACATACATGTATTACATATGAGTCTGAACAACAAACACACTAACACACACACACACACACAGACGAGGGGAATCTATCTGGAATAGTATAATGTAAGGCAGATTAACAACACAAAAACAATCTACAAAAATGAATTGTATGAGAGGCAGAAGTGGCCATGCAAGGGCAGGCTGAGTTAAGAAGGACAAGAAAAGGGAAGAAAAAAGGCCTTCAGGCTACTTTTCATGTGAAAAACAGAAGCCTGACCCACAGCAGATAGGAGTTCAATTCTAAAACACAAAATGAGCCAAACGATCCCACTGCAATCGTGCTTTAGTCTTTTCCATTAAAATGAACCATCGTTAAGAAACAGCAGAAGGAAGAGCATGTTCCAGAAGAAAATCAAATTTATGAGGCATAAGCAGATTATCCCAGAGTCAAGTTCTTTAAATGAATAATTTTTAACAAACCCAAAGAAAAAGTATGGAGGCACAGAAGCTGCCTTTTAGGAAATTATCCATATAAATTACTTTATTTTTATTTTATGCATATGGGAGTTTTGCCTGAATATATATGTCTGTGAGTCATGTGCATGCCTGTTGACAGGAAAGGCCAGAGACAGAGTTGGATGTTCCAGGACTGGAGTTACAGATGGTTATGTGGATGCTGGGAATTGAGGCATGTTACCCTAGAAGGGCAGCGTATGCTCTTAACCACTGATCAAGCTCTCTATCACCTATTTTTTTTTCAAATATAGTATATCTATACTATTTCCCTTCCCTTTCCTCTCTCCGAAACCTTGCATACTTCTTCTTGCTCTTCTTCACATTCATGTCTTCTTTTTCATTAATTATTTTACATATATAGCAATGCCATATACACACATGTAAACACATAAATGCAAATTAATCTATATTTTTCTTGTAACATGTGTATATTTTCAGGGTTGAGCATTTGGTGCTGCATAGCCAACTGGGGCGGTCTTCCCTGGGGAAGACTATCTCTCTCTCTCAGGACCCCTTAGTTGCCTGTAGTTCTTTTTTCTGTAGTGGTGAGGCTTAACTTTTAATGAAATCTTGTGTCTAGTGAAGTTTTTCTAAAGTCTTCTTAAAAATATTTTAGTAAAGATGATAAGTTTTATAGGAGAGAAAGGAAGCTATTTAGCCCTACTTGAAATAAAATATTCTATAAAGTGGTATTTTAAAATGATGGTTTATAAGGTAATGTCCTCATAAAGCATTTATTTCGGAGATATCACCAAGGCCTAAATAGATACAAAACAGACATAATAAGTATTTTATAATTGGAAATATATGAATTGTATACATATATACATATATTATATACACATATATTATAATGAAAAGAGACAGAAACAAAATGAAAATATTTCAGGACATCTCTGTCTACATTGAAACAAGCTGGCAAAATAATCCCCTTAGAAAACTTCCTTCTCCCAACATTATTGTTGAATGATTATTTTACATATCTTCCCTTGTAGTTTGTAAGCAGGTGCCTTCATCTTGCTCACTCCTAACTATGCTCCACCTCAGTGGTCTGCTTGGAGAAGTTTCTATGGTCTCGAACGCTCACCACCATCTGTAGTAAAGTCCCACTTACTTTGATCTATACTCTCCTGAGCATATTTCTTTTTATTAGACAAATTGTCCTTTGACAATTTCAAGTATATTTATAGTGAATATATATATATATATATATATATGCACACATATACACATATACATCCATAGTAACTACTGTTATCTCCTCTACCTCCTATCATCCACCCACCTCTTTATAACCATCCTTTTCCTTACATATCACTATCTCACATTCCCATTTACTTTTTTGTTGGTTTGTTTGTTTGTGACCCACTGATTTATCAGGGATATCTATGTGAGTTACCATGTGTTCAGACCTATCCCTTGGAGCATCCTGGGCTCACCAATGAACAAGAATCTGAAGACAATCTCTCTCTTTTCTAGACTCTGTCAATAAGCAGTTGTTCACATGTAAGGAGTAAGACCTAGTAAGCCCTCTTCCCAAACATGACTGATGGCTGTCAAAGCCAGTCCGTGAAAGCTCATTAGAGAATCCCTCATCTTTGGGGAGTACCTGAACACAGTGGTTGCATCATGCCTAAAGAAAGACATCTCATATTCCTCCCTTTCTTATATTCTTCTCAGCTCCTTTTCCTCGGTGTTCCCTGATCCTTAGATGGGATATCTCATTTAGGGTTAGACTCTCAACCATCACTCATTTTCAGCATCGAGACAGCCATTTGCTATAGAGAAAGGCTTCAATGATAAAGGAGGAGAGTAGATTTTATCTATGGGCATGAAAATAGGAATGTAGAAGTCATTTTGAAATTGTGCATTTATTTATACAGTAGTAGCTTTTGCTATTGGGCTGACAACTTCAACAGACACAGGTTGTTGACTACGCATGCAGAAAAAAAAAGTTATCGACTCTCCCTTTGGAGAGGCCTCTAATTCAGTGTGTTTATACATACACAGTGCTATGATTGCACAGATGGGTATATCTAACCTGAACGGGTGGCATTTCAGAAAGTGTAAAACAATCAACCTAGGAACAAAGACATCATGTGTCTTACTCAGCTATGAATCCTATAAGTGTTCTTCCTATTTTTTCCTCTAGGAATTCCATACCGTCAGGTTATATGCAGAGGTCCTACATCAATTTATAGCTGACTTTTGTATACAATGTGAGATAAAGACCAGTTTTATTCTTCTGCATGTTGATATGCTAGTTTCTAAGCACCATTTCTTAAAGGCACAGTTCTTCTTCCAGTGTAGATTTGGACACGTTTGTTAAAATTCCTATGTACCTGTAGTTGAACCAACATTGATTTACATCTAGATCCTCTGGTTTATTCCAGTAATTTATGTGTCTTTTCAATCCCAGAAGTGTGCCGTTTTCATTACTATGGTTCTATATATAACCTGAAATCAGGTTGGGTGACATCTCCTGCATTAGTCTTTATTTCCGGGATTGATTTGGCCATCTTGAGTCTTTTGTGCCTCCATTTGAATTTTTAGTTATTTTTCTTCTTTATCTGAAAAGACTGTCATCCAAATTTTTGTTTGGATCCTATTAATTCTGTAGATGACTTCTGATATCATGGTCATTTACATAATAATAATAATTCATGAGCAGCTTACAGGCATAGTTCTATCACAAAAGTTATCACTGTTTACTAAACCATCAATCTGATCACATATGGCACAACAAATTGTAGGAGAACAGAGATCAAAATAGATGCACCTTTGTAGAATAAAGTCATGACCACCTGCCACCCAAGGTGTCTGCTTCACTAAGTCCTAATAATGTGCAAATACGTCATCATTTTAAGTTTACAAAACGCCCACCAGAATCACAATTTGAATCATATTACCAATGGCTTGAGAGAAGTCTTCCCAGAGATGTTTTTGCTAGTACGTTTCGACCTTTCAGGCACTATGGTAACGGTAAAAGTCATGGACATGGCGTGAGAGCTGGTCTGGGCTCTAACCTAAGTTACTGTCAATAGATATCTTGGACAACAAGCCTTAGATCTCTGCACCTCACTGGTTTTTCTTGGAAACTTGGAAAGGGAAAATATCCTTGTTGGGCTATAAAGGGGACACAGCTAAATGGGCAGCCTTTGACATTTTGGTCGAGTGATCACTCAAAATTCTTAGCAAAGTGATTAAGAGTATGGCCTTTGAAATCAGGAGTATCAAAGTGTGAATCACAGTTATTAATATTGTTTACATTGATTGCTCTTATCGCGACACCCAGTGCTAATGGAAAGGAATGAAGCTCTTTGTTACCAATCAACAGCACTTAAACCTAAGGATTTGAAAAATATATATTATTGTTCCTTCATTTTATTCCATAAAGAATATTTGCATGCCACAGAATAAGGCTTTTCTATCCACTGTTCTGGTTGACCATAATTAAAGGAGGCTAAGTCCATAGGGCTGCTTCTAGTTCCTTCTCTAATGCGAATCAATTAACAGTTAGGAATTACAGTGAGGAAAGAAGGGTCACCATATCCTGATGGGACTGAATGACAAATGCCACAGCTGGAAAGAGATTAGAGAGCATCTCAGGTCAAGAAAGAATGTAAATGGTTACCCCATGTGTCTAGCACAGAGGAAAAAGAAAATTAAGTACAAATGTCATGGAGTCAAATTTGAGCTAATGAGTGCATACTCTGCAGGTACTCTGAACAGAGGAGCGAAAGGTCAAGTCTGTTGCTAAGAAAGCGTCTTCATGTACAGGAGACTTTATACCTTTAAAAAGGATAATGATCTAATTTACATGAGGAACACCAGCATACAAATTACTCTTTAGGCTCCTAACCAATGGATTGTAGACAAAGCCGAGGTACAGAATTATATCGAAATGAGGGCAACAGGATTTCCTGGGGCCAACTGCATCACTGTTGTCCAATATATTCGCATGTAGAGGCTCCAAGCTGAGACCCTGTATGTTTGGAGTTAGGTTTTTGAAAGTCTTGCTATATTTTTCATAAAACATATGTTTATATCTGATTTTTAAGCATAAATCTCTAAAAGCTGTGAAATCTGCTAGGTATTTCCCCAAGAACAAAAAGTTTTCAAGTACTGCTGAATCCCTTTTTACTCTGCTGAAGGTTCCCACTGCCAACAGCATTGTGTTGCTAGACAATAACAGTATTTTAAATTTTTATTAAGAATTTCAGACATAGCCAGGTGTGCTGGTGCACATCTGTAACCCCAGGACTCGGGGAGGAAGAAATAGGTGGATCTCTGTGAGTTCAAGGATAGCCTGGTCTACAAAACAAGCCCAGGACAGCCAAGGCTCCACAGATACACAGAGAAATCCTACTTTGAAATACATTAAAAAATATTTCAGACATACATATAATGTGTTTTGATCCATGGCATCTCTCATTCTTTTCTCTCTATACGTCAACCTCCACTTTTCCCCACCTTCATGTGCTCTTTTACTTTAACCTACTAAATCCACTTAGTGCTGCCCATGTGTGCACAGGCTGCCTCTTAGGACTCCCATCCTTGAATAAAACTAATGCTTTCCCCTTAACAGCATTGACTGTCAATTCGTCTCCCATTAGGGTTGGAACTCCCACTATCAATGTTGTGATTTTGTTTGGCTTGATTTTGCACAGGTCTTATGCATGTTGTCACAGCCACTATCCGTCTTTATGTCTAATGGTCCTGTCATGCACGGCAAGTACTCTTTCATAGTAGATGCCCACTACTTCTGGCTCTTAATGATCTTTCAAATTCTTCTTCCATGATGGTTGCTAAGCACTCTAGGAAAGGAAGGTGATACAGATGTCTCATTTAGAGTTGAATATTTCACAATCTCTTATTCTCCTCATGTTGGACAATTGTGGGTCTCTGTATTATTACCATCTAAAAAAAAATCTCTGATGAGGGTTAAGAAACAAATTACTTCCCCTTCTCAGTGAGATTTAAGAATCCTCCCTTGGGTCCTTGTTACTTATTTTCTTTGAATCTGTGAACCACAGTATGTTTATCCTGTACTATATGGCTAAAATCATTTATAAGTGAGTACAGACCATTTGTGTCTTTCTTGGTCTGGGTTACCTTACTCAGGATGACATATTCTAGTTCTACCCTTTTGCCTACAAATTTCATGATTTCTTTGTTTTTAATACCTGAGTAGTATTTCATTGTATAAATATATGACAGTTTCTTTATCCATTTTTTTAGTTGAGGGGCATCTTAGTTGTTTCCAGATAAGGAGAGATGCTTATATCTTACTCAGAAGAGGGACTAGAATAGACAGCAGAAGTCGTTGAAGAGAGAGAACAAAGTAGGAGAAGTAGCACAGAGAGATATTTTCATCAGACTATACAGAGAAGAGACACCATGGAGGAGGTATCTATGTGACAAGCTGGACACCTAAGACAGCGTAGGCTTCTGAGAGGATATGGAGGTGAATTTAGCTGAGATTCCTAGCAACAGGGGTCACAAAGGCTGAGGAGAACACCCTACAATTAGACAGGACTCCTAGTGGAGGGAAGGTAACAGCAAACCACCCACAAAAACTTCAACCCAATATCTACCTGGCCTATGAGATGTGCTTGCATAAAGATAAAGCAGAGACTGAGTGAATGTCCAACCTGACACCCACCCGATGGGAGAGAGCCAACCCCTGACACTAATAACAATATTCTGCTATACACAGAAAAAAGCCTATCATAGCTGTACTCTGAGAGGCTTCAACCAGGAGCAGATCAAAACAGATTCTAAGACTTACAGCCAAACATTGGGCACATCATAGGGAGTCTTGTGGAGAAGTAAGAGGAAGGATAGAAAGACCTGGAGGTGACAGGAGCTGCACAAGAAGACTGACAGAGCCCACTAACCAGGGCCCAGAAGGCTTTGTGGAGACTGAAGCTCCCAACCAAGAACCAGGCATGGACTGGACGTAGGACCCTTACACAGATGTAGCTAATAGACAGCTTGGGCTTCATGTGGGCCTCTAGTAAGGGGAACAGGGACTGTGTCTGACTTAGACTCTATTGCCTGCGTTTTGATCACTTCCCCCGGCAGGGCTGCCTTTCCAGACAATAGAGGAAGAGGATACTCAGTCCTGATACAACTTGATGATCTGGGTTGGGTTTATGTGTATGGGTGTACCCCTTTTCTGAGAAATAGGGGATGGGGGAGGGGGAAGACGGAAGGAGGGCGGGACTGGGAGGAGAGGAGGGAGAGGTGTACCTTTGGGATGAAAAGTGAATAAATTAAATAATTAATTAAAAAAGAAACTAATCTTTGAGTATAAGAATAAGAACATAAAAAAAAATAAGAATAAGAACATAAGGGACAATTTATTATTGTGTCCATTTGACAGAATATGACTACTAGGTTCTTCCTAGGCCCCATGACAAGACAGACACAGGTTACTGTCTCAGGTTACTGGCACCAAAAATTACTCCCCCTTCTGGATCAGGCCTTCAATACTATCAAAGTGGCTAATGAGTCCCACAATAGTTGTGCCACTGTTATATAAGTGGGCATATCTTGCCAGGATAGTCATTTTGTTTTTCACAGGTTCACAGCTGTGACTCTTTCCCCAAGCAGTGCGCAGAGAACATTTCAGCACCATGGAATCCAGGGAAGAGAGCTTCCAAGTCAATACCAGCCTAACTTCTGACTGTCTGAAGTGTGTGATGTATTCATCTTTAGGATCTTGCCAGCCAGCTCTCTAAGGGTGACCCAGGCAATGACTGTAGCCTGCAATGCAGGATCACACCAATTCCTTACAGTAAAAGACATTTCATTCCTACTAATTTCTGAATATTAAATATCTTAATTTTCCATGAAATGTTATTAAATACATTTTACAATATCTAAAATTTTTCACTCTGCATGCATTCGACTATACAAGCAACTGTATAAGCAAGACCACAACTGAGATACACAACAGCCGTATCTTCCCCCACTCAAGTTTTCCTGGGCCCTTTTGTACACCTTTGAAATCTGTAACTCGCTTTCTCTTCTTTCCCCAGAGTATCAAGTGTAGATCTGGACTCTAAGTTCCTTCAGTGGGGAGAATCAGGCAGCCACACACTGCTTGTGTGTAGCTGCAGTCCAGGGCTTCAGCTGCTGCTGGGCGCTGTCTCATTCGGCTGAGACACCTCAATTTCTTTTTACTACTTCCCTCCTCTCACCTGCAGCAAACTAGGGGTTCACTTGGGTCTGAGAGCAGAGGCTCAGCTGGGAGCTGAAGGAGGAAGCAGCAGGGGACCTAGAACAGCACACACATGAAGACTTTCAAGACACCGCCTGTGTGTGTGGTTGCTAGCACCAAGCTTCTGCGCTCGATGTAGTCCTCTATCTGTTTTGATTAAACAAAGGGATCACTTTATCTTTAATGAATTGGTTAATTTCAGCAATGCCAGGGATGCATGAGAAACCTCACAGACGCTAGATAAGCAACTGCCCACTGACGCAATCCTCTGCTCTAAAGAAGAAATAATATCTCTGCAACAAATTTAGAATATGTGAAAAGATATTCACTAAAAGTAGTTTCTACCAGCCCTTGAAAGCCAAGTGTCCACCTGATGCCATCTTTTTTTCCAAAGTTAATGTTCATAACTTCTTAAATAACAATAGCTGCCATTCTTTCATGGGAGCTTAGAATAGTAAGAGTAAACATGACCAAACTATAATATATGCATGTTACAATGTAATCTATTATTTTGCCAAATAATAACTCTAGTAAAAATTATAAAAGAAGGATGTTTTCTCCATAAGGATTTTTATTTAGATATAACTAGATAATAAATCACAATCTATATTTAGAAAAACAGAATAAACAAATGAATACTTCATAGTATTCATTGGCCTTTTCACCTACTTATATTTGAAGTATTGTATTACTTTGTCCCATATTCTTTTGATATATAAATTTATGGCATGTACATTTCAAGAAATAAATATATTATGTACTTAACACCAAATATAACCCTAAACAGTAAAACTTCTCATGGGATGTACTGTTGCCCTGGGATCAATCCAACTGTGCTTTTTTTCTTTTCTTGGCTTTATTTATTTTATTTTATTTTATTTTATTTTATTTTATTTTATTTTATTGGAGGATTAGGAGTGGGCAGAATTGCGTGTACCTCAAGTAGGACTCAAAGCTGCTATATACCCAAAATGCTCTTAAATTTATTTCTGATCCTCCTCTTCATGCTGCAGGAGTGTTAGGATTACAGGCATGTGCCACCATTTCCAGTGTATGTGGAATTCAGACTAGAGCTGGGATTTCATGAGTGGAAAGAAACCTTCCACCAAAAACTGAGGGCAGTACTAGCTTATCAAAGCTTTCTTAGGTACTGAGAAAAGGTGTATTTCAATTTTGGAAAAAAAAAAAAAAGATACAACAAAATTAAAACATCTAGTCTTTGAGGAAATGAAAACAAAAGCATAACCTGCAAGACAATGCTGATAAAAGAGTGGGATCTAGAAACCAGGAGTGCTTCAACAGCTGTAAAGAAGCAAAGTGTCAAGAAAATACATAGGCTTAGCTTGTGCATGCACAACTAATGAAACAGGCCAAATAGTAAGTAAACACACAGAGGCTTGTACATTTCAGGTTCACCACAGCTTAGCAGGCTTACAGGTTCAATCGAGATAAAAAAGATAAAACAAGCTTGAATCATAAAATCATCATGTTCTAGTACCTAATCTAAAAATAAAGTTCAGGGCTATTTTATTCACTTATTATAGTCTGGATTATTTGTATTGATTTTAAGATTGCATATACTGGTCAGTATTAATAAATGAAAGAATAATATTTGTTCCAATTTGGACATCAGTGCTGAGTTTCAAAAAATTTGGGAAATCATTAACAGTAGCTGAATGTGATTGTTTTTTATTTTTGGTTTTTGAGACAGGGTTTCTCTGTATAGCTTGGCTGTCCTGGACTCACTTTGTAGACCAGGCTGGCTTTGAACTCACAGAGATCAGCCTGCCTCTGCTTCCCTAAATGCTGGGATTATAGGTATGGACCACCACTCCCAGCCTAAATGGGACCTTTAGATTTAAAATTTGTCATTCAAATTTAATTTATAGGCTCCTATAATTTTTCATCAAAAGATCTGCAGATGTGTACTAAGTGAATACTTATTTCAAAATGTGCTCACTTACACAAGACAGCGAGGGAAGCAGTTAGGGTAACCACAGATCTCCAGATCCCAAGCCCTTGTCTCATGGCCAGCTCTGCAGCAGCACCCCCTAGCAGCCTCCGCCTCCACACCACACCATCCTCTGCATATCTAGTGAATCCCCCAGATCTTCGCCTCCTACCTTCTCTCTCTGCACTCCTTGCCACATCCCAGCTCCCAACTCAGGTAGGCAATCCTTAGGAACCCACAGGCTGTGCTAACCACGAAAGGCTGGCACAGAGGAAGAAAGTACAGAGAGTAGAGTCACTTAAGAAGTTGAGTCTCTGGAATGTACAAAGTCATAGTATGAACTTAAATATCTATAATTATTTTATTAAAACTACGACATATGCAAACGAACACAAATAGTATATTACCACTTAAGAAGAATAATTAACATCCATTACAATCTACCTAACTACAGAGAACCAGAATACCTTTCTCTCTGAAGCCACTTATGACAGCCTCCTTAGGAGGGTGACACCTCACAGTATCAAGGTTTTGTTGAAATGAAAGAGTGTCCTTTATAAGCACAGAGGAAGAAAGTGCAGAGAGTAGAGTCACTTAAGAAGTCACGAAGAATCCTGAGCTTCTTAAACTAAATAGCAAGTAGAAAATACAAAGATTCTAAAAAATATAGAAAAGCAAATAATAACTGTTTGTTTTATTTTTAAACTTATATTTGAGGTAGAAAATAAAGAAAACCCATAACATTCTAAAATTTAGAAAAGCAAATAATTCCATTTTATTTCTTTTTTTTTTTTAATTAATTTATTCTTGTTACATCTCTATGGTTATCCCATCCCTTGTATCCTCCCATTATCCCCTCCCTCCCATTTTCCCCTTATTCCCCTCCCCTATGACTGTTCCTCAGAGGGATTACCTCCCTCTGTATATGCTCATAGGGTATCAAGTCTCTTCTCAGTGACCTGCTGTCCTTCCTCTGAGTGCCACTAGGTCTCCCCCGCCAGGGGACATAGTCAGATGTGAGGCACCAGAGTACTTGAGAAAGTCAAATCCCTCTCTCCACTCAAGTGTGGAGACTGTCCTGTCCATGGGCTAGATCAGGGTAGGGGTTTAAATTTTACCGCCTGTATTGTCCTTGGCTAGGGCCTTAGTTTGAGCAGGACCCCATGACCCAAATCTGCCTATCATAATGTTCTACTTGAGGTTGTTTAAATTTGGCTATTATTTTGGTACAGATAAAAATATTGCTAACACTAACAAATATAGGAAAGTGAAAAATATCTGTGGCCAAAGCCTACACTTTAGAGCCATGACTGAGACACATGTGAATGCAAAAGAACCCTAGCATTCAGTAAAGTACAGTGAAGTCAAGATGGATAGTAGGGGGTTCTACAGACAGGTTCCAAAAAATGGAAGGTGGATGCTCACAGGACAAGAAAACACCAGTGGAACTGACTAGAAAATGTGAAATCTGAGCAGAGAAGCAGGCACGCACAGCCACTGAAGAGGAAAGGTCTGCATATTGTGTAACAAAGGCTGAAGTTGTGGAGTCCAGTACAGTGACAGTAAGAAATGAAAGGAAGAAAATGGGAGGCAGAAATGGAAGAGCCTAAGGCAGGGAGAGTGATGTTTGGCATAGAATGTCTATGATGACTTTGTTGGGGGGTAAAATGCTTCAGTGAATCCTCTATCATTTAATTACTGACCACTGAGGGCTTGCAAATTCAAAACTTGTCTTGCGTGGACAATATGGTGAGTATCTCTCATCTAAGTCACAATGGGAAACTCAGACCATGTTGATCTTATACCAAGCCTAGCATTTTGGTGGTAAAACAAGCCAATGATGGTAAATATGCCATCACTGTTTCCTCTCTGAACTCTAAGATATGCCACAAATAAGTCTTTGTAAACATCACTATTACATAAGACATCAGAATCCATTCTTTATTTATATATACTTTTATTTTACTACACATGTATAAAACAAACTACATACAGCAGGGAGAACCATGTGACAATCATGAGAATAATGTCTTATATACATGTTACATTCATAGTGAATTGGCCATGTGCATTCATCCAGTTTGAAGTAAGTGTCTTTCCTGTCTTGTTGGGTCTAAATTTCAGAATGAGATTCAATATCTATCCTATCACAACACTAATAGCATAACTTCTTTATCTTGATCTACAACGATCTTGTCCCCTAACCAAGTAAGCTTGGTTTTAAAACTATACTATCTTGTCTTCAATGCCTCTCAAAGACTTGAGAAGAAAGACAACTTAAATTCCCAAGTGAACCAGCAGTGTGGGTTAAGCAGCTTCCAAAATGCATAAATTGACAACTCAATCCATTCTTAAAGCTATGATAGTCATGACTGCAATCTACTGAAAACACCACTTATGAGGAGCTAAAGGCCCAGCAGAGAATCCAACGAATCTCTTTCTGAAAATCAGGAAGCAAGTTCCTCTCCAGTTGACTGCCGAACGAAGATCACTGAACTCTGAAGCTGTGCTTTCATCATATCTAGTCCCTGCCCTTTCTTTTACCAGAAATTTTTGAGTTAGTTCTAAATTGCTGCAACCTAAAAAACAAAGAAGGGGCTCTCATTTGACCTATAGCTGGGAAACTACTGTTTTGATTTTCAGATAGCCTTAGCACTATGATCTATTTCTCAAGGCAGCATTCAGCTAGTTGCTCGGATTCTAAGACACTACAGTCCTACAAGGAGATGGGCAGAATATCCAGAGGGGTAAAGTGTGCTTCATGAGGACGTGGCTTCTTTTTGGAGCCTACATCCTTCTAAGTAGAAGCCTGGGAAGAACATTCCATGGAACTTTGGGCTGAAGGCAGGTAGTGCTCTTACCAAGAAGATCCATATTTGATGAATAGACCAGGCTTGAAATGACTCCCATCAAATAGAGTCACAACCACCATGATTGCCTCCAAATAAACCTAGTTGTTTCTAAACAGTTTCTTAACACATCATAAACAGACTCACCCACTGAGAGTCATATGTAGAACTCTACAGCTGGACTCTGGCTCGAGAGATGTACTTGACTCTTCGATATTTACTTAAGATAAGTTTGTAGTTACTTTATTGAAGCTACAAACAACAGACACACACACACACACACACACACACGGAGGGAGAGAGGGAGAGAGGGAGGAAGGGAGGGAGGGAGAGAGAGAGAGAGAATATTACATTTCCACTTAGCTCTATAGAATTCTACACTTGAATGTTTGTAGGAACTTCCCGACATGATTTAAGTATATTTTTTTCTTACATCCCACTGCCTGACAGGTTTTCTGACTTGCAAAACTGGGGAGATCAATATGCTTATCCTCCCCCCCCAGCCCAATATCATTTAGTTACCACCCTCATTTTCCCCACAGTAAAATTTAGGTTTTCTGTGTAATTTTTAAGTTGGCTTTTTGGTCTTTGACGTCTTCTAATAAAAATCAGAATACAAAGAGAGTTGAAAAGCTAAAGAAAGAGGACAGGAAGAAGGTGAGTTTCTGGGAAAAGCATTCTGTCTCTGAGGAGTAGCAAGCAAGTCTACTGATATCCAATATCCAAGAGAGGTTAGAAATACTGTCACACCAGGAAACAGGGAAGGAAATGTAGCATGGCCACTTGGAGTCAACTGGTGGTGTCCACGTCACTCAGCATGCATTCAAAAGGACTCTGTGGGAGGGCTGTTCCCCACTGTATCCTGATGATTACAAACTAAACAAATACACATATTATTTTGAAATTATTAGGTGGGGATGTGTTTATGTCAAGTAATTATAAGCTTAATAAATGTAGTAAGAAAAATATTACCCATGAGAGAGGAGAGATGCTTCCTTTTTCAGAGTAACATTGTCCTGTATGACAAACCAAGCATGCCATCATGGATCATAGCTTTGGTTTTACACTTCCAATTCCAATGCGCAATTTATATTCAAAAACCCAAATCCTTAATGGTAAAATGCTTTTAAAATGACGACTTCCAGCCAACAGTATGCTGAGAAAATGAGCAGTTACGCTTTCAAAATTGCTGAGTATAGATGCTAGTTCGCAATTACTCCACCAGTAACATTCTCAAAGGCATAAAGACTGCACCGAACCTAAGGGTAATGAGCACCAGAAAAAGAACCAGAAAATGGCTGTAAGTGACTGGCCGGCAAGCACTGTATCACTGAGTGTATGTCCATGGGTGATAGGTATGGACTCTCATTCACAGTTCTGTATCATCTCAGGTCATCTTAAATCTAAATGCCACATGGAAATATGTTTTGAATTATGATTGTTACTATGTGGTTATTTTCTGAGGAAATGGCACAGTGATAGAAGAAAGGATGAAAATTAGTAGAATTGATTCTTTCTTCTATCTTGTGGATTTTTCTCAGACTCACTGTGAATAAAAGGATGAACTGAATCTCGTCTAATGAGTTTACTTTCCCTTGTAGCTTTCAAACATTCTGAAAACTTAGATTGTACCCTTGAAGTGATTAGTGCTGGAGAAGCTTTCTAAAATATCCTTTTATTAATGCCCTTTCTCATGGCTTATTAAAATAGCTTTGTTTATTTCTTTTCATTACTCCTTTCAGATAAATTTTGAGCATCGATTTCATGGTAGACATAGTCTTCAGAAGTGAACTGAGAAAAATTTGGGGCACAGCTAGGTTATTATGTAGAGAATGTTCCAAAAATATATTTGACTTCCCCTGTAATGATCACACTCTTAAAATTGTTAGCAAAGTAAGCCGGGTATGGTGGTGCACACCTTTAATCCCAGCACTTGGGAGGCAGAGGCAGGTAGGTTGCTGTGAGTTCTAGGCCAGCCTGGTCTACAAAGGAAATCAAGGATAGCCAGAGTGTCACACAGAAACCCTGCCCATAAACCAAAAAGAAGAAAAGTTGGCAAATTAAAGCACACATTTTCCCCAATGGATTAGCAATTTAACTTCATTTTATAAGGCTTCGATGCCTTAAACACTCTTAATTTTAAAAGTATGAAATAACATTTTCCTCCATTATTGAACGTGTTACACGAAATATATCTTGCAAATAAAGCTTTCCCATTCTTAATTCTGAAAAATTGGAGTCCTTCTTTGGAATAGTTCAAACTGTAAAACATGAGCCTTCTACACTACATATGGGGCTTACATCCACTAAGCAGCAGTTCTCAGGCAACAGGTGCAATCTGATTGATTGTTTTGAGACAGGGTTTCTCTGCGTTGCTTTGGCTGTTCTGGACTCACTTTGTAGACCAGGCTAGCCTCGAACTCCTAGCAATCTGCCTGCCTCTGCCTCCTAAGTGCTGGGATTAAGGTTTGCACCACACACCCAGCCCAGTCTGATTCCTTGCCACTGTCTGCAGGAAATACTAGAAGCATCCATTGGACAGACATTTCATGGTCTCTTGTGTATAATCATCTTATTTATATACAGAAAAACTAAACTGATGACTGCCAACATGCTTGCATTCCCCCAACTTGAGTTCTTGTTCAAAGAAATGCCTCAAGGTTATTCCAAATATTTTGAGGAACTTGATTCCAAACTAAATGCATTTAAAGGCACACACTGTCTTGATAACTTCATCTGAAGCTCACTGGAACTTTACTCAGATGGAAACACAGTAGAAACATCCCAAAATATTTTTAAAATTCCCACATTTCAATGAAAATATAGCATAATGGAGACTGCCACAAAAAACCCTAATAGTAAATCAACTTTACCTTCAATCTACTATAAAATAACTTCCTGGAAAGACAATAAATCTATGGAGGCAAATAAAATCCTTTATAAGGATTCAGTTTAATATTTTAGAAATATGAATAAATATAAAACAAACAATGAACAAAAGATACCAGTTCTCCTATGCATGAGACATTTTACCAGCTAACTATAACTCAACCAGCTAACTATACCATGAGCTCAGATGTTTATGCTTAGGAGAAAGGATTTCTATTTTGGACTGTGTAGCTCTCATCAGCATTTAGTTTTAGAAATAGAAACTTTTTAAACTCAGAATTCCTAACAGTAAGACAGATTCTCATTTTGATGATGACAGCTGATTTGGAGAAAATGTTTATTTCCATTTTAAAGTCTCCAAAGATGCATATATAATAACTTTCCTTGAAAACACTGTTATAAGGGGGAAGACATATCAATTTTGGATTTGCTTTGCACAGTCCCTATCAAAGGCTTCCGACTTTTTAATGTAGGTTCTGTGGTGCAGCCACAGACAACCTGTCCCACTGCTGGGTCCTCTCTCCGTGCTTGGTCTCCTATAAACATTACTTGGCTCTTGTGGTTTGAATGGGGAATGTG
>OU015742.1:146187095-146216220 GCA_907169655.1 Acomys percivali
CACACACACACACACACACACACACACACACACACACCAGTCCCAAGATGTCTCACCCTCACTTATTTTTATGTTCTTTTTTTAAATTTTGTAACCTACTGAGTCAAACTCCTGCTGCTTGATGGAGTGTTGAGTGCCCTTGTGCAGGCAATAAGTGAGTGCACAGAAGCTACATCCTCTAGGTTATTGACTGCACAAGGCCACTCAAGAACGGAGACTGACTCTGACATGAACTCCCCTTGGTGGGGAGGCCTGGTGGCACTCAAAGAAAGAATAAGCAGCCTACCAAAATGAGACTTGATAACCTATGACCATATGGGGGGGAGGAGGTCCCCCCTGGTCTTAGACCTAGGGGAGGAGAATAGGGTGAAAGTGGGAGGGAGAGAGGAACTGGAGGATACAAGTGATGGGAAAACAATCTAGTTGAAATCTGAATAAATTAATTAAATAAAAATTTTTTTTAAAAAGAAGAGGCAACACTCTCCTTGCGCCTTCAAGACAGCATTGCACAGTACTATTCTCCATCATCTGGCATTTATTTTCTTCCTCTCTCTTCTGAGCCTGGCAGGGAAGGGTTGCAGTGATGCAGATGTCCTGTTTATAGCAGAGCCCTCAACAGTCACTGTTCTCAGCATTTTGCTTGGCTGAGTCTCTGCACGGCATCCCGAAAGGAACGGCCATTTCTTAATGTTCTGACAGACAGATGAATAACATGGTTTTTGAAACAATGGATACTTATTGAGCACTTAGCTTGTTCCTAATGTGTGAGGAACTGAGATACACGGGGGGGGGGGGGGCACTTCAAAGCATCCCCACACATTCAGTTACTATCTCAGGTTTCTTTTCTTTTTTTCTTCCTGTTATTCTGCAGAGACATACATTTGGCTCAATATCTCAGGTTATGAGAGACATAATTTACAAAACTGGGTGGTGAATGATACTGGGCTTCAGAAGAAGGAGAGCAACAGACACTGGAGGTGACTGGTCAAAGAAGGAAGTAGTCATCAGAAAAGAGGCCATCCCCTCCAAGGCATGACGACCACCATGGGAGAGCCTGTGTGCTGGTCCAGATTTTCAGGCAAAATCTAAACATCTTAGATTATCCAACCTTATTTTCTAGAGAAAAAAAAAGCCTTCTTGGTCCAATAACATATAACTGTAGGTATATCTGGCTCATATACAGATAACTTATAGATATATTTTAACACAATGTCAAAGAAAAAAGTTCTACATCCAAATTCAATACACTACTACAATTATATAATTTGAATCTTGGTCTTAGAAACTTATATATATTAATGCACCTTCATAAAATGCTTTCTACATTGGTTCCCAGCATATTCTCTTATACTCAGATATTAAAGAATAAAATCAATGAAATTCTAATGTTTCTATCACATAAAGGAATATATATAAAGAAGATAAAATGCTTGATACAGAGTTAAAATTACATCAGAATCACCAGGTTCTAAGGTCTGTAGCATCCAATTCACACCGGCAGAGGTACTCTGACTTGCCCTCTAGACTTCATGTTTCAGGAAAGTCACCAACTCAACCAGCAGTACAGCTACATCAGCATTGCCACATGATGCAAACAATCATGCTATTAAAATCTGTGTGTACAACACTTTTCATGGAAAGCACAGAGGATGTAATCCAAAGTTTTATTCCATGAATTGAACCAAAAGCATTTTAAATAATATTTCAGTTCTTTCTTGACATTATTATACTTGAATTTCTCCAGCAATTGTAGTGAATATATTTTTAACTTTAGCAAACAGTACAATTTAATGTATTTCTGTTTGACATAATGAAATTGTATAACTCCCACAGCATTCTACTTTTTTGATATTATATAAGAAGCCTGTAATTTTATATGCCAGAGAAGACAGAACACCTGAGAATAAATGCCTATTCAAGTCTCAGAGAGCAATAGCTGAAGGAGCAGGATACACTGGCAAAGGATCTCAGGTCAAAGGTCACAAGAAACAAGAGCTATTTGCATGTACATTCCTGAAATGTGCTTTTTTGATTACACCTTAGATTTCAACTTTTTGTACAAATTGTCATTGGTATTCATAAAGAATCTGTCAGTGCTCAGATATTCACAGCAGAACCAGAATGTTTCCCCATTTCAAATCTTGGGATATTTGAAACTATGTTTTTAAAAAATTGGAAATGACATTTGAAACATAAATAAATGTTTATAATTACTATTATCTAGATAATAAGATATGATATAAAATGTTTAAATTACTGAAATTAAGTGCAGTAAGCATGGTTCTCCAGCATGCCCTTTTTAAAAACAAATGAAGAATACAAAAGAACAAGGGGACTGCGTTACTTGCACAAATGATTTTTTTATAGTTTTGAATTTTATGAGGCAAACTGTATCAAGCTATATTAAGATGACAAGACACAAAGAAAGTATTTTCAAGAACGCTGTTTTATTTCTGTTGTGAGCGTCACATGTGAACACTGCTTCTATCTGTAAGGGAAACACTAAATGATAAGGAAAGTCTGGCCCTGAATGAATTTTCACCTTTCAAACTCTCTCTTCAATTGAAATCCCCCAGGAAACCCCAGCCACTGCAATTCTTTTCTAGTTCTTCAAGAAGGAAACCATTTATTGTGCTTGAGATCCAGAGTATTGGTCTTCCTGCTTGGAAACAAAGCATCTGAAGCTTCTGTATGCAAGCATTAGAGCTGGGCCTCCCAGAAGGGCTTCCTGAGATGTGTGACAGCACTGCATGCTGGTCTAGAGGTTTTCACAGAGGATCAGATTATGGTCCAGTTGATCTTTAAGGGCAAAACTGATAATACTCTGGACAGTTCTTAAAAGTACATCACAATGTTCAGCCTACAGCGTTTTCATGATATCTGAAAAACTATATTTGATACTAACAAAAACGACTAAAGTTCTTTACAAAAAAAAATTTAAAAAAAAAGGAAGTAACTGCAGGTCCTTGGATTAAGCTATATTGGTTGATTGTGTGTCAACTTAATACCAACTAGAGTTATCTGAGAAGAGGGAACCTCAACTGATAAAATGTCTCAGTCAAATTGCTCTGTAGGCAAATCTGTGGAATCTTTTCTTGACTGATAATTAATGAGGCACCTCACACTGGACAAATGGTCCTAAGGTATATAAGAAAGCAGGCTGAACAAGCCAGTAAGGAGCATGGCCTCTGATTCAGTTCCTGCCTCCAGATTCTTTCTGAATTTCCTGGATGATAGATTACAGCTTGTGAATGTTTAATAACCATTTTCTTTGCCAAGTTGCTTTGGATCATGCTGTTTTATCATGGCTATGGAAAGATAATTAAGACATAAGAAAATTAAGTCTCATTCAGAAAGACAAGTGGCACATTTTGTAGATATTAAATTGCAAAGACACACAAAATCATGTGTACAGGAAGGTAAAAGTGAAATTGTTTAGAAAAACAAAGATGAATAACTGAAGTGGGGATGTGAGAGAAAAGAGAGAAATACACAGTTCAGGAAACATGATGAACCTACATTGTATATGTGCATAAAATGTCCTTAGGAGGCATAGTACTATGTGCAATTAATATAAACAAATTAAAAAAGATTTTTAAAAATTAGAGTAAGGGGGAGTCCTTTTTTTTTGGTTGAATGAAATACAAAAATCCTTTGGCAAAGGACATACCATAGAGTAAACTCTCCCTAATTATTTTTCTATTTAATATAATGTCATGAATATTTTCATGTTAATATTATACATTTCTTCTAACTACTGAATAATATTTTATGACAATCAAGTATCAAAATGTATTTGGTCATCAGTGGGCAATGGATTTCTAATTTGTTGCTTGTATGTTGACAATGGAATTTCTACTCCTACAGGAGAAATTTCCAGTCCTACAACAGTAATAATATGAGAATATATCTAGAGGTTAGTATTTCTTGCTTATTGGGTTGTTCTTGTCTTTAATTTTTTAAAGGTGTCTTACCAGAGAACTTCCTAAGCTGAAATTTTATATATTTTGGCTTATGTTATCATCAGTGTTGTCTTGGACTCTTAATTTTTATCTACCAGGCAGGGAAAAAAATACAGAATCATATGCACTCCTTCAGGTACTGACAAGATCAATGATTACTTTTTTAAGTCTATACATCTTGCACTCATCATAATTCTTTTGTGAATGGTTTGTCCGGGTCATCACTCGCTGATTTCCACAGTCACTCTACCCTCCTCACATTTCCATAAAAAAATGAATAAGGGTTCTGTTTTCCCAGACTCACAGGTGATTTCTGTTCTTCCTTTAAGAAATAACATGCATTTGGGTGATGTGATACTGCCAAGGTTCTTTCCTAAGCATTTCATGCACTTCTCTGATGATTCTCAACCTCCTTCTAAACCTGTCATCACTTTAAGCTTTTCAACTGAATCTTTCTTTCCTTTTTTGCTTTCTTTTGGGTGGTAGGGGTTTGAGACAGAGTTTCACTGTGTAACCTTGACTGCCCTGGATTCACTTTATAAACCAGGCTGGCTTAAAATTGACAGAGATCCGCCTGTTTCTACCTCCCTGAGTGCTGGGATTATAGGCATGAGCCACCACACTCAAGCTCTCAACTGGGGTTCTTATATTGAACTAATGACAAAATTTTATAATGAAAACTAGTGGTCAGAATTCTTCTCTCTAGAATAATATAAAATCTTTTTCTTCTAGCATGGCTAGACCTTCTGCACAAAATTTACAAGGACACCACTCTATTCTAGGTTTTCTTGTAATTCAAAATTTTTAGGAAACTAATTCTCACTTCATGACTAGGAGATGCCTCATGTAGCTTTTTAAAACTATGGCTTACTAAGGTAAGGAACTGTATTCCTAACTTGTCACAGATTTCAGAAATGGAGACATAGTTTTCTTAGTATCCACTGTGATGATCATACCAATTGTTCTTATAATCAATAAACACAGCAAATTACATTAATGCACTTTTAAAAATTAAAGTACAGCTTTCTAATGTCTGCTGAGGGACACAGCCAACAGAGCTCTATAACTACCCCTTTGGAGGAAGCATGCCAGCCCCGGGATTATCCAGGCCCGTGGTCCCCAGGAACAGCCAGGTTAGCCCTACCTAGCCTTTCTCCTGCCTATCTGGGATACAGGCAGCTGAGTAACATCCACACCTGCACATTTCCAGGAACACACAGCTAGTAGAAGTGAGAAGCCTGCTATTCCCTGAGCTCCACTATCAGACCCAAGGCTCTGCCTGCTTCCTTGAGGTAGTACTCTCAACATCACGAACATCCAGCCAACAACAGGGACAGCCAGATGGCTAAAGGCCAGCATAGGAACACGATCAACAAGATCCAGGGCAATATGGAATCATCACTACCCACCTATCCTACTGCAGCAAGCCCTGGACAGCCTGAAATTGCTGAATCAAAAGAAGACAACCTTAAATCCAACCTTCTAAAGATAATAGAGGATATGAATAAGCCCCTTAAGGAAATACAGGAAAATGAAATTAAACAAGTGAAGAAAATGAATAAAACTGTCCAAGACATAAAAGTGAAAATAAAAGCAATAAAGAAAATACAAACTGAAGGCAATCCAGAAGATTCCCTAAGAAAACATAGGGAAGATAACAAGACCAATAGTCAGAACTATCACCATGAGAATACAAGAGATGGAAGAAAGAATCTCAGGTGTAGAAGATATGGTTGAAGAATTCAAAATATCAGTCAAAAAATGTAAAATCTAATAAGCTCCTGAAACAAAAAAAATGCAAGAAATATGGGATAGTATGAAAACAACAAACCTAACATTAATAGAAATAGAATAACATTGTCAGCTTCAAGGCCCAGAAAATATTCACAACAAAATCATATAACAAGTCAGGTGTGGTAGTGCATCCCTTTAAGCCCAGGACTTGGGAGGCAGAGGCAGTCAGACCACTGAGAGTTTGAGGCCAGCCTTTTCTACAAAGTGAGTCTAGCACAGCCAAGCCTACACAAAAAACCTTGTCTTGAAAAACAACAACAAAACAAAAACAAAAAAATCAAAGAAGAATACTTCCTCAACCAAAGAAAGAGTTGTCTACAAAACATATAAGAAGTTTACAGAACACCAAATAGATTGGGCAAAAAAAGAAAATCCCCACAACATAATAATCAAAGCACTAATATCAAAGTAAGAACATTAGAAGCTGCAAAAAAAGGAGAAATCACATATACAGGCAAACCTATCAGAAGTTTATCTGACTTTTCAATAGTCTCTAAAATCCAGAAGGGCCTAGCAGACATCTTACAGACACTAGGAGACCACAGATGTCAGCTCTACCTACTATATTCAGCAAAACTTTTAATCATCATAGATGGAGAAAGAAAGATTATTTACAACAAAGTAAAATTTAAACAATATCTATCCACAAATCTATCCCTAGGGAAAATATTAGTAGTACTAGTATGAAAACTCCAGTACACGGTTAACTACATCCAAGAAAACAAAGGAAATGAGTAACCCTGCACCAGCCAAAGCGAGGGAAAGGAAACACACACACACACACACACACACACACACACACACACACACACACACACACACCTCCCATCACTAACATCAAAATAACAGAAATTAAAATCATTGATCCTTAATATCTCTCAATATCAGTTGACCCAAGTCCCCAATAAAAAGACATGGACTAACAGAATGGATTTGAAAACAGGATCCAACACACCTCAGCAAAAAAGATAGACATTATCTCATAGGAAAGGGCTGGAAAAAGGTCTTCTAAGAAAATGGACTCAAGAAACAAGCTAGAGTAGGCATCCTAGTATCTAACAAAACAGACTTTCAACCAGGAAACTTCATACTAATTAAAGTAAAAATACACTACGATGATGTCTCAATTCTGAACATCTATGGCCCAAATGCAAGGGTAACCATACTTGTAAAAGAAACATTACTAAAGCTTAAATCATACACTTAATCCCACAAATTAATAGTGGGAGACCTTAACACCCCACTCTCAAAAATGGACAGATCATTTAGAATAGAAACTAAACAGAAATAATACATAAGAATCAAATGAACTAATAAATAGAACATTTCACCAAAAACAAAAGAATATATATTCTTCTCAGCACCCCTCAGAACTTTCTCCAAAACTGGCCATATACTCAGTCACAAAACAGACCTGAAACTAATCTTATCAGACCACTGTGGATTAAAGCTACATTTCAAAAATAACAGAAAGCCTACAATCTCATGGAATCTGAACATGTCTCTATTCACTCTATTCAATGACCACTGGGTCATGGAAGAAATAAATACAGGAATTAAACACTTTCTATAATTCAGTGAAAATTAAGGCACAGCATACACAAATTTATGCAATACAGTGAAAGTAATGCTAAAGGGAAAGATCATTGCACTAAGCATCTTCATAAAGAAATTGGAGAGCACTTATACTAGCAATTTAAAAGTATACCTAATAGCTCTATAACAAAAAGAAATAAACACACTCCCGAGGAGTAGACTGAAGGAAATAAACAAAATCAGGGCTGAAATCAATAACTTAGAAACAAACAAACAAACAAAAAAAGAATCAATGAAATCAAGAGCTGGTTCTTAGAGAAAATCGGCAAAATAGACCATCTCTACCAAGACTAACTAAAAGGCAGAGAGACATTATGCAAACAACAAAATCATAAATGAAAAGGAAGACATAACAACAGACACTGAGAAAGTCCCACGAATAATTAGGTCTAACTTCAATAGCCCATATCCAACAAAAATGGAAAATCTAAAGTGAATGGACAAATTTCTTGCTAGGTTTCACTTACCAAAGCTAAATTGAGATCAACTGAACAAATTAAATAGTCCTATATTCCTTAAGGAAACAGAAGCAGTCAACAAAAGTCTCCCAACAAAATGAAAATGAACAAACAAACAAAAATTCCAGGGCCAGATGGTTTTAGCACAGAATTAGACCTGAATTTCAAAGAAGAGCTAATACCAATACTCCTCAAAGTACTCCATAAAACAGAATCAGAAGAAACACTGGGAAACTTGTTCTATGAAGCCATACTCATGCTGATACCTAAACCACTCAAAGACTCAAAAAAGAAAGATGATTTCAAACAAATTTCACTCGTGAACACTGATGCAAAAACTCAATAAAATACTCACAAAACAAACCTAAGAACACATCAAATACATCATCCACCATGATCAAATAGGCTTTATCATAGAGAAGCAGGTGTGGTTCAACATACAAAAATCCATCAATATAATCTACCATATAAGCAAACATAAAAAAAATTATATGATCATCTCATTAGATGCACAAAAAGCCTTTGACAAAATCCATCACCCCTTCATGATAAAAGTTTCGAGAGAACAGAGATATGAGGCACATATCTAACCTAATAAAGGCAATATACAGAAAGCCAATAGATAACGTCAAATTAAATGGAGAATAACTTAAAACATTTCCACTAAAATAAATGAATAAGACACGGTGTCTTACTCTTTCCATGTCTCTTCAATACAGTACTTGAAGTTCTAGCTAGAGCAATAAGACAACTAAAGGTGATCAAGAGGATGCAAATTGGTAAGGAAGAAGTCAATATATCCCTATTTGTAGAAAATATGATAGTATATATAAGTGACCTCCAAAATTCTACCACAGACACCTACAGCTGATAAATACCTTCCGCAAAGTGGCTGGATACAAAATTGATTTTAAAAATTCAGTAGCCCTCCTGTATACAAACAACAAATGGGTAAGAAAGAAATTAGGGAAACAACACCCTTACAATATCCACAAATAATATAAAGTATCTTGGTGTAACTTTAATCAAGTGAGTGAAACACTCCAAGAACTCCAAGTCTCTGAAGAAAGAAATTGAATAAGATATCAGAAGATGGAAAGGTCTCCCATGCTCATTCATTGGTGGGATTAACATAGTAAAAATAGCCATTTTACCAATAGCAATCTATAACTTCAATGACCTCCCCACTGAAATACCAACACATTTCTCTACAGGCATTAAAAAACAATTCTCACCTTTATATGAAAAAACACAAAACCCAGAATACCTAAAATAATCCTATATAAGAACTTCTGAAGGTATCTCCATCCCTGATTTCAAGCTGTACTATGAAGCAACAGTAACAAAAACAGCATATGGTACAGGTATAGAAATAGACTGGTTGATCAATGAAATGGAATTAAAAAAAAAAAACAGAAATAAACCCACATACCTATGGACACTTGATTTTTGACAAAGAAGCCAAAACTGTACAATGAAAAATAGGAAGTTTCTTCAACAAAGAGTCTAACTGGAAGTCTACATGCAGAAAAATGCAAATAGATCCATATTGATAACCTTGGAAAAAACTCAAGTCCAAGTGGGTCAAATACATTAACATAAAACAAGAAACACTAAATCTATTAGAAAAGAAAGTGCGGATGAGCCTGGAACTCATTGGCATAGGATACAACATGCTCAACAAAACTCCAACAGTTCAGACTCTAAGATCAACAATTAATTATTGGGGCTTCTTGAAACTGAAAAGCTTCCATAAGGCAAAGTGCACTGTCAATAGAACAAAACAGCAGCTGACAGATTGACAAAAAATCTTCACCAACCCTATATCTGACAAAGGGTTAATATTCAATATATATAAATAATTTAAAAATTGAACACCAACAAATCAAACAATACAGTTAAAAAATGGAGTAGAAGGCTAAACAGAAAATTCTCAACAGAAGAATCTTGAATGGTAGAGAAGCATTTAAAGAAATGCTTAATGTCATCAGGGGAATACAAGTCAAAATGACTTGAAATTCCATCTTACACCCATCAGAATCCTCCATTGCTGATGGGAATGCAAACTTGCACAACAACTTTAGAAATCAATCTGGTGCTTTCTCAGAAAATTGGAAACAGACAGCTCTACCTTAAGACCCAGCTATACTACTCCTGGGCATATTCCCAAAAGATGCTTCACCATACAAGAACAGTTGCTCAACTATATTCATAGCAGCTTTATTTGTTACAGTCAGAAACTGGAAACGACCCTGATGTCTCTCAACTGAAGAATGGAAAAAGAAAACGTACATTTACACAATAGAATACTATTCATCTACTAAAAACAAGAAAACCATGCAATTTGAAGACAAATGGATAGAACTAGAAAAGATCATCCTAAGTGAGAAAGACAAATGTAGTATGTACTCATTTGTAAGTGCTATTAGTCATATAGTACATTATAACCATACTACAATTCACAGACCCATAGAAGCTCAGTAACACGGAAGGCTCAAGGGAGGAGGCTTGAATTTCTCTTAGAAGAGGGAATAGAATAGACAGTAAAAGTGGTTGAAAAGAAGCAACAAGTTAAGAGAGGCAGTTCAGAGGGAAATGAGGGTGGGGAACAGATGATGGGAGAATGGGGCAGGAGGACAGAGGGCTTGTAATGAGAGAAGAAACCATGGCGGGGGCATCTCTGTGATGAGGTACAGACCTAAGACATGGTAGGCTCCTTGAAGGACATGGGGGTAACTCGAGCTGAGACTCCTAGTAGCAAGGGTGATGAAGACTGAAAAGACTACCCTCTAACCAGACAGGACTCCTAGTGAAGGGAGGGGGACACCAACCCACACAACAAGAACTTCAACCCAAAACTTAACCTGCCTCCAATATGTGCAGGGATAAAGAAAGAGCAGAGTTTGGCAGAATGTCCAACCAATGCCTACCCAACCCGAGACTCAAGCCATGGGAGAGAGCCAACATACTGTTCAATGCTTGCAGACTAGAACCTAGCATAGCTTAGGTTGTACAAAGTGCCATCTTTGTACAACTTAGCATAGCTGTGTTTTGAGAGGCTCTACCCAGTAGTGGATCAAAATATATGCTGAGACTCATAGTCGAACTGCACAGAACTTTGTAGAAGAGTTGAAGGGCACGGGGAGATATGAGGACACAGAGGGGATAGGAGCTCCACAAGAAAACCAACAGATACAAATGACCTGGTCCCATAGGGGCTTGCGGAGACTGAAGTGCCAACCAAGAACCAGGCATGTACTGTACCTAGGTCCGCTATATGTAAGTACCAAATGGCCAGCTTGGTCTTCATGTGGATCCCCTAATAAGGGGGGCAGAAGTTGTCTCTGACATGGAGTCTGTTGCCTCCTTTTTTGTCACTTCCCTCTGGGGGTCTGCCTTGCCAGGACAACAAAGAAGAGGATACACTTAGCAATGATGTGAGTTGACATGATGGGGTGGCCTTGTAAGTGGGAAATCCCCTTTTCTGAGAGGCAAAGGAGGAGTACAGAAGAAGAAGGAATAAGGATGGGACCAGGAAGGGATGATGGAGGGCGATAAGATTGGGATGTGAAGTGAAGAAATAAATAATTGTTTAAAAAAAAAAGGAAAAAAATGGAGGCAGGACCAAGAGTCAGTGTTAGTAATCCCTGGGAGCTGGAAAAAGCAAAGAATCCACCATCCCTGGAGACCTCAGAGAGAAATAAAGCCTTGTCCATATGGTGTTCAGTATGTGCGCACTCAAGAAACCTCTCCCTTAAAAGCTATATGTTAATTAACCTGTGCTATTTTGAAAAAAATAAAGCTTCCTTCATTCTTATAGAAAGCTGCTAGGTTTTCAATTATTTCATAAAAGTTATTCCCAGTATCCTCAGAAATGTCTTTAATATTTTCAAATTTACTTAGTTAATTCAATATTTCTAAACTGTTTTGTCTTCTAAAATATATTTTAAGACATTTTTCTTAATGTCACTCTGAGAATATCTGGAATGTATACACGATTTTTTTCACTGGTATTCCAGTTAATCTATTTTTCTGATCTTCCCTTAACATTGGTGTTAAAAGGACAATTTTATATTTCCAGATAGATTTCACTGGTCTTAGGAATTTTACTTTTTTTCATTGTACCAAGGCTAACTAACATAGCCTGGGTACTTTGTGCTTGACAGATTCATAAGATCTTCTCTGCAAGTTGGTCAAATGTGTTACACCCTCCCATCCCTGGCACGTTTCATTGTTCTTTGCCTGCACTTGTCTTCCAGTGACCTCAGCTACATTTTCAAGCACTGAGCTACAGAAGCTCTCCTACGTAAATCTGGAAGTCTTCCATGTAAAGCCTGCTGTAATGTCTCTGATTATGACAGCAGGCTATGGGCTCAGGCTAATCTCCTTTGTACTTGAAGCTTTTCATTCTGCAGAGAATCTACTTCATCCCTGGCAGGCTTGCACTGCAACATGTGGAGATGCTTCTAGTGATGCTTCCAGCCTGTGGCCCAGTCATGCTCTACAGAATATTGTTTCCAATGACCTTAATTCACATGATGTTATACGTAAAATTAGACATCACTCATCACTTAGAGCTTCATAATTGAGGAGATAGCCAGGCACATTGTTCTGAGTATTGTTATCATATATTAAAAACAAGGTGATAAATTTACAAAAGAGAGTGGAAATCCAAAAGGAGATATAACATGGAAGGTGCATATTTACACTTTCTCATGTGATATTAGACTCTATATACTCAAATATGTGTGTATCTCCTGCTGATGGGTAAAAAGAGATGAGGCAGGCAAGCATAAAGGAAACAGAAAATATATCAAAATGGATATTGCAGTCAGAAGGACATAAGCCATACTCAAACCCTTTTCTATGAAGGTTTAAATGTTTATTGCAATGGTTCTTGACAGGTAAGACCCATGACCACTCCTAGATACCAAAGTATATCGAGAGTTGCTCATGTTCTGAAGTAACAACAGAGTAGGCAGGCTGACCATTTCATCTACTGCTGAATTCTAAGCATCCAAATGTTAGTGAAGTGGATCAGGTATTCCTTATGAGAAGAAGTACATATGGAAGAGCTTAGCAAAACATAGGACAGACCTTTGAGATAAAGAACAGTAGTGAAGGTTCAGGCTGAGGAAGCGGTCTAAGAATCTGTGCCCCTTCTTACATCTGACAGAGACTTGGGGAAAGACCCACTTACAAAACATTACACACAGCACCAAACTGAAAAGCATCATTATGGAAGAGTCAACAGGACCTCAGTGAATAGTACACAAAATCCAAGGCAACTAACTCAACTCCTATGGCATTTACAAAACACACTCACCTACTTTGAATCATAGGACATTTCTTTTTTGCCTGGGGAACTGTAACCTGAAGGTTAAGGGAGCAGCAAGATGACCTCACAACAGTTGTAGCAGCACACACCAGACCCTCACAAGCTCATCCAAAACAAACCCAAGATTGGAGAGGGAAACTGGCCACTCCGCCTTACCGCTAGGCGAAGAGCTGTTTGCAACAGATAGTTTCTGGAAGAAATGAGGTCATGTTTTTTAAGGGTGCATCATCTAGTAGGAAGGCTACACCGAAGTAGACAGCTACATACCCAAAAGCATACTGCCAATGAAAATGGATCAATGGGTTTAAAAATAATGAGGAGATAAACATGGTTGGATAGGGAAGTAGGAGCTGGATATGGAAGGAGTTGGGAAAGGGGTAGGTATTATCCAAATACCCTATGTGAAATTCTCAAAGAATTAATAATTTTTAAAATAAATCACAAGAGGCCGGAGAATCAGGACAAAAGGGTATCTGTATTCAAGATTCACAACTATACAATATCATTTTCCAATTCTTAATATTATTTGAATACAAATATTTAGAGTATCCATATGGGATCCTCTGTATACCTTTGATGGTAACTTTTTTCTTGTTATAAGAAGACCCCAAATCTCCATTCTACAATGTAGCTTTATATTTATGTACATTTACTTGGTGTTTTTAAATTTAAACTTATTCTTTATAATTCACTCACTTTACATCCCGATAGTAGCCCCCTCCTGTCTCCTCCCAGCCCTGTCCTCCCTTCCTCTTCCAACTCCTTATTTCCCCTAGTCCTCAAAAAGGGGGAGACTTCCTTCCCTACCAACGGACCCCAGCCTATCAAGTCTCATCAGGACTCCCTGCATACTCTGCCTCTGTGAGCTGTCAAGGCCACCCCTCCAGAGGGAAGTGATCAAACAGTAGGCATCAGAGTCCATGTCAGAGGCCAACCCTGCTCCTCTTACTAGGGGACCCACATGGAGACTGAGCAGTCTATCTGCTACATATGAGCAGGGGGCCTATGTGCTCTCCATCCATGGTCCATACATTAGTCTCTGCATGTTCCCCTGGACCTAGGTTTGTTGGCTTTGTTTGTCTCCTTGTGGAACCCTTGTTCCCTCTGGGTCCTTCTATCACCCCTGTTCCTCCATCGGACTCCTAGTGCTCTGTGCAAAATTTGGTTGTGAGTCTTAGCATCTGTTTGATCCACTGCTGGGTGGAGTCTTTTAGAGGGCAACTACGATAGGCTCCTGCCCTGTTCCTTCTTTTCAGTTGCTTTCAGTATCTATTCTATTTGCCCTTTGGAATCAGAATTAAGCATCCTCCCTAGGATCCTCTTTGTTATTTACCTTCTTTAGGTCTGTGGATTATAATGTAGTTATCCTTTATTACATGGTTAATATCTGCTTATAAATGAGTATATACCCTGTATGTTTTTCTGGTTCTGGGTTACCTCTCTCAGGATGATCTTTTCTAGTTCCATCCATTTGCCTGCAAATTGTATGATTTTTTGTTTGTTTGTTTGTTTGTTTTAAAGATTTATTTTTTATTATTAAGCATACAGTGTTCTGCTTCCATATATACCTGCAGGTCAGAGGACGGCATCAGATCACAATACAGATGGCTGTGAGCCACCATGTGGTTACTGGGAATTGAAATAAAGACCTCTGGAAGAGCAGACAGTGCTCTTAACCTCTGAGCCATCTTCCCATCACCCCCCTTTTTTGTTTTTAATAGTGGAGTAGTATTACATTGTGTAAATATACCATATTTTCTTTATCCATTCTTCCATTGAGGGACATCTGGGTTGTTTTCAGTTTCTGACTGACAAATAAAGTATGTTTATTCGTTATGAATATAGTTGAGCAAATGTCCTTGTTGCATGGTAGAGCATCTTTTGAGAATATGCTTAGGAGTGGTTTAGCTGGGTCTTGAGGTAGAGCTATTTCAAATTTTCTGAGAAAGCACCAAATTGATGTCAAAAGTAGTTGTACAAGTTCGTACTCCCACCACAGTGCAGGAGTATTCCTCTTTCTCTACATCTTTGCCAATATTTTCTGTCACTTGAGTTTTTGATCTTGTCCATTCTGAGGGGTGTATCATATAGTACAGGATAAACATACTTCAATTCACAGACCCAAAGAAGATAAGTATCTAGGAGGACCAAAGTGAGTACGTTTACATCTCACTCAGAAAGGGAAGTAGGATAGAGATCCTAAGTAGTTAAAGAGAACAAACAAGGTAGGAGAGGGAACACAAAGAGAAATGACGATGGAGATCATACATGGGGAGAGTGGGGGTAAGGGGATAGAGGGCTTATAGACAGAAGAGAAAACATAGGCAGGAGCATCTCTGTGACAAGCTGGAGACCTACAACAGGGTAGACTCTTAGGAGGATATGGGGATGACTCTAGCTGAGATTCCTAGTACCAGGGGTCATGGAGACTGAATAGGACACCTTCTAACAAGACAGGACTCCTAGTGGAGGGAGGGAAAAACCAACCCACCCACAAAACCTTCAACCCAAAATTTATCCTGCCTAAAAGACATTTAGGGATAAATATAGAGCAGAGATTGAGTGAACGTCCAAATAATGCCTAGCCCAACTTGAAGCCCACCCCATGGGAGAGAGCCAATCTCTGACTCTATTTACAATACTTTGCTATAGGCACAGACAGGAGCCTAGCATAGCTGTCCTCTGAGAGGCTCTGTCCAGCAGAGGATCTATTGAGCTAGGCAGGGAAAGTCTTACGGAAAGTGAGGAAAAGGATAGAAGGGCCTGGTGGTGACAGAAGCTCCACAGGAAAACCAATAGAGCCAATTAACCAGGACCCAGAAGGGCTTGCAGAGACTGAACCACCAGCCAAGGACCAAGCATGGACCAGAACTAGGTCCCCTACACAGATGTAGCTGATTGGCAGCTCAGGCTTCATGTGGGTCCACTACGAGAGTGGGGGCTATTTCTGTCATGGACTCTGTTTTCTGCCTTTTGACCACTTCCTCCTTGCAGGGCAGCCTTGCCAGACCACAGGGAAGTGGAAGGCTCAATCCTGATATGACATGAATCGCTGGGGTGGATTGGTGGGGGGAGCTCCCCTTTTCTGAGGACTAGAGAAGGGGGTATGAGGGTAGAGGGAGGGAGGGTGGAACTGGATGGAGAGGAGTGAAGGGGCTACAATCAGGATGTAAAATATTTTAATTAATTAATTAATTAATTTAAAAACCACTGGAAGGGCAGATACTTGAAGCTAAAGCTTTTAATTTACACTTCATACGCACAGTCTCACATACAGAAACACATACACACACACACACAAACACACATTGTCAACTTCTCGACATTCCATTCCCTATTTCCTGTATCTCCTAAGCACTTTAAAGTTAAGACCGTATACCACAGCCCTCTGTGCTGTATATAAACTTCTCTTATTCTCCCTCTACCAGATGCCTTCCTTAAGTGAACAGAAAGGACAAATTAAGGTCAAATTATTCTTTAATCTTTCTTTACTTTTATATAAATACAATTCTCACACTATACATTGAACCCATTAAAAATCTTTAATGCAATAGTTCTTAATCAACTTATCAGTTTATTGAATCATTACTACTACTCAATTCTCAAAAACTTCATCACCCTTAAAAAGAGGCAACAAACCATGAAGATTTCACTTAACATTTCAATGGTACACATCATAATTTCCATGGGGATACCTACCATGGTTCTTCTTCTTGGTATCTTTGATTTATCATACTGTTTTCAGCGCTTATTCTGCTTTAGATATGACAGTACTTTATTCACTTAATGGCAGCTTAATAATTCATTAAATTAATACGCTAAGCTTTGTTTCTCTATCAATTAATCATCACTCTGGCTATTCTACCTTCTGCTTATGATGAATAATGCCAGCATGAGCATTTGTGTACATGTTTTTCTGCAAGCATATGCTTTCTATCCTTTGGCTATTTGAGTAAGAGTTCTATTGCTGGAAACCTGTTGAGAGGCAGCCAAACTATCCTGCAGCGCAGTGACATTATTTTATATTCCTATCAGCAACTTGTGAGGGTTCCAAATTTTTTATAGTTTGCCAAACTTGTATTGTCCATCTAACTGCTTAAAGCCAATGTATGTGGGAAATGATGCCTCACTGTGGTCTGAGCCTGCATTTTCCACTTTCAAATAATGATCTTTTTATATCATTGCTGGCCAACTGTTTATCTTCTTTAGAAAATTTATATTCAAACACTTTACTCATCTTTTACGATTAGTCTCTAAGGACTTCAAAGCAAATTTAATATATAGTTTTATTCTTGCTATATTTACTGTTTAATGTTTTCCTGAAAATCTTTATTGCTAGATGTACTTCAAGTTATAGATTTTTAAAAACCCATACAAACACCCATTAAAGGAGTCTTCTCTTTAGATTGACAAGTAATAATGATTATTTTGTAAACAGCTTATCATCCACGCCAAATTTAAGCTCAAATCTGAATTAAGTGCCATGTCAACAATCCGGATGTAAATCTAATAGAGCCAACAATACTTGTTTTGGAACACCCGTTTTCAGACATTGCAAGACACTGAACAAGAAAAGAAAGAGCAAAGGTAAATTCTGTGAACATTGTATAGTATCTCATAAAACCTTTACGAAACAATCTTCCAATACTTATACCAACACAGCCCCTACCCTCACAGAGTATCATAAACTTTAAGCATGCAATCAAATATCCTCATAATTTAGGACACTTATTTTTATATTTTTCTTAATTTTTTAATTTGTTTATTTATTTAGGTTTTTTGGGACATGATTTCTCTGTTTAGCCTTTGCTGTCTTAGACCAGGCTAACCTAGAACTCACAGCAACCTGTCTGTCTGCCTCTGTCTCCTTCAGTGCTGGGATTAAAGCAGTGTGCCACTGTGCCCAGCTTGAACATTCACTTTTTAAGCATTGTTAAGCTTGTAAATAGAGATAAAGTTAAACCCACTTAGCGTCTAATAGAATAGGATCATGGCAAATTTATATTAATTGGAAGATGTTGTTTTATGTAACATCGACTTTTGCAACCAGCATTCAGGTGCTTTGTCCCTTCCATATTCATTCCAATACTACAAAATTGTCATTAAGAAAGTTCCCTTTGTCATGAATTCAAATCTAGAGAAAACCTACTGATTAGCTTCTATTTCAGAAGCAGATTAATTATAGAGTAATGTTTGTGGGTACACCAGTTTATTCAGTAATTAGAGTATAGTTCATTATTACTACCAGTAAAGAAGTATGAAAAACACATAAACCATTCCCCAAAATAAAAGTAAAGCATAAAGTGAAATCTACAGAAAATCTAAAGGTATAAAACTAGTCACAGTATTACCAGCTTAACCATCCCACCAAAATTTTAATTTATAAAGAAATTTATAAATTAATTTAAAATTATATAGAAATCTCTCATATAAAAATACATAAATCTTAAGACTACAGAAAGAAAACTTGGAGAAGGAGCATACAAAGGTTTTCCCTGCTTGTAATATTTCTGTCATTCTTTACTAGAATGACAGTGGTCAATGAGGGTTCCATGGAAACAAAATCAACAGGATAGATACAGATAGATGACAGACAAGTAGGGACACGGACAGCCAAAGGGAGAGGGTAGATGAAATAGGTACAAGAAATTTAAATATGGATATAACTTTATCGTAGTGATTGACACAAACTATTATGGTGTAATCGAGGGTCTAAGAACTTTACTCAGCATGCTATAGATGAGGCAAGCCGATAGCATACCAGAAGTCCAAAGCCAAGGCCAAAGCCTGATACCCCAGGTGGATAACAAAGTCAGGCTGAATAAGCAAATTCTTCTTTGCACAGCCTCCTTATTTTATTCAGGCTTTTATGGATGATGATATGCATCCACATTAGGGAGGGACACCTGCTGTACTCAAGTGCCAATAGAATCATGCTCAATACATTGAGTAACGAAGTAACTGGGCATCTTTGTCCCAGGAAAGATAGCATGTAAAATTGGACACCATCACAGTTGGTTATACCAGCAGTCACTAACATTCGGAATTGCTTATCAAGATTACTTAAGTTTGTATTTATGATCTCTCATAAGTTTAGGAAATGGAAAATGGCTGTACTAAAATGTATAACTAAAGTAGTAAGGTTTGTATAATCTAAAGTAGTAAAATGAATATCAATGAGAGAAAAATCGGCTTTTGAGTAAATACAAGGAAATGGAGACTCCTTTCTCCAAAGGATGAGACTTGCAATTTATGTCTTAAGAATCTGTTGTCCTTGAAATCTGTTTCCCTTAGAAGGGGAAAACAATAACTTTACACTAGAGAAACCAGGCAAAAAAAAGGACATACCCAAATAATTCAGTTTAAGTGTCACCAGCAGTGTGTGGTTATCCTGCATCCTTGATGTGATGTGAAGGGTACTACAGCTTTAAGCTACTTTCCTCCCCAAGACACACACTTTCAGTTCAATCATGAGAAAAAAAAATCACATAGAGCAGACTGAGCAACATCCTCTAAAATATCTTATATATTCTCATCGAGACCAGTAAGGTCATGTAAAAACAAACAAACAAACAAAACAACAACAGCCAGGAGCAGGACCAACAACAAACATCCAGAGAGGAAATGACAGAGACGGCACAGCTAATTGCAATTTGTCATGTTATCTGAATCCTGAGACAGAAACAGAACAATAATGGAAAGTAAGTTGGTGGATTCCCATCCGGTGGCACGGTTGAGCTCCTCATTTTAGCAAATGTACATGACAACAACGGACACACCACAAAAGGAGATGGGATCTGGGCAACAGGAAGTGTGTGTATTCATTTTGCTACTTATCTGTATACCTAAAACTACACGGAAACAAAGCAGCTTGTTCAAAAGCACGTTGGGTTTTGACTATGACACCCTTGTTTGGGTTTCATCAGCTACGGACCGCATGATTTCTAAGCCAGAAAGACTCACTGCGCAGCCCCTTCCTCCGCATGTTAAGTATCTAGGACACCAAAAATAGATTTCAGTCTTTGGAGATGGCAAACCAAGACCTCTGTTCAGCACTAATTGTTTGAAAAGCATAGATCCAGCAAGACTGGAGATCTACATGGGAGATAATCATGAGACAGTTGTGGAGCCTGAGGGACAGGAAGAATACACCAGGGTCAAATGTGAACATCATTTATTTGTAGTAAGGAGAAAAAAGTCAATCAAGTCTTAGAATTAAATACATTACAGTAAAATGTGACCAAAATTGTTGTAATATCAAATTGTATTGTCTACTCTTTTCTAAAAGGCAAGAAATATTGCAATAGTAAGGACCTAAGAGAATAATAATCACACAACAATGAAACTAGATCTAACCCATACAATGCAATGAAAAAAGCAAATACCGCAGTGGCAGCTGCTCCTACCCCTTCCTTAGTGTTCTGAACCTGCCGCATGTACCAGGAAAGAACTAGATTCAAAATATTTAAACTTGGGAACATCTAGACATACTCAGTCTTTAAAAGTAGGAAGCTTTTTTTTTTCCAAATTGAGATCCAATTATGAAGTCCATTGATCATGAACAAGCAGTTTTAGGGTGACTATCATATCATGACATCTGTTAAAGCTAGGACATCAATAGTGGAAGGGAAATGTGAATTCACAAAGTTTTCTATGGATTGTCTTTAAGAAATTTAGCAAACTGTCACCATGTCAGTGTTATACAGTCTGATGCATATGTATGGTAAACACTAAATACATTTTGCCAGCATATGTATGTTTAGTTTAGAATATCTGTGTAAACCATATGTGGAGAGCCTGTGGAGGTCAAAAGAGGTCACTGGATGCACTTAGTTGGAGTTACACATGGTTGTAAGCTGGATATGGGTGCTGGAATTGAACTCAGGTCCTCTGAGTGAAGGGTGAGTATTCTTTACCGCAAAGCCCTCTTCTTACTGGATAGCATGTTTGGAAGTTCTTTGTCTCATAACGTTATATCAGAGCTTTCCCTTTTTCTTTTTTAATTTTATTTTTCAGTTTTTTATTTACATTTTCCTTCTCTCGTTTTTACCCCTAGAAGTTCTTTGCATATATATCATGGCTTCTAGTTTAGTGCTTTGCTGTGTTTTTATGGGATTCCTAAGTATATGACCAAGTGAGTCTCTGGTTTTGTGCCTTCGTTTGGGCTCTTTTCCATCTGTTGTTGATGGTGGGCTTTTTGATTTGTTGGGTTTTTTTTATCCTATTCTCATATGTTGGGTCTTATTTTATCTGATTTTATCTTATTTGTTTTATGATTATCCACTAGAGGCCTGTTTATTTTCTAAGGAGAGACAGAAAGGGGGTGGATCCAGATGGAAGTGGCAAGGAACTGGGGGGAGTAGAGGAGAGGGAACTGTAGTCAGGAGGAAAAAAAATCTATTTTCAAATAAAGGAAAAAATAATGAACATCAGCTTTGTCTAAATTAGAAACCTCAAAGCTCAACACAATAGATGTTCTCAGGACTAGTAAGTGTTGATCAAAATCTCAAAAACTCCTGAGCAAAATAAAAACCAAACAAGATAAGAAAAAAATGCGTAGCAGGGAAGCTTGCTTTTTCTAGAAAATAAAAAGGCTGAAATTGTTTCACAACAGGAAAAAATAAAATCAGAGCTGGTTCACATCCTTATTTTTGTATTAAAATATACGCAGAAAGGGAGATGATTCTGTATTTGTACATTTTTAAAGCCTGGAGTCAGCACTTGTGAAGTGTCTACACTTGTGGAGTACTTTAGAAAGTAGAGGCACACATATATTCTGGGGCGACATTGCTCTTTTCAAATCCATCTTTGTATTTGATTCCCACACTGGCATAATGAATAGTGTCACTGCTGGTTAAGACTTAAAACAGCTGCATTTCTAATTTTGGAAGATTATGATAGATTTTTATATGGGCTGCATGTTAAAAGCAAGCAAGTGGCATGCCAACCACGGGGAGAGTGCTGGGCAGACAGTGGCATGGCTGAGACACTGCGCACCAATCATGGAACATCAAAAACAGGGTATTTGGCAGCTTTTCAAGTGATGAACCATCTTTTAGCTCAAGCAAAAATAATTCACTCCTATGCAGCCTTCAGTGAGTCCTACAATGCGCCTCTGCTGACATGGGCAGCTGCAATGACTCCATTTAATAGTGTGTACAATTTTTCCTTTCCTCCTCTAAAGTCTTCTGTCAAGTGTGGGGGCGGAGGGGTGCAAGCACGCATTTGTGTTTCTATCTCTCTGTCTGTGTATCAGGAATAGAAAGAGAGGGACAGACAAATAGAGAAATCATATTCTATAATTTTTCCTAGCGTGCAGGAATTACCACTGCACTGAAAGAAATAAAGAATTCAATAAATGTTCTAATATGTCGTTATAGTTTAAGAAACAATCTATACACATAACACCTTGCAATTACATTGATTAATACTAAGCTATGAAAACAAAGACGATCCTTTTCTAAAATTGTATTTAGAATTATAATATATAAATTTCCCTATTTTCAGATTTATCTTCCTGAAAAAAATCAGTGATTAAAAACAATTTCTCTTCAAAACTATATCTCTTCATGTATTCTAATGAAAGTGCTAGGATTTGGAAATTTAATTAAAATTTGTATTTTCTAGCTGATAATATCCATTGACTGTACCACTGACATCCGTTTACAATGCATAGCTTTTAAACTACCATAAATTACACAATATGAATTCAGGAAAAATTTGAGATATCATGATACAAAGCCATTCAAAAACCATGTAAGTATTCCTCACATCACAGCATGCTGCTGTGTGTTAGGTTGCTGTACTGTCACCATAGAAAATCTTCAACTAAGACAAGGAAACTCTGTCATTAAAACACTAAAGAATTTCCCCAGTGCTACACAGAAAGAAAATAGAGGCATCACAGAGTTAAAATCAGGCACTTAGAGTACAAGGCTTTGCTGTTAACATAGTATATTCTCTATGAAACATAATAGACTAAGAAAAAACTAAGTAAACCTGGAGTAATTAAACACAATGTCAGATATATAGACTTGGTCTACTACATTGACTTGTAGCACAAAAGTGTTCCATAGGCTCAGAATTTGAGAAGAGGGTTCTGCTTGATCTAAGGCACCAACCAAGGACAAAATGTGCAGTCATCATCAAACCCCTACCCAGATCTAGCCAAGGGTCAGAACATTCTCCACAGTTAAGTGGAGACTGGGGACTGACTTTCACAGGATTTCTGGTGCCCCATATTTGGCCATGTCCCTTTGTTGGGGAGGCCCAATGGCACGCGGAGGAAGGATAGCAGACTACCAAGAAGAGACTTGATACCCTAGCACCATATTCAGGCGGAGGAGGTCCCCCTCAGTCACAGTCATAGGGAAGGGGGATTGGGGTGAAAGTGGGAGGGAGGGAGGGAGGAATGGGAGGATGCATGGGATGGGATAGAAAATGAGATGTAATATGAATTATTTTAGTTTTCAATAAAAATGTGTTATAAAAAAAGAATAGCATTTCTCATCTGCTTTGAAAAGAGTCCTATGAGCCATTAGGCCTGTAAATGTCCTAATAAAAGGAAATTAGAGGCTAATGTAGCAGGAGAATTCCTTCAGGAGAATTCATAAATAACTATGCATTTTTGTGCTATCACCTGTCACATTCCTCAATGTGCCATAGCCTAGACATTGCAGGCAAAGCATATCTGCATGGTGTGTGTATGGGTGGGGATATGGTTAGGCTGTGATCTTTGGGGATATCTTGTGTTCCTTCAGCTGTTCTGCCTAATGGAACTGATTTCTTTTGGTGAAAATGGCAACTGTTATCTATGTGTGTGCTGAAACCTTAAAGGGTACCTAGTATGACTTAGAAACAATTTCTATTTTACTTAATTTCAAGGCAATACACATAGCTAGGTACAGTTAGTGGTTCCCACAATAAACTGGTTGGACTGCACGTCTCTCAATTGTCACATCAGACCTTCATCTTTTCTGAAAGATGGATGAAAAAACAATCCAAGTACTGTCATTCTCTAGTTTAAACTGAGATCACAAGAACCATTTCTGCCCAACACAGTGGAAAAGTAACTTTTTTTACTATGCTTTAACTTGAAATTAGAAAAGACCCTTATTATCTTGTTATAGAAGGAATACAGGGAATCTCTATTTATGGAACATTGTTGTCAAAAACAGTTTTAATACCATGGGTAAACTGTGCAATTCACCTATTTCTGTGCTTCTGACATGAAAAGATTTCATTTTTAACATGGAATGTGGATTTTTTAAAACAGCAACTCCCCCCAAATCACTTGAAAGTGCTAAATAAGATAAACTAATAAGACTCGTGGTAAAAGGACATAGCTCATTGAGATAGCACGCTTCACATAGAGAAGGCTTTTTGCCTGTGGCTTATAAAGCATAATTTTTGAAAACACAAAAAGAAAAGCCATTATAGTTTCTAGAAAAATTTTAAGTGTGCAAAGTCCTCTGTGACACTGTTGTATCACCAAGGATCTAACATGGTAAGCTTTAAATACACCAGACTATGAAATGTAAGTCTGAGAAGAAAACGTTAAGAACTTCTGGCTACAGGGTGACCAAGGAATACAAGAGCAAGCCAATCGTGTGTAGTTCTCATGGATGTGGCAAATGAAATACTGTCCTCAATTAGTGCAAAAATGGATGAAAGGGAAGGGAAGCCGACACTCTAATTCTTGGCTCGTATCTCTTGTCAGACGGTGAAGAAATAAACCTGAGGCTAGTTCTGTGTGAACAGACGAGCTTGCCATGTTCTCCTAAAACCATGGCATGTACACTGACCGAGATCTATGGAGATCTGGACTCTAGTGCACATGACTCAACTTTTCCTGTCGGTCTTGCCAGCTGACCCTTAAGCAGAGAACTGCGCTGCTATGAGGATGAAGGCACAGAGATCTGGTCTGGGGAGCAGGAGGATAGTGAGAGCAATGTGAGAGAGCCAGAACCTTGAGGCATCAGAACCCCCCCCCCATTCTTACAGGATTCAAAATCTAAGTCTAAAGCCAGCCCCAGGGCCACCAAGAATAGTACCACCATGGACACGGGGAGCCTGTGGGTTAATAAGCTGAGGAAGCCACATAAGTTTAGCTGGGAGGTGGAAAAAAATTAAAACAATATTGATATAAAGAAGACAGAAGTGGCAATATAGATGCATAAGCTATACTCATGAGAACTGTTGCTAAGAGCCACTGCGGTCTGCAGTTTTGTTGTCTCTGGTTTCTAATGCCAGTATGTAACCAAGCTCTGGAAATATAATTTGGGGAAACCATTGATAAGGATAAACGTCCATCATGTTCAGATTAGTGTGATAAAAATCACACACTGTCCTTCTGTGTCCTGAGTTTAAGATCCATTGCTAAGCTGCTTCAAGGCTTATCTGTTCCTGTCACTCACCTAGGAGCCTAATGGCATGTTGTAATGCACCCAGATCTTACCTCTCTCTGTCTCTTCACGTAGGCAGTGTGCCATCTTTGTACAACTTAGCGAGGATGAATACACTACGATATAAACTATATTCAGGTAAATTTTATTGAAGGATATTATAATAATTGTTCTCATTAATTATCATTGATAATTTCGTACAGTGACTAATTAGAAAAGAACACTGGTTATATATAAGAGTTGATACTTCCTTTGGTTTTAAGAATCTACCTGGGGGGGTGCATGATAATTTATTCCCAAATTCATATAACATGTAATCTCACTCTTGCAGATACTTGCACGTTATTGTAACTGAAACTGGACCCCCCCCAAAAAAACCCAACTCTGTTAATTTAGGGTACTTCTGTCAAATTTAGTCACAAATAAATATACACTGAGTACTAAGCCCAGATCTTTTACAACCCTACCTTCTCAGTGTTACAACTTGGAAAGTGCTACCCTTGTTTAATTTTGATTTCTGAAAAGTAAATACAACTTCCCCTGTATAGTGTAGCATGAGTAGTGAGCTGGCATGCTGCTCTCAAGAGCTGCTTCGTGTCATGGGTATTTTAGGGAGTGATGAAGCCAAGCAACAGACTACATCTATGACATGTATACGACATGATGCCATGGAAATCAATCATTTATATTCTCTAAAAAGAAATAAAGAGGTTTCTACGATGTTACCATGTAAATTTCTTGGGAGTATATTTTAGTCACCATTAGGATAGAAACAGAGTCACTACATCATGATTTTAGTTTTGGTCAGGGGTGTGGAGTTGTAGGGGACCCTGGCTAAGCAGTTGCAACATAATCTTATGTAATATTATAAGTATTTTTTAAACTCACTATGTAACTCAGGCTGCCTCAAACTTGTGGCAATCTTCCTGCCTCAGCCACCTGTATTCAGCAACATCCCTGTATAGGCAAGAGCCTTCAGCATTGCACTAAGTGGACTGTAGTCTGAGTAGCTGTATTAAAGGTTAATTTTTTTCCCCTTGTGAGTGATAAGGTCATAATGGGAATGCATCCTGAAATCTCATTTCTGGGCTCATTTCAGTGCTTCCTGGAAATATAAACTTATCTAACTGGAGAGGAAAATTTTCACACAAGTCCTCCAGGATTTCAGCTCATTGGTTCCAAATTGAAAGACTTACCATAGGTAACTAGTGTTATCAGTGTAGAGCACTGAGGGTCAGACTCCAGCACGGTTCTCTGTTCGGCATGGTGTGGGCAGTTAGAATGTTTCCAATGGCTCTGCTGCCCTGAGTCATCAGGAACCCAGCAATGCACTTTAGATAATGTAATATGTTTCAAGGGCATGCGGTCTAATAGCAAGGATTTTCTTTCTCATAACTTTCCTTTGTGTATAGGGAGTTGTCGTTTTGTTGACTTTGATGTTATTGTAGTTGTTGTTCTGGTCTCTGGGAGTATGTGGCATGTATGTACGTTTTTGCAAGCATATAGTGGCCAGACGTCAACGTTAGGCATCCTCCTCAATCACTCTCCTAATTTCCTGAGATGTGGTTTCTCACCTAACAACAAGCACCATGCCTGCCCAGACCTGGCTTCATAGATGCATCATGCCACAGACAGCTTTTTCCATGTGGACTGAGGGATCTGATCTCAGGTCTCATGCTTACACGATAAGCATTTTACTATATAAGCCATCTCCCCAGACACTTCACTCTCCATTTTTTTTAAATGTTAAGATTCATGTACTATGTGCAAAGAGAAAGACACACCTTTAGCATAAAGACTAGATGCCTGTTTTCTGAACAATCAATCCATGGATATATCCCAGAGGAGTACAGGACAGCAGACACAAGGCCTGATAGGTGCTCCAGGGAGAATAAAACCATCCAGTAATAGAGTGAACTTGGCTTAGAAATTTGGAAAGTATGCCTTCACAGTTGTACCAAAGTTTTGATGAATCTTATAAGAATAAAAAAAAAAAATACCTTGCTTAAGCGATCATTCCTCAGAGGTATCAGAGATGGCTTCTTAGGAATGTTTACTTGGAGGTTGCAAAGAGAAAAGAATATTACAGCTGGCATTTATTTCAGCCTTTACGGTAAAGATATTCTTGAGTGCTTCACATATTTACAAGTTGGTTTTATTTTCGTAACAACCTACAGTGTAGGCTGCTGCCATTTCATAGACAAGGAAATCATGAGTCATTAAAAGACTTGATGAGGATGTTGGTACCAAAGAACAGACAAAGGCATGAGTCCAGATGGTCTGACTCTGAGAACTACTCAATAGTTGTGCATTGCACTTTATCTATAAGCAAGGAAAAAAAACCCTTGACTCCAATTCATATTAGTGTGTGTGATATTTTAGCTACATAGTTAACTTGAAATACTCAAACCTCAGAGGCATTAAAAACTGTACCAATCATAAAGGAAACCACTGGTACTCTATTTCCATGAAACCAGTTCTTCCTCACTCAAGCAGGAGCTGAATCTTTTGGCCACTATATTAATTAATGTGCAAGGACATTACAAGGGATGGGAAAAAGAATGCTGGCACTCTCAGGTGGCTGCAGCTCTCCTCAGAGTCCTCTCAGCTTTTCTTTCTCTTGCATCAACAACTTCCAAATTATTTTTACAACTCTTTAATTTTATGTATTACACATGGTCCTCTCCGCCTCCATTTCAGCTCCTGCGTCACCGAATAAGACTAAGCCCAAAGCACCTTCTCACAGAATGGGCACTGACTTTATAATGAAGCTTTTGAAGATGAGGAGCAAATAAATACATATGAAAAAAAAGCAGCTTTCCATAAGAGTGAAAATAAAACAAAAGCTATTATGAAGATATAAAAAGTTCAAAGGAAAAAATGTTCAAAGGAACTGATTCAAGCTGATTGCATATATGGAAGTGTTATACTTCTTGACTGATCCTGATGTAAGTATCTATACAATGCATTTACAGAACATGCACATACGCACACACAGGAGCATGCACACACACTCACACACACACACACACACACACACACACACACACACACACACACGCAAATTACTAGAGGTGAAGGCTAAAATAAATACCCAAAGAGATCCGAGTTATATAAATACAGTCTTGTGATAATATGCTTTGCTATGGCTCAATAATCAGGCTTCTATAACAATCTACCATGAAGAACATTGTAGATGAATCTCATGAACATTACTTCATAGTTATGTACCAAGAACATGAACCTGGACGTGACCTTTGACTTTGCTAAAAGAAACATCCATGTGCAATGTTTCCTCCTTCAAAACATGGGATATAAAGTTAGTCCATTTCTTAAGATAGAACAATTGCCCGAGTCAGGGTTGTGTTCTAGAGCTCATCATGAGAGCAGCTACTCATTTTTTTTCTTCTTCCTAACCCAATCTATCCACTTCTGAGCAATATTTTCCTGGCCACTGTGTCAAAGTGTACTAGTCATAGAAGTCATGAGTTTCAAACAGCTAGGAAGAAGAAGCCAAATGCATGATCCAGCAACAGCCTGGTCGCTATGGACACTTTAAGAAGTTTGGGGACG